>JARYHS010008074.1:370446069-370719087 GCA_031002005.1 Vandiemenella viatica | reverse complement strand
CGCACTTTCCTGTTCTGCCGTGCGCTGATTGGGCAGCCTGGCAGTCATCGGTAGATAGAGTCAGATTTTTGCCGGCTGCTAAGCCAGTCTAGTTTGTGATTTCAGGTAATAATATCTGAAGTAACGGTTATGATGCTATCCGGCTGAACTCCTGTGAAGAATTCATTTCGTCAATACGCTGGGAAAGTCTCCACTCACATATAAGAATTTAGGTTGTCTGCAGATGATATAATGGTATACAATAGGATCAAAACCGGCGAAGACTGGACAGCTGCCGGGTGATCTGGATAGAGTATTGAAATGGGTAGGTCAGCATGGAATGAAAATAAATGCAAAGAAGAGTCTGCTTATTAGGTACACAAGTAAAAAACTAAAGCTAAACTGTGATAATAGGGTGGAGTTATAATTGCTTCTTGAAGGCTCGAAGTGAAAATATTTTGGTATAATGTTTGATAATAAATTCTAATGAGCAGAACACATGGGGCATGTGGTACAAAAAGGTTGCAAAATCCTTAATTTACAGTGCCTCAGTGCCATAGAGCATTACCTTAACAGTCACCCCCCACACACCTTCCCTACCACTTATTTCCTCACTTCTTTGGCCCAATTCATCCTAACCAAAAATTTCTTTTCCTTCCAGTCTCAGGTTTACCATCAGATTCGAGGCACTGCTATGGGCACTCGCATGACACCTTCCTATGCCAACCTTTTCATGGGCAGACTAGAAGAACGGTTTCTTCAAATGGTTACCTGACAACCCACCGTGTGGTTCAGGTATATAGATGACATATTTATGGTTTGGACCCATGGTGAAAACCTCCTTCTTTACTTCTTGTACTCACTTAATAACATCTCCTCCTTAAACTTCACCTGATCCTACTCTCAGACTGACATCACTTTTCTGGATGTAGACATCTCTGAACAGAATGGTCACTTACATACCTCTGTCCACATAAAACCCACTAACCTACAACAATATCTCCATTTTGATAGCTGCCAACGCTATCATACAAAATGTTCCATCCCATACAGCCTAGCTATTCGAGGCAAACGCATTTGGTCTGATCACGAGTCTTTTGCTCTCTACGCCAACAATCTGACCCAGGCAGTCATACACAACCACAATTATCCTCCATAACTAGTTCAAAAACAGCTATCAAGAGTCAGTAACTGTCCCCCATACCGACAAAAACAACCTAAAGCCAACCAGAACCCTGTTTTTCTCACCCAGTTATTCCCTGGCCTGGATTCGCTAAACCATATTCTTCGTTTGGGTTATGACTTTCTTAGATCCTATCCTGAAATGCGCCGCATTCTTCCCACTATCCTTCCCAACACACCCCAAGTCATCTTCAGCAGACCGCCTAATCTAAAAAACATCCTTGTACATAAACATCAACCCAAACCACCGTTTGGATCCTTCCCTTGTAAGAGACCCCGTTGCAAAATTTGCGATATTCATCCACCTGCCGCTAACTACAGTAACCCTTCTACTGGTGAAACCTACCCCATAATAGCTCATGCCACTTGAACAATCACCCATCTCATATACCAGCTCACCTGCTTCCACTGTCCAAGTTCCTACATCGGCCTGACCTCAAACTCATTATCCATCATAATGACAATTTACTCCCAAAACCTGGACCTCCCTGTTGCTCACCATGACAGTACTCACAACACCCGTGACCTAAATAATTGCTTCACAGTCAGAGCCATTAGAGTACTTACAGACACTACCTCCCAATCTGAACTCCGCAGGTGGGAATTGGCTTATCAACACATCCTGCAGAACTAGACATCCCCGAGGCCTTAATTTCCATTAATGTGTTGCATCCTCACCCTATACACCCATCACTGGCCAGCACAATAGATTAATATATTTTTCAATTATATTTTATTTATTTATTTATATTTTTATTACTATTATTTTTTCAACCATTTTAATCTTTCCTATGATTTATACTCGCGGTTATATTATCGTTGCTCCCCACCAGCACCTTCAACAGTCTATTGCATTCTACGAGTGGCTGCGCGGAACGCAAGTCTTGTGCAAGCCCAGCCACTTACATCTGTTGACTTGAAGAAGGGGTTTGCCCGAAATATAGTATTTTCTTTGTTTTTGTGTTGTTTTGTGTTACTGCTGCCCTCCTCCCTTCAACTTTGGTGAGTGTTGGGTGTATTTAATCTGTCATTCCATATAAATAATTTACTGGAAAGGGTGATGAAAGAATGTACCAGAGAAGTTAAGGAATTGGGTTACAAAACTTCTATCAGACCATTGGATGAATATGGTGGTGTAGTTTGGGACTCATATTTTGGGTATCAAATACAGGAGTTGGAATGTGTATAAAGAGCAGTTAGATATTTGTTTGTGAAAATTATCGCAAGATCCAGTCAGTGACTGATATGATAAAAGAGCTGAATTGGGAGTCATTGGAAGAAAAAAAAAGAGAGTGCTGGGAATGTTGATGATGGGGCTTGGAGGGATATTGGTCAAAGTATTAGGAATAGTGCATGGAAGGGGAAAGACAACCATGACCACAAGCTGGTGTTTGATTTCATGTAAAGGGAGTGGCAAAATTTTATTTTGTTGGTAAGGGTTTAAGGTATTGGAATAAATTACCATGTGAAGTGATGAAAAATTTACCAAAAACGCTTAAGGAAATTAAAATTTGTAAATTGGAAAAGTAAATGTAGGAGGTATTTAACATTCTAATTATATATTTAAAAAAAAAAAAAAAAAAAAAAAAAAAAAAGGCAATTAGATGGCCCAGAGGAATTGCCACCAGAGCGTTACCTCCATTAAAATTAAAATTATTAATAATATAACAGTTAATGCAATAATAAAGGCAAAACAACTTTTAATACAGTACTGTCCAAAATCTCAAAAACCACACTGTAGTAATTTCGTAACCGAACAAATAAAAAATCTGAACCACCCAAAGGTTCCAATTAGCCCAGATTACACAGGGCAACAAATTGTTTTTTTGGCTGGTGCCTGGAATATTTTAACGAATTCTTAGGTAATTTTGGCTGATAAATCAAAAAAGAACTTCTGCTTTTCTCTACCATGTATAGCTTTTTTCCTATACTTATCACTATTTGACTACATTACATTGTAATACATATTTCCAGTAGTGTACATGAACTGATGTTAGTGTGTTTTTAAGGGGAATTAAAGAAGTCTGTTTCTTTAACAAATTTATTTTATTCATATAAAAGGCAAAGAATTTTACATGATAAACCGTGTGTGACCCATGAACACAACACTAAAGATATATTCAAAATTGAAAATGTATGATTTTGTTACTGACAAGGTCTTTGTAGTTTCCACTTTTGTATTTCCCAGGAAAATCTTGTACTACTTCTACAAAGGCTCGCCAAGCTAATGCTTCATTCTCGTGCATCGTTTCCGTGAAATTTGTGTCCTTCATGAATTTGTGGATCATTGATCCATTAAAAATCCTAGATTTAAGATTTTCAAATGTCTTTTCTGGAAACACAATTCAGATGTACTTGTAGCACTACCCACATTTGTCCAAAGATTTGGCAAAATGTTTTATCAATCTGAGTTTGATGTGCAAAGATGGGAAAGTGATTTTTTCTTGCTCAACTAAAATTTCTTCTACAATGTGCCATATGTATTTAAGGGTGCCAGTCTTTCTTAACAATTGTCACAGTCTCTACTATCCCACATGTGAAGGAAATACGAGTATTTGATATAACCCAGTTGCTGTCATAAGAGAAAATTTAGCGATTGCAATGTTGGCATCTGAAGGGATTATAAAAAACTAAAATTAGAATAAGGTGACAAATCAATGCAGTAGATGTACATACATACAACCTCAAAAACATATGGATGGAGAGTGAGTGCTATGTAGCTTCGGATACTGACTATTTAAATGCAACATTGTGGTACATCACTAAAGAAAATTAATTCCAGATATGCAGTGAAATTAAACATTACTCCAATGGAACACCATGTGTGCCATTTTTCCATGTTAGAATGAAAAAAAAAAAAAAACATACCGACTGTCATTAACACATGTACACTAATAAACAACGTTCACTCTGAAGCAATGAATGCTTTCCTGGTGTATCAGCAGTGTGAAAAGTTCTCATACCTCCAACTGGGGGAGCGCGCTGTTTTGGAGCCACTCTCTGACTCCCATATTCTGAAGATGAAGTGGGAGAGTGACTAAAAAATGTTGCTTCACAATGACACATTCCCCCAGTGGGAGGACCGAGAACTTTCCATACATGATTCACTTTGACTAGCGCCTAATATATAACAGAGGGAAAAAATCTAGACCTGATATGTCAAAATGAAGGCCATATTTGGTATTAGGGGGCCAATTTTGTATCAAAATGGTGTTTATTTCCTAAATAAAAAAATATTTGTTGCTCAGTGTTAACGATGTTCTACCATATACACTACTGCATACATATAAAAATCATCTTACCAACATTTTTCTTCTGCAATGCTCTTCGTTTACGCTCTGACAGCCACTGCAAACAAAAATGTTTTGTCATGAGAACAGGAAGGCACAAATACTCTATCTATCTATTTATCTATCTATCCCTGTCTCTTTCTCTGTGTGTGTGTGTAAAAAACTGAATATCATCTATAGTTGTTAGAATAATAATCAATATCTTTTAAACCTAATTCATTAGCTGAGTCAAATACTTATCTCTTCATCTAAACATATCACTTACAATCTACTTCCTCAATTATTTGATTAATATATTCTAATCTCCTCCATCTTCATTTAAAATTCTAACCTTCAACTATTCCCTCCACCAAGAAATTAACCAATGATGCATGTCTTAAAATGTGACACACCAACCTGTCTATTCTTTCTGTAAGACTCTTCCATAAACTTCTTCCTCGCCTATCATTTCCAAAATACATCCATTTCATATTTTACTGTCCACTCAATTTTCAACATCGTTCTATAGCAGCACATTTCAACTGCTTCAATTTTCCTTCTTTCTGAAATTCCTGAAGCATTTGCTTCACTACTATAAAATGCTGTGCTCCACAAATTGCACCACATTACAACTGTTTCAATTTTCCTTCTTTCTGAAATTCCTGAAGCATATGCTTCGCTACTATAAAATGCTGTGTTCCACACATTAAATTTTAAAACGTTCTTTTGTTAGTCCTAGATCTATGTTCGACACTAAAAGATTTTTATTTTTCAAGAAGGATCTTTTTGCTACTGATATTCTGCTTTCAAAATCATTCCTGCTATGGCCATCAGTTATAGTTTTACTTCCTAAGTATCAAAATTCTTACTTCTTCTATTGCATGCAGTTTTATTTTTATATTTAATCTGCTATTTCTGCTACATTTCATCACTTTTGTTTTGTTTATAGTCCAAAATCTTCATTCAGTATTTTTTTCATACCATTCAGTAAATTTCCAAGATCCACAGCTCTGTTAACAGAATGTCATCAACACTCTTGAGGACTTCTTTTACTTTCTTTAATGCTTGTTCTACATAGAAGGATTAACGGAGATAGACTACAGCCTTGTCTAACAACCTTTTAAACCTATGGATGTCCCTCAAGATTCTCTACTTAATAATAGCCAATTGACACTTATGTAGATTTTTAAGTATTATTCTAACTCAATATTTTAGACTGGACTTCTTTAAAATATTGAACATATTGTCCCAACTAACATTAGGAAAAACTTTTTATAAATCAACAACACCATAAAAGTATCCTTGTTTTTTAAGTGCCTTTCAAGTACTAATCTTGAAGCCAGAACTGCTTCTCTTATAATGTGGATTTTTCTAAGCGCAAACTGATCTTCACGTACTATTTCCTATACTAGCCTGTACCTATACTATCGAGGTAATGAGGCAGAACGAAGAACAAGGGTTTATAGATTACTCTCTGTCAGTAAGAGGTTGCTATGGTAACAGTTGGCTATCAACGAGAGCTAGCGTGAGAGCATAGACACGAGTTGGAACGTGAAGTTATTGATAAAAGAACCTGCAATCTTCGGAGTTAAAAGCAGATGATTGAACTTTAATAAATGTTAATTAATCGTCAGACAAGTTTACTTATTATTTAAATAAAAGTTTAATAAAGTAAAAATCAGACCGAACACAAGAAATGCGACATGAAGTGTGACATGAAATGCGACATGGCGACCGTGACAGGACATTGGGATTTTGTTTTGGTCTGTGTGCTATTAGTTATAAGAATGCAAATTGTGATCATTTACTGTAACAAAGATCCCGAAGAATGCAAAGTTCTTACGTCCAACCTCATATAAAGTTTACCATAATTTTTTACTTTTAAATATATGGTAAACTTGGGAGGGGTTGTGGCAGAACGAAGAACAAGGGTTTATAGATTACTCTCTGTCAGTAAGAGGTTGCTATGGTAACAGTTGGCTATCAACGAGAGCTAGCGTGAGAGCATAGACACGAGTTGGAACGTGAAGTTATTGATAAAAGAACCTGCAATCTTTGGAGTTAAAAGCAGATGATTGAACTTTAATAAATGTTAATTAATCGTCAGACAAGTTTACTTATTATTTAAATAAAAGTTTAATAAAGTAAAAATCAGACCGAACACAAGAAATGCGACATGAAGTGTGACATGAAATGCGACAGTAAGTAATTTTGAAGCATGTGGGGTTAGACTTACTATCCTCATATTTTTCAGGTTGTGCTTTCTTTGGAAGCATGAAGATAATAGATACTTTTATTAATCAGTTGGATTCTCTCCTGTTTTGTAACTATTTATTATCAGTTTGAATAATCTTTGGATTCCTTCTCCTGCATGGATCTCACTGATTCCAACCACCTTATCTAATTTCGAATCATTCAAAGCTCTATCAAATTCTGTCCTTAAAACAGGATTTCCTAAGCCATAAATGTCAACATCACTTTCTTTTTTCCAATAAATTGTTGTTCAAATCATTCACATATACAGTTTCTCTAGGTTTTCCTTCCATCAGTTATATTAACAAAAATCCACAAAACCAAGCCAAATACAAAAAGCTATTATGTAAACAGAACCAAAATGTATATCATTTTCCGTATAACATGATATCCATAACATTAAATCCTTATACAGATATCCTTCATAGGGAGCATTCATAAACTACGTGACTGTTTAAAAGTGGGTGTGTCCTAGGGCATTGGAAAGCATTTCAATTGTTAGCGTAATGCAGAAGCGTAGCGATTTATCCGACATCCAAAAGGGCATGATTATCTGTTTTCGGGCCAAGGGTGGAAGCATTTCGGAAACAACTAATTTTGTGAACTGTTCACATGCCGCCATGGTGAAAGTATACCGTGCATGGTGTGGAACATATGGTGCACAACAGGCTATAGATGACAGAGGCGAACGAAGGCTACGGAGATGCATTCGATGAAAACCAAACCAACTTTATTATAAAAACAAAATTTATAGTCCATTAAGCTACAAAAGGAAGTGTTTATTTTCACTTTGGTCCAGGCTGCATTCCAACCTATCCACAGGCGCCGCTAATGATTCTGCTTGAAAATCATGATAAATGTTTAAAAAATCCAAATTTCTGGCGAATTATGCTTTAACAACAACCAAACACCATTTTGGTACAGGCTGCATTTCAACTACAAAAAAATCCTTTGACCTAATGCTGGAACAAGCATATTGCAGCACTTTCAACCTAAACATAAGCTACGTTAATATTGCCGCAACCTACTTTGATAAATGCTGTAGAATATTAACATCTTGGAAATAACATGCGAATATGTTACTTGATGATGTGCGAGTTATCGTTGGACGTCGCGAATGTGTACGTAAATGAGGCAACCAACATTTGCTTACGGTTCAAAGTTTTTTTTTTTAGTGTGTAATCTTTTCCATATTTAAACTTTTATAACAACATATTCCCGAATAATATCATTCAAAGAGCTTGTGCATGGTCATTATACTTCGCTATAAGGCTTCTCCCAATCACTCGCGGTATAGTGTTACGGCACTTTTTAAGTGAAGTTTGTGAGGTATCTTTACATTTTACACCTCTAAGAGCAACATATATTAAATAATATCACCAAACAAACATGTGCAACAGTTTTCAGACCAAAACGACAATTCCTTGGTGAGTCCCAGTGATTGCGCTATTGCCTAAACTACTATGTGAAAAGTCTACATATAAAAATATAATAGATTTCATAACCAAACTGGTGTAGGCCTACTTCTATTTTTATTTGATTTTAAGGGAAAAAAAATCTTAGAAAACAACAACACATCAGCTATTGCCTTGTAGTACAAAGAGTAGAAAAAATAGTTAATTCAGGTTGAAAATAAAGCTAACTACTTCCCTGCCACTTAATCATCAAGAACAAAGTGTACCCAAAAACCATAAAATATGTAAGAAAAGTGTAATTCATCCCGAAACATATTACTGACATTAGGCTAATCGACGCCTTGAGCGGCCTATGATGTAATTATAGTCAGAATTTGGCATGGTTGCAACCTACTTCACTCAAAATCCACCAGGCAACATGGAATATTAGTGGTCATTCTGGTCCCGGCTGCCATTCAACCTAAACAAAACTAGGTTATGCATATTACTGAATAAACATCTAAAGCTGCTTCTGACATAGTCAGAATTTGGCATGGCAGCAGCCACCTTCACTCAAAATCCATAATACACCATGGAATATTCATTCAGGTCCAGGCTGCATTTCTACCTAACCACACCCTCCACTAAAAGAGTTCCATGAAAATCAACATTTGTAGTGCAAGTGGAAGAGCACATTCACGGTAATGATAGCTGCTACTTATTGGCTAATACCGCATGTAACCTGACATTTTACCTTGTATTACGGCAGTTCTATCATTACCGTGGCGCCAAAATCTGATGATGAATTCTTGCAGAACTCGACGAAATAAATCGAAAATAAAGAATAAACTTTTTTGATATCTCGCTTGGTTTTCGAGATATAGCATGTTAAAAATCAGCCATAGGTATAGTTCCTTCTGCTTTTGATGATTTTTCTTCTTGTCCAGGCCGTATTTCAACCTAACGACAATCACTAGGAAGAAAATAAAACACCTATAGTGCATTTCCACGATGTTGATATGGTGGTTTTGGTGAAAAAAAATTTTTTGGTCCAGGCCGGATCTTAACCCTAACCTCATCAGTCATCACTTTTGAGATACAATATCTCGAGAACTAAGCGAGATATCAAAAAACTTTTTTCTTTATTTTCCATTTGTATCGTCGAGTTACGTAAGAATTCATCAGCAAATTTGGCTATAGCGAAATTTTTCTTCTGGTCCAGGCCGTATTTCAACCTAACTACGTCAATTTTGAGATACGATATCTCGAGAACCAAGCGAGATATCAAAAATTTTTATTCTTTATTTTCGATTTGTTTTGTCGAGTTCTATAAGAATCAATCATCATATTGTGGCGCCACGGTAATGATAGAATCCCCTGTATTACTTCTGCCCTACCTGTTTTGTCGATTTTGCGTACACTTTTTCTTGAATACTAATATCTAAGGAGTGCATTAATCACATTTCCATTCCGAAATAACAAAAAAAAAAAAAATCTACTGGTCATACTTTGCACAGCATCCAACATAGCTTTGTTACCTATTATGTCAGCATGGTCCCATAAGAAAATAGTGCCACTGGTACCATCAACTGGAGTTCAAACAAATGACTTTAGCAGGTTAAAATTCAGTTTGTTTTATTTCGTACTGAACAGTATATCACAACAATTTGCCCCAATGGGAAGTTAAAATTGAATATTTCTTAAACTTTATTGTTCTGTGAAATAGAACATTTCATTGTAAATTATTTATCTCGGGTAAAGGTTAAAAAAATTAAGACTTTAAAGAAATTTACTTTTTACGGTCACAACTTAAAGACACTTCAGAAACATAATAATATCAACAAGAATAATACTCACATCCGGTAGCGATTTTCCTGCACTCAGGTTATATATTTTCACGTTATTCGGATCTGAAACCTGCATAGCTACTTCAGTTATTTATATTTTGCTTCAAATATTAAAAATTATCTAATGTCCTCAAACATCAATTCACTTTGAAATTGACAAACAACAGCGTACACCATAACCTACAATACACTTACAAATACACACAACACATGGGTTAAGACAACAAATCACAGATATAAATAACAGAATGAGCAAAGATAAAACAGTATGCAGTTTTCCACAGAATAACATTTCAGGATCGTAAAGAAGCAAGGATTATAAAATTATAAAAGACTTGAGACCATGGAGGAAGGAAATATATGGAGACGACGCAAGAGGCCTCCACCACGCATTGAAGTGAAGCAGGGCGGAGGAGGAGTGGGGGGGCATGGCCGGAGTGGGGGGGGGGGGCATGGCCGCTTCCATACAGACACGGGGAATATGTACAAAAACCTCAAGGGGACTCTAGGATAAAGGTGACGCCGCAACCTGGTGATGGATTATTATGTAACTTGATATGACAAATAAAAAATGAAGAATACAATTTTTTGATATCCTGCTTAGTTTTCGAGATATTTTGTCCCAAATGTGAAATGGTTTTGGTTGAAATTCAGAAGAAAAAATTGGTCAAAGTCAAATTTGATGATGGATTCTTATTTAAAAAGACGAGACAAATGAAAAATAAAGAATAAAAATTTTCGATATCTCACCTAGTTCTAGAGATATACTGTATCAAAAGTGAGGTGTCTTGAGTTGAAATGGAGAAGAAAAATTTCGCAAAAGTCAAATTTAATGATCGATTCTTATGTAACACGACAAGACAAATCGAAAATAAAGAATAAAATTTTTCGATATCTTGCTTAGTTTTCGGGATATACTGGGAACACCGCAATTGTTTGGAAGCGCAATATCGCCGCTGCCGCCACTGCGCATGGGCCAGCCTGCTTCACCAATTTAACGTCACTTCTCCTCCATATATTTCCTTCCTCCATGCTTGAGACAGTTGTCAAGTAACTTAGCACACAAATACCAACTAGACTGACCGTGTGCCTTAAAGTGCCTAGTGCCACCACATTGGGTTCGGTAGGTACAACCTCTGGGTACAACGGACCCACGTTTCAATCATAAGCCTTGCGTATAGCCCTTTCGGATATCAGTTTTACGGCGGTTTTTTTCCGAAGTAACCCAGGAAAAGCTGAGACGGTTCACTTGATAGATTATTCGTCCATTAACTAAATCAACGCTGAAGATACAGAATATTAATTACACAATTCATAAACGGATGATGATATTTCATTTCATCCACTAGGATAATATTAATGACAAAGAAGGAAGACGCTGGTATTCAAACTCTGCGATCAGGTTGTTGAACAACCCCTATTGAGGTCTCCCGACTAAATATAATATACGCTATAACAATCTTCTATTCGTCAGAACATTGAGCTATTGTTGTCGTGATGTTTATTAATGTGATTATATCGCATTCATCATCTACTTAGCACAAGCAGAACATAACCAGTCTGATCGTTTGTAATGAGAAGATTGCAAATATTAACTTTTAATGCTCTACATAACTGTAGTAATGTAGTAATGGTACTTCGAATCACTGAAATTCATACGAGATCCTTTGGCGATATAGAGGTGAGAAATTTTAAAACCTCAACGTTGTGCCCACTTGCTAAAAATATCAGAGTTGCGAACAGCTGACCTAGCGTGCTGGTGAGGACCTTCTGTTCTCGCATTCGAGAAGACGTGGGCATCCTCGTCCGTCCATCCAGATTAGGGTTTTCCATGTTTTATTCAAATCATTCCAAGGGAATTCCTTCAAAATGCCATAGCTGAATTCCTTCCCATTCCTCCAGTTCTTGCCTGCCTCTAATGACCTCGACGTCGATATAAGCAAAAAAAAAGACGAGCAGCCGTTCGTTCACAGTAATACAACCCTTCAGTAAATTTCCATATATCCGTGCCTTTGTGACCAGCAGGACACTCATTATTTAATTCAATTTAATTTAATTGCAATGGAGCACAGGCTCCGGTGGCAATTTCACTACACACCCATGTTCCCCCTATCCTGCAAATTGTATCTTTAAACTCTTTAAAAGTTTTCGGTAAAATATTCATCATTTCTCTTGGTAACTCATTCCAATCCCTGACACCCTTACCTAAAAAAGAGAATCTTCCCACACCCTTGTGCCTGAAATCGAGTGCCAGCTTGTGGTCATGGTCATCTTTTCCTTTCCATGCACTACTTTTCATACCAATTGCAATATCTTTCCATGCCTCATCGCCAGTACATGCCCTGTACACTCCCATGACCCTCCTCATCCTCCTCCTGTCTTGCAATGAATCCCATTCCAGCTCCTTTATCATATCCGTCACTGATTGCATTCTGCGATAATTTCCAGGAACAAATCTAGCTGCCCTTTTTTGCACCCTCTCCAACTCCTGTATTTGATACGTAAAATGAGGGTCCCATTTAACACTACCATATTCGAACAATGGTCTGACCAAAGTTTTGCAACCCAATTCCTTGACTTCTCTCGTACATCCCCTCATCACTCTCTCCAACAAGTGCAGAACTTTGAAACCTTTTCCTACCACCTGTCCTATGTGTCCTACCCAGTTAAGTTTGTAATCAAAAGTAATTCCAAGATATTTACATTTCAAGTCTTCAACAAGCAATTCTTTCCCCACCTTATATTCATAATTAACCTTTTGTTTTTTATGTGTGTATCTAATAAGCTGACTCTTCTTTGCATTTATCTTCATTCCATGTTTACCAACCCAATTAGATATCCTGTCCAGATCACCCTGCAACTGTTTACAATCCTCAATCGTTTTGATTCTTTTATACAGCATTATGTCATCTGCAAACAATCTAATTTCAGATAATAAACAATCAACACAATTATTCATTAGAATAATGAATAGCAATGGTCCCAATACGCTACCCTGTAGCACACCCATTTTTACTTCCACTTCTTTTGATACTACATATCGTACCCTAACTTTCTGTTTTCTACCTTTTAAAAATTCTTTTACCCAGCAAATGACTTTCTTATCCACTCCAATGGTTTTTATGGCTTACTCTGTCAAACGCCTAGTGCTACACTATCAATTTGGCCTCCCTTGTCCATTTCATCTGAAATATCTTGCATATATCCCACCAACTGAGATTCGTATGAATATTCTTGCCTGAAACCATGTTGCCTGCTTGAAAACCACTTACGTTCCTCACATATATTTCTGATGTGGTTGCATATTAATCTTTCCATTAATTTACCTACCACTGATGTCAAACTGATTGGCCAGTCATTCTCAACTCTATTTCTCACCCCTCCCTTATGTACTGGTACTACTATTGCACTTTTCCAGTCTTGTGGTAAGCAGCAAGTTTCTAGACCCAATTTAAATAATATTTCAAGATAAGGTACAATGTCACATCCGGCTATCTTTAAGATATCTGTAGTAATATTATCTTCACCAGCCCCTTTATTTTTTTAAAGCTTTCCTACATTATTTCCTCAGGATGGATATCAAATTTTTTACTATCGTCATTTCTAATTGTTTTGTTAAGCTTGTTATCCGAATTAGACCCTCCTGTTTCTGATTCATTGTCCCTAATGCTTTCACTGAACCAGTTACTTAAAATCTCTGCCTTTTTCAAATCTTCAGTAACTTCTTCTCCATCCTTATCTATAAATGTCTCTACACCCTCCCTTCCCCTCAGTTTCCTGATATAGCCATAGAAATTTCTAGATGCATCAGTCAATGGTCCTCCTGCACTGACAATACCATCTTTAGCAATTTTCTTTGCTGTTGTTAAGTCCTTGTTTAGTTGTTTTAAATATTCCCTATTACCCTGCTGTCTCTTAACTGTGTTATGTTCTTTTCTTACCAACCTCTTTAACCTACTCACTTCCCTATTGTAGTACATAGGTTCTCTACTTCTCTTTATTTTCTGCTTTGGAATAAATTTTTCTTCCCCCTTTCTTATTATCTCCTTGAACTCCTTCCACCTCTACTGTACCTGAGCCTTCCTTCCATTTGCTGAATTGTTCTCTGAAATATCTCTTCAAATTTGAAACCTGTTTTATAATTGTACCTATTTCCCCCTTCAATTTTGGCTGCTGGTTTACTGACTCCTCTAATATCCATCAGAACTGGTTCATGATCACTTATTCTTTCAGTTAATTGGTACCTCAAAAGGTTTTCATCGGGCTTAATTAGAAATATATACAAAATATTTTGTTCCCTAGTGTTTTGCTCAACCACTTGTGTAAATCCTCCTTCCCTTATTAAGATATTTGCAAATCTTTGTTCCCTTGTGTTATTTATCTTATACCCTTCCCAGTTTACACCTGGTAAATTTAAATCCCCGCCGATGATGATCATTCTATTCTCACCTCTGAAATCTGAGTATGAATTTAATTTCTCCCCAAGAGCCTCATCCTCTTCTGTCATTCTTCCACTGCGGTAAACAGCCAACACTATGATTTTTTCTTTTTTATTACCCCAGAAATCTACCCCAAGTAACTCATGGTCTTGATCTATGAACGCCAGTGAACTGTGGTAGTTTTTGCTAACTAGTATGAAGACCCCTCCACCAATTGCTCCTCTATCTCTGCGGCACACTCTGTAACCATCAGGAAAAACCTCACTGTCTAGTACTTTTTCTTTTAACCAACTCTCTACCCCAATTATTACTTGTGGTTCGTGCATCTCTATTAAGTTTGCAAATTCGATTACTTTGTTCATTATACTTCTACAGTTTACTATTAACACCCCTACTACTGGCTTTACATTTTCAGAATTTATCTCCTCTTTCCCACTTTTACCGCAGTCAGTTATTGTTTCAGCCATTTCATCTATTTCTTTAATATCTGTGACTTTCCCCATCGCGAATCTGCAATCAGTATCACTTTGATAATCTATTTCTGTCCCTTCACCAGCTGCCCCTAACCTATAAAAGGCACAGTCCTGACCCAATCATCACTGGAAACGGGCTCCCTCACTGCTTTAGCTAACAACTCAGAAAGTACTCCCTTCCCCCTTCTATTTAGGTGTAGGCCATGCCTAGTGAAACCCCACCTACCAATGGTGTTCACAGGCACAACCCCCAACACAGAATAATGTCCTTTCCCAAGTAGCACTTCCGTTTCCACATTAACCCGCCTCACAGCATAGTTCAATTGTGGCCGGTCATGGCGACTTAGGACCTGCATGAGCTCCACCCTGGTATGCTGTGCCTCCTTCACCACCTTCCTCAGGTCACTCTCTATACTACAACTCCCGTTTCTATCGATACTATTTCCCGCACCTCCCACTATCACTACTCTATCATCCTTAGTGAAACTCCTACAAAGGGGACCTATATCCTCTATTACCTGGCCTAATGTTGCACTAGGTTTGAAAAAACTTGTGACCTGATATCCTGTACCTAACTGATCCTGCAGAAGAGGGCCTACACCTCTCCCAAGGCTACTACCTAGCAGCAGAACCCTTTTTTTCCTATTCTTGCCCTGCACGCCCTTATTCCTAATGGTCTGCTGCATCTTACCTACTCCTACTCATACATCTATATGAGGCTCTTCTCCTCCTGACTCTGGCAACAGGTCAAACCACAACAAAGAGATTAGCTTTGGTGCTGAGCACCCTCTGCCACCCAAAATTTTTTGAATTGCAGAGTATATATGTAGATGTAGATGTAGATTTTTCCCCACAATTACTGAAGTGTCTGGCTTGTTCATCCTGTTAGCCATGATTCTCCTACGACCTGTTGCCAGCTCCCACCCATCCTTATCAACTTCCTCCAACCCACTATCTCTACTTTCTGCCTCTACAGCTTGAGCCTCGACAAGCTCAGCCCCCACAGGCTGTGCCTGTGCAGTCTGTACGCAACTCTCATAAAACTAAAAACAGCAATGCTTCCTCACTCATTTTTTCAATGTTGAAGCTGTATTGTAACCAAAATACTTAAAAACGGTCATTCAAAACAATAAAAATCACCAATAGAAAACACCCAACAAATAAACCCGATGATGGGGACTTGATGTTTACAACTTGGTTGTCAACATTTGATTTCGTTTGTGGCTAACGCTGACAACAAAGTTGAAAATAACGTTGGCAATCAAGTGGGTCGTCTGTGGGTCCCTTTAGTAACCTAATTATTGTTATTAAGTAATTGTAATGAAAGATATGACCGGGAGAACTTTCCTTTCACTCTTACTTCTGAATTTCATAAATTTTCACTTTAAATATTTTCAGAGTTTGAGATTATCTATTCAGCATATCACTCTACCACTTATTCTGTTTTCCTGAAAATTTTCTCGTTCCCTTCTGCCTGAAATCAAATACAGTTTATGATCATGATCATCTCTTCACCTTCTACCACATTTACACTCTTGCTTCGCATCTCGCCTCGCACCTCGTGCACGAGCGCTGGACGAACTGCAGTCTACACAGCCGCAAGAATTCATTCATGAATGACTATTGGACATTCCAGATTTCGTGCTGGGCAGTAGGAGTTTTGTCCAATACTGAAGCACTTTTATTTTTTAAAAATTTCATTGATTTTTAAGTTTTTTTTAAAGAGATTTAATGATGTGAACGCTATTTGATTTCCTAGCCAAGTGAGCCAACGGATCGTGCCGACCTTCCTTGCAACTTCCGATTTGCATCAGAGCCGCGTTCGGAAATTACCGATTCATGTCAGCGCATTCCGCTTCCACAAAACAGCTAGTGATCGTTCAGCATATCGCGCTGTACCTTGCTTACCTAATCCAATATGAATAAAGTTATGAATATTTTATATTATTTACTATTTTGGGCTCTCACAGTACTGGGTGAATAACGTGTATCAATAAATAATTTAAAACAAATTATAAAAAATAGTCAAATAAACGATAATGTGTATACATTATTTTATTTTTTTTCTCTCAGGTGCTAATAAGTGTTTCTAGTTGCATCATTCAGCAATCCCCTACAACTGTAACGTTTTTCTTGACCTTTGGCTTTCCTCTTTGGCTGCTTTAGCCTATATTTTGAACGCCAGATCTTTTAAGATGAAGAAAAAGTGAAATTTATAGGTTTGCGAATTGTTCATAATTTAAATTGGAGGATTCATGTCTCTTACTTGTTGAAACAATTGGGTGCATGTCGCTAATTGTTTGGGGTTATTGTTCCAGTTCTATGATATCTCTGACCATCCTAGTAATTTATCAAAATCATCGGAAGTTCTACAACACGAAAATATTTTGGCGCTTTGATAGTTCCTATTTAAGGCTGTCTCAAATTCATCCCAGGAAAATAAAAGACTTGAATAAAGGGAGTAATAACTAATTGAAGTTCAAACTTTTAAAATATCTGAAGGTTACTTTAAAAATTTATGGTATCAAACTGTAATACAGCATCAATTATCAAATCTATACTTCAGTTCTTCAAAAAAGATAACAGATAACTTTTCGAGAAGCAGTAACACTTATACTGAGTACATTATTATTATTGCGATGGAGCTAACACTCAGGTGGCAATTCCTCTAGTCATCTAGCTAACACTTTTTATATCATTTTATTAAACTTATCTTTTATAATTTGAGTTCTAATTTCTCTCCCATTTACTTTTCCGAATTTCGAATTTTAATTTTAAATTCCTTAAGCCTTTTTGGTAAATACTTCACTTCACTCGATAATTTGATCCAATCCCTGACACCCTTACCATGCACTATTCCTAATTCTTTGAACAATATACCTCTACACCACATTACCAGAATATGCCCTATACATTCCCAGTACTCTCTTCACCTTCCTCCTTTCCTCCAATAACTCGCAAACCAGCTCTTTTATCATATCAGTTATCGTCTGGGTCCTGCGATAATTTGCATACTCTTTAATTCCTGTATGACCAAAATGTGGATCCAAGCTACACTACCATATTCAACCAATAGTCTGACCAAAGTATTGTAACCCAGTACCCTAACTTTTCTGGAACATACTCTTCACCCTTTCCAGTAAATAAAAGATTTTATAAACTTTTCCTACCACTTGTTCAATGTGTTCTGCCCAGTTGAGTTTGTTACCAAATGTTATGCCAAGATATTTATATTTCAAGCATTGAAGAAATTATTCTGACCCCACTCTCTAAACATAATTAACCTTTAGTTTCTTATCTGTGTACCTAAAAACCTAACTCTTATGGCCACTTATCTTCATTCCTGGCCATTTAGATATTCTATCCAGGTCACCCTGCACTTGTTCATCGTCTTCACCTGTTATGATCCTATTGTACACACTTTTATCATCTGCAAACAACCTAAATTCTGACCGTAAATCATCAACAAAATTATTCATTAGAATAATGAACACCAACAGTCCAAGTACACTACCCTGCGGCACCACCCAAATTCACTTCCACATTTTTCGGTAATGTATTTCCTACTGCAAAATTTTGATTCCAGGTTTATAAGAATTCCTCTCTCCGGCAAGTAATTTTTTCATCCAATCCAATAGATTTCAGATTATATAAAACCATTTTATGTCTCACTCTGTCAAATGTCTTAGAAATATCTAGTGGGAAACTATCAACTTGGCCTCCCTCGTCCAATTGATCTGAAACATCTTGCATATAACCCACCATCTGAGAGTCATATGTATATCCCTGCCAAACGCTACGTTGTCGATCTGCAAACCAGTTTCTTTCCTCATAGACATTTCTGATATATTTTCATATCAATCTCTCCGTCATTTTACCTACCACTGATTTCAAACTAGTTGGCCTGTAATTTTCAACCCTATTTTTAACCCTCCTTTATGAATCGGTACTACTATCGCTCTTTTCCAATCCTCAGGTAAGCAGCAAGACTCCAGAGTCATTTTAAATAAAATTTCATGGTAAGGTACAATATCATATCACATAGTCTTTAAAAAATCTGTTGTAATATTATCTACACCAGCTCCTTAAGTTTTTTTTTAATCGTTCTGAGTTCCTTCATAATTTCCTGACAATACAATACATTCATTTTCCATTGATCCCAATATAAGATACTGGCTCTGTGGGATGTGGAAAGTTGTCAATTTACAGATAAACAGTTGCATAACAAATTAATAAGTACAGCAGTAGATGTACAGTCATAGCATACATGGTACATTAAACAATTCCATAACAAAATAATACATACACCAGAAGATGTACAGTCATAGCAAACATGGTACATTAAAAAAAAAATCCATAACAAAATAATACATACACCACAAGATATACAGTCATATCATACATGGTAAATTAATTATGAAAACTACATTTACACAAGCTAATGGCAGTTATTTTCTAGATGCCTTAGAAATAAATTCTTCGACAGAGTAGAAGGAGTTGTCAATTAAAAATTCTTTCAATTTCTTCCTGAATTTATTACAAATTTTATAGTTTCCTCATTTATTCTTTCAGGGAAACACTCCTCTGATTCATTCGCTCCCATCACAGGATGATAGTTCGTAGTGGTCTCACTAAACAAATCATTCAATTTCTCTGCTATTTTACAGTCCTCAGTGACTTCAACTCCATTCTTATCTACTATACCTCAATACCTTCCCTTTTTTCTCAATTTTCTAATATAGCTATATAAATTTCTAGAAGCATCGTTCAGTGGTTGTCGTGCACCAACAATAATCTTCATAAATCCATCCTTTGCTTCTGTCTTTGCTCTTATTACTTGCTTGTTTAATTTTTTTAAGTATTCCGTGCTGCCTTCATGTCTCTTAACTCTGTTGTGTTCCCGTCTCATTAGCCTTTTTATCAGTCTCAACTCGCTATTGTAGAGGACATGTTAAGAATGCGATGCGCGAGGCCTTTAATGACTTTCGATGCAACTCACTTTCCAAGAGCCTCGTCGAAAATCCAAAGAAATTTTGGTCGTATGTAAAAAAAGTTAGTGGTTGTGACAACACTATACCAGTTCTACTACAAGACGGTCGTGAAGTTGATGACAGCCGTGACAAGGCTACCCTATTTAACACCGAATTTAAAAATTCTTCCACCGACGAAAACATGGAAAACATTCCCGTTTTTCCACGGCACCGAGATTGTGGTGGTGTAACGGTTAGCGTTCTGGCCTCGCATTCGGGAGGACGGTGGTTCGAATCCCCGTCCGGGCATCCAGATTTGGGTTTTCCATGGTTTCCCAAATCACTCCAGGAAAATGCCGGGATGCTTCCTTCAAAAGGCCATGGCCGAATTCCTTTCCATTCCTTGTCCCCCATCCCTTCCCGTCTCTAAAGACCTCGCTGTTAAGAGACGTTAAGCAGTTTAAAAAAAAATTAAACGGCGTGTAGAATTTGAGATGGATGCAGTACAAATTGATAGTGTAGGTATCATAAAGAAATTAAAGCTCCTGAAGTGCGGGAAAGCGCCGGGTCCCGATGGTATACCAGTAAGAGTATTTTCGGAATACGCGGAAGAAATAGAGCCATTTCTGCCAGATATATTTCGTCAATCTTTAGAAGAATATAGCGCAGGTGATTCCCGTTTCCAAGAAAGGAGATCGGAGAGTTCCTAGGAATTATCGATCCATATCTCTAACATCTGTTTAGCAGTAGAATTCTGGAGCATGTCATATGCTCTAACGTTATGAAGTTTCTAGATGAAAACGAGTTGCTTACAGCAAACCAACACGGATTTCGGAAGAACCGATCGCGTGAAACGTAACTGGCTCTATTTTCGCATGACGTAATGAAAGTTATTGATGCAGGACCACAAGTTGATGCTATTTTCTTGGATTTTCAGAAAGCTTTTTGACTCTGTACAACTGACTTTTAGCGAAGATTCGAGCGTACGATTTATGTGATCAGATTTGCGAATGGATACGCGATTTTCTAACTGGTCGGTCACATTATATCGTTGTTGACGGGTAAGCCTCTTCTAAGCTAGATGTTACTTCGGGCGTTCCTCAAGGAAGTGTAATAGGACCACTTATTTTCTTAATTTTTATAAACGATCTCGGTGACAGCGTTAATTGCAGGATGCGACTTTTTGCTGATGATGCACTTATTTATAGGGAAGTGAGGTGCTCTGACGATTGCTTAGAAATTCAGCGCGATCTAGATATTATTTCGGAATGGTGCCGTAAATGGCAGCTTACACTTAACTGCAAAAAGTGCAAGGCAATGCAAATAAGTAATAAAAAGATCACGTTTGCTTACGAGTACAAAGTTAACAATCAGTTGCTGACACTGTGGATTCCCTGAAGTATCTAGGCGTTACAGTACAAAGCAACATGAAATGAGACTTGCACATAACTTCCGTCGTAGGCAAAGCTAATTCTAGTTACGATTTATAGGTCGTATTTTGAGAAGTTGTAAAGCTCATACAAAGGAAAACAGTGTACAAAACACTAGTGCGTCTATATTTGGAATAATGTTGTGGAATTTGGGATCCGTATCGCAAAGGATTGATTGACACGTTAGAGAAAGTACAGAGGAGAGCCTCTCGATTCGTGACTGCTAGTGACAGTCCTTACATAAATGTCACAGAGCTGATACGTGGGTTGGGCTGGGATTATTTGGCGGCAGGCGACGTCGTTTTCGTTTGAATTTGTTGGAGGATATGCGAAAATCTTAAATTTACGAGTGCAACTAAATACTTCTTCCGCCAATCTATTTAAGTCGCAATGACAGGAGGGATAAGATTCGAGAAATAAGATGCCGTATTGATACATTTATGTATTCCTCGTTCTGTTCGGGATTGGAATGCACTGAATTAGGATTGGTGCTTAGCACCTTCTGCCACCTACAATGTTTATGATTTGCAGAGTATAGATGTAGATGTATATGTATGTACATTCTGTACTTATATTTATTATTTGTTTTGGAATGAACATTTCCTTGCCATGTTTTTATTATCTCCTTAAACTCTTTCCACTTCGTCCGCACTGTACTTGTACCATCATTCAATTTGCTTTACCTTTCCCTGAAATATCTCTTCAGTTCTAAAATCTACCTAATTTCCCCTTCTATTTTGAACAATGGATTTCTGAATCTCCTTATATCAATCAGTACTGCATTGTTTTTTACTTATTCCTTCAGTTACTCGACACCGTACAAAAGTTTCGTCAGGATTTATCAGAAAGATATTCAACATGTTTGGTCCCCTTGTATTTTTCTATCCCGCTTGTGTAAGACATTGTTTCCTTAGTAAGATATTTGTATTTCTTATTGTGTTATTAACCTTATTTCCTATGCATTTGACACCTGGCAAATTTAAACCCCCTCCAATAATGACCATTCTACGCTCACCTATGAGTTGCGAATGTGAATTTTAATTTCTCTCCAAGAATCTCATCTCCATCATTCATTCTTCCCCTACAGTAAGCAGCCAATACCCTGCTTTTTCTTTTTTATCACCCCAAAAATCTACCCTAGAAACTATAGATAACAATACTAATCTTTGATAACCAGAATGAATACTCACCAACCTATTGCTCCTCTCTCTCCCTGCGGTATACTCTTTATCCTTCAGAGAAAACCATATTGTCTAGTACTCGTTTTTTAAACCAAGACTTTATCCCTATAATGACTCGTGGTTCACGTATCTCTAATAAATTTGACAATTCTGTTACTTTGTTCATTATACTTCTATAGTTCGCCATTAAAACACTTGTTTCTGGCTTTGTTATTTTGTTTTCAGCATTAACCTGTGTCTTTCCAGTTGTATCCAATTCCTTTATTATTTCAATAGCTACATCTGCTTCTTCAGAATTTGCATTTTTTCTCACAGTGCATTTCCAATACATATCCCTTTGATCATTTATATTTATCCCCTCAGCACCAGCCCCTAACCTAAAACGGCACAGTCCTGACCCAATCATTATTGGAAGTGGGTTCCCTTACAGCTTTAGCTAACAACTCAGAAAGTACTCCCTTCTATTTAGATGTAACCCATGCCTAGTAAAAAAAAAAAAAAAAAAAAAAAAAAAAAAAAAAAAAAAAAAAAAAAAAAAAAAAAAAAAAACACCTGCCAATCCCAAAAACAGAACTAATGCCTTTTCCAAGCAACATTTCTATTTCCACGTTTATCCGTGGTTCAGCTGTGGACGATAATGGCAACTTAGAACCTGCATAAGTTCCACCCTGATAATCTGCGCCTTCTTCACCACCTTCCTCGGATCACTCTCTATACTATAACTTGAATTCCTATCGATACTTTGGCCGCATCTCCCGCTCTCACTACTCTTTTATCCTTAGTTAAATCCCTACAAAGTGATCCTACATCTTCTATTACCTGTCATAATGTTTCATTGGGTTTGTGTTGTTGCATCCTGTGCCTAACTGATTTTGCAGAAGAGCACCTACATCTCTCTCATGGCTACTACCTACCATCAGAAAAATTTTCTTCCTATTTCTTCCTTCTGCACGTATATTCCTAAAGGTCTGCTGCACCTTACCTACTCCTCCTTTCGGACTGTGATAGTTAAAATCTATTTCTACCCACAATTTCTGGAGTTTCTAGCTTCTTCATTCTGATAACCATATTTCCCCATCCTTCTCACCCTGCTCACTAAACCAACCATCTCTACTTTCTGCCTCCACAGGCAGAACCTCCACTGTCAGATCCTCCACAAGCACATACTCCTCAGGCACACCCTCAATAGAAAAACCCTCCACATGCTGAGCTCTTACATGCCGAGCCTTAAGGATGCTGACCCTTTCAGGCAATTCCCTGATCGTTTCGCCCATCTCCCTGATAGTTTCATCATGCTGGGAAATTTTCCTATATTGCTCTAAACATTTCCTATCCTTAAGACAGAGACTACGATAGCACTAAGCGCCTCATTTTAGTTCCCTTTTTCCCCATTGACCTACATTTCCAATGAAACCAAAAAAATCCATTGCAATCCAAACCATTCACCGCACTTCAGCGGCAGGCTTTCCAGGAATGATTTTTCCAAAAACAGTATTTACTGGTGTCTTTTAAACGAACCTTAAGGGTTGAATTACGAAATTCTATATATCTTAAATTTAATTGATAGTTTAATAAAAGAAAAAATAAATCTGCTATTAGCTGATTTTTTTTATTGAAGTTTTACTTTTCAATCACTTTGTTGTAAATAATAACTACGTGAAAAGTTCTTAAAAACCAATAAAACTTATACTTTTAAAGTTTAAAATTAACCTGAAGATTGAATTTCACAGCTCGATACTATTTAGTGTTAACATGAGAATAATAACTAATCAGTTATTTACTTGATTTTTTTAAGCGTTAGGTAATTATTGATTTAATGTACTAGAAAATAATTAAAGAACAACTGTATTTCTGACAGAAAAGACCAATGAATTTAATTAAGGCCTACGCTTGTAGATTTCTAAATTCAACTATTGTAAAAATGTTTATATATAATTATATTTAAGCTTTACAGCTAATAACTATATAACAAAAGTACCCAAGAGCCAATACATAAAACTTACGCAAATGAATTTCAGAATAAATTTTAGATGGAAGGTCGATACTATTTAGTACTAGTAATGATAAGAAAGAATTAGTTACTTTCGAATGAAAAAATATAATAAAATAAAGCCAGTAAGTTTTTATTTTATTGTGTTAGAAAGCAATTAAACACAATTTTATTTAAGACATAACAGGTTAAATACTTTAACTTACGCGTTTGTTTTTGTAAACTTGAATGTGGAGTTTAAATATCGATAGTGGAATTTAAAATAACGATACTGTATAAACCTACTGTGAACAACAGGAAGTTATCTTAATATATAAAAATGAATTGCTGATCGTTTGTCTCGCTAAAACACGGGAATGGCAGGACTGATTTGGCTAATTTTGATCTTGAAATATTTGTGGAAGTTCAGGGAAGGTTTAAATGGTGAGAAAAAAATTGAAAAATTGCGAGAAAAATACTGAAAAAGATAATTTAATCTTATACATAAAAATTATTGTGAGTTTGTATGTCCTCTATGCGCTCCTAAACCGTTCATCCGATTACGGTGAAACTTTGGTGAGTTTTCGAGAGCGTTTCGGAGGTGGTTCATAAGAAATAAAATTAAACCCCCCCCCCTCTTCCCCATAACAAGCTATAATTTAAACAACCCAACAGATTTTGTCCGATTTCCACCAAAATTTGCACACGTATGCCTAAAAACAAATTGAAAAATATTGCCTGTATATGGTTTCCAAAAACGTGACCTCTCATTCTCTTCACATCTAATTTAGACAAACCCACAGATTTTATACGATTTTGATGAAAATTTGCACATGTATACTATAAAATAAAATACTGCCTTAATATTGTTTCGAAAAATACAACCCCTCTTCTCCTTTACTTCCTCTTAATTTTTTTCCAGAGTACCTGGAATCACCAAAAACATTGCATATCCAAAACCATTGCAGAAATTGAATGAAACAGTAATTAAAATTTAAATACAAACTTCAAATTTATTCATTTAATCTATATGTGTACACAAGTCTAGCAATAGCAAAGCATTGCGATCTTGGATAATCTTCCGCCAGTTAATTCCTAAAGCACTGCGAATGTCTTCAACCCATCGGTCTGCCTCTTGGCTTGTGGTGATCTTTTAGACTCCATTCTAACACTATTTTTGTCCATCTTTGGACTTTTCTCCGCGCAATATCGCCAGCCGATTGCCACTAAGATATCTGTGACCTTCATAACTAATCTAATGTCTTATCTAGGTTCTCCAGGTGGAGCTGCGTCAATATGTTTAAACCTAACGTTTCTACCATCGTGCTGTGGCCTTCTTCAGAGGACTGCTTTGTCAGAGGCCGCTATCGCCTTATATAGTAGCAGGAAGCTAGAGCGGGCGGGCGCTATTGGTCCGCGGTAACGTCACCATGCCCGGTGTAGGCGGTAGGATGGGGGTCGTTCGTCTTAGGTTTTCCTGAGCAGGTAACCATTTGATCTAATGTCGGCTGCTCTTTTACAATACAAACTGTTCTCTGGCAACGCTGCAAGCCTTAAACAATTGACTATCACTATCTACAACACGATATTTTATTTTTATTTATTCATTTATTTGACCTTAGGTCTTGAATAGACCATACAGTCAGCCTGGTGAAGTTACAAGGTAATAATATTGATATTATTTAAAAATATACAGACATACAGATATATAGATACATTAAATATGTAGGTCACTGTTCCTAATTTAATCCTTGATGATACTATAGATTTTGTTGCAATTTGTAGCGAGTAGTACTGTAATACTCGCACAAGAGACTTGATGAATGTTGATTGCTGTTGCTGAAAATTAGAGCAGTTGAAAAATAAGTGATTAAAGTCTAGTAGTGCCTGTCCGTTGCATGTGCAGTAAGGTGTGTTTACCGCCTTGATGCTACGGAAGGCGTCGTGATGGAATCTCATACGAATAATAGAAGTGATGTACCGTCGTTGAAAATTCCATCTTGAATACCAAGGTCTTCGTGGAGGATACGTCTGAACTAGAGCGTACTGTTGGCCACTGTATTGTTTAGATTCATTCCAGCTCCTCGTCTATTGGTGGTATACATTGTTGCCTGATAATCGATTGTATTTCTGGGTGTTATTAAGCTTCGGCCCGAGCTACATGCCTCGTTGGCTAACATATCTACATACTGGTTATGCCTAATTCCAGAGTGCGCGGGTATCCAGATGTAATTAACGGTGGAACCGCGTTCATTAAGTTCTACAGTCTTTTGAACTATACTGATGTTGTATGTATTAGGTCGCTGGAGTATAACGGGTATGGCTAAGGAGCGAAGAACACTTAGTGAATCGGTGAGTATTAGTATCCTTCGCCGTAAAAAATCTTCTTGCGTATATAAGAATCTGATAGACGGCAATGGCTTCCGCCGAATAGATTGGTAGGTGACCTGGAATGCGGAACCTTTGAGCGTGTTGTGTCTTGGGGCAGTAGAATACACAGCCTACTCTACCCGTCAAAGGTATCTTTAACCCATCGGTGTATATTTGAACTTAAGATGGCCATCTATCAGATAAATATTCCTGACAAAGTTGTTGAACTGGTTGACCAGGTCGTGGATACACCGGTAGGCAGCTTACTGCCAAAGGGGTCACACATTGTTGGTAAGGTATGTCGTATATAGTCACCATTTCCTGTTGCTGACGGTCAGGGAGGAGTGTTGATAGGTATTCAACCATTTGGACAAATAGACACCGTCCTCTCTTTTTCGCTAGCTGTTGTAGGTTGATGTGGTGCCGGAGAACTGGTGAATTTTTGGAATAAGCACGTGCCAATAAAAATTCATTTGACAGGAGTTGGGAGCGCATTTCTGCTGCTTCCAAAAGAAGCGCATTCGTAGGTGTAGATGTCATAGCTCCCAGGCAAATACGAATGCTCTGATACTGAATGCGATCCAGTTTATTTAGTAGACGTTTACTGCCACTGAAATAGAATGCACTTCCATAGTCTAGTTTTGATCTGAGTAGAGTGCGATAGAGTATCAACAATGTAGATGGATGAGCTTCCCACCAAAGTCGAGTCAGCGTACTTAAAATATGAAGACGATATTGTGTTTTATTTTAACAATACATAGCCTCCGTCTTCTTTAGAACATTACCAGCATTCCGTACCTCAGTGTCGATTACTCAGTAATGCGCTCCGTTCACAGTGATCACATTTTGACGCCAGCGCTTTAACATATATCCAAAACATTCGTATTATCGTGTATTTAGATACTATCTACATTTGGTTCCCAAATCCCAATCCCTCATCCCCTTTACTCCCTCCTCTCTTAATTTCCAATGTTCCTTACAATAACTTTATTCAATGTGGATGGAACTTTGTACTAATTTACACTTGAAACCATTCAGTTTTTTGGAAATATCTCGGAAACGGTGGAAAAATTAGACAAAGTAGATGGCAACATTTTTAAGGTACACAATATTTATTGTTAAACATCACTGGACAAATTATGATCGGACTTGAATTTTAAAAATTATTTTAAAGTTTTTGTGACAACACAAAAATCTACAGTTTGCACACATATGCTTTAAAATATGTGAAAATGATGTTTATATTTAGTTTACAAAACTGCACGCGCTCTCCCGTCTCATTCCTCTTAAGACTGATTTACACGTGCAACTTTTCCGTGTTTAATATATATCTCCAGAACAAACTCAATTTTTTTTTAGTATTTACGCTGATTGGAATCACCAAAAACATTGCATATCCAAGACCATTGCAATAAACTTGAAAATGAATGAAACAGTAGTTTAAATGTATACATAAATATCGAATTTTTAGTAAATACACACTTTCAAATACATTCGTTTAATCTATATGTGTACTTAAGTCTAGCAAAAGCGAAGCAATGATGGGTCTGGTAGTTTATGAATAACTTCGCGTTTGTGAAGAATTTTGATTGATAGCTACCGACCTGCAACCACCTCAGTGCACGATGGGAGACGCGAGGCTAATACCACACACAAACGCAAGTGATCTGCGCTGGGTTTTTGTGGCTGCAAAGTTAAATATAGTGACACACATGTCTTTGGTTGAAATATGAAAATTTCCTCAGTCTACTACTTTCAACCTTTATATTTCCCACACCCCCACAGCTGCCGACATGGAACCACAATAGTGCACGATAGAAGGCTCGAGGCTACTACTACACACAGTGGTTGGTTCTAGGTACTTTTGACTGCAGAGTGAAATATAGCGACACACATATTTTGGTCAAAATATGAAAATGCTCTTCGTCGACCAATTTCAAACACCATATCTCCACACCTCCATAGTTAGAGACATGTAGCACGTCAGGAGACTTGAAGCTACTACCATACACAAACACCAGTGGACTGCGCTAGGTAGTTTTGATGCAGAATGAAATATTTTGGGCACACATGGCTATTCTGATGTCAGGTCGACCCCTTTCAACCACTATATCTACGACACCTTCACGAGTACCAGCACGCAATCACCATAATGCATGATGGAAAGAGTCCAAGGTATTACCACACACAAACGCCAGTGGTCTGCACTTGGTAATTCTGGCTACATGGTGAAATATACGGACACACTTGTCTTTGGTCGAAATACGAAAATGTCCCTGATCGACCACTTTCAAACACCATATTTCCCACACCCTCACAGCTACCGACATTCGACCAACGTTGTGTAAGATGTGTGACTCCATGCTACTGTGGTGGACGGGCGAACTTTTTTTTCTATTCGCTCTGCCACTCCCGAGAGGAACACATAAATTGTGGGTAAGACACTTCTACTATTCTACAATTCTACTATTAATAAAACTCTCAGCAAGGATATTCACATATGTACAATCTATTTACATTAGTTCTGTACAATAATGACACTTCTAACTCCCCTTACTCCTTCATAGCCTATAACTCCCATTGCTTTATTCTATTAATAGCTGCCTTCCACATTACTTATACTGTACTTCAATGGCTCTCTCCCTCCCGTTTTTTGACTGTTGTAATAGTAGGCTGTTTCTCCTGCAGACCGTGCGTGGCTCACCTTGCTACATCAATCCATAGCTCCATAGCTGCCCAAAAGACGTTCCCTCTGCAAGATAGTCGACTGACCCGAATTTGACCTCTCTCTCCTCGCGTATCTCAGTTTTGTCAGACTCTTCCCTCAATGTCCCAAATAGTGGGGAGTAACTCTGGCCAATAATGATGATTCTTTGCCTTCCAACCTACTCCCAGTGACGTCCTGCTCCAGCTAAATTCTGCTGACTGTCTGACCCACTTTGATGTTATTACTGTCTGTATAGCCACATTCCATTGCTTCTAACTGTTTTGACTCTCTGTTGTATCTGCCCTGAATCTAGTTGTTGCCATATGCAGTCAATTCTTGCTCAGCTTTAGTAATTATAACCCAAAATTCCTTAGCCAGCCATTATACTACTACCACACACAAACATTAGTGGTCTGCGCTAGGTTGTTGTAGCAGAAAAGTGAAATATTGAGAAACACACATCTTTGTTCGAAATATGAAAATATTCCAGATCGACCACTTTCAATCTCCATATTTCCTACACCCTTACAGTTACTGGAATTCGGTCAACGTTGTGGACTATGGGAAATTCCATGCTACTACCACAAAGACCAGTGGTCTGCGCTTGGTAGCTATGGTTGAAAAGTGAATATATATATATATATTATTTATCTTGTGTGAGAGCTCAAAATTGTTAACTTTAAATAAAGTTGAATTTGTTAAGCGAGATGCAGGTCGAGCTGCAGACCGCTTGCCGGTTGTTTGCGCCCGCGGAATTCGCTGACGCGAATCGGCAATTTCCGAACTTCGCTGACGCGAATCCGTGGTTACGAGGCCGGTCGACACGCTTCGCGAGCTCTCTTTGCCCGGAAACATCATAGTATTCACATCGGCTCTCACCCGGGCTCCCCGCTGCCTAACTAACTTTGTCGTCTGTCTGGGAAAATTACTCGGCCATATTTTGTGTAACTTTGTGGCCAATAAATAAGTTAAATGTTCGCGGCGCAAATTCTTTTCCGCAAGACTTCCCCGCATTCCAACCAGTTCTGCGACTGGTAGATTAAATCGCAGTGGTGTCAGGAAATTTATAGTAACAACAGCCGAACGCGGTAAGGAGCGGCAGAAGAATTCCGGAACGGCAGAGGACGTAGTGATAACAATTCGCTGCAGGTTGCTGCACCCATCCCCACGCGCCAAAGTCATCCGGCCTCTCTGACACTTGACCAACTATTAAAGAACTAATTAAATAATAAACTGTTATATTTTAAACCGAACAGAGACTAAAATATGGGACGATGCAGTATCCTTAACATTCGAGGTTCTAGCTGTTAAATACGGTATATAAGAAATTAAAATTGTTATATAACTTACACCACAATGTTTACCAATGCTATTGTATTCTAATTAAATTAACTACCAAGCTTATGCTATATGTAATTCAATGAAACTTGCAATAACTAAGTGAAGGACTGTAACAGCAATGATGCCAACTTAAAACTGTTATTTATGGAGGAAATTTAGACTATAAAAAATAGCTGATGATGAAAAATTGCAGTTTTATGAGCAGCTCTCATCACGCACAACCAACGATCGTCCTAAGTACATCACTCACTCCATCCCATATTTAAATTTAAATTATCTAAAATTTGTAAAAAAAAAAAAGTACTTTAAACGGTTTTAAAAATGTTTTACAATCTAAGGAAATCTTATAAAGTTCCATTTAAAGTACCATTTTGTTTGATCAGAGTCTACTTCTTTGAAAACTAAACATGGAGGCTGATACGATGTACTATAAAACGTACCAACCTCTTAAGGGGACTGGTCTGTGTACACCAAGGAAAATCTTGAAAATTTTGTCAGTGTTCTAAACAGTGTAGATCACCATAAGCCCATGCAATGGTAACGAAATTTTAAAACATCTGTTAGGAGCATTTTGATGAATGAACTACAGAATTTGGTTTGAAACTTTTTATTAATTGTATTTTGTGTTGCATGTGAAATAAAGGAAGTAAATTACTTATATACAACATATATGATATGTATCTCAATATACAGAGTCGAAGCTTGATTTTGTTCCCTGGAATTTAATTACACTATTATCTCTAATATATACTATTAAATAGATAGCACTTTAATAAGTTATTGATCTATAATTTGTTTTTAAATTTGACTATTAAAAATGTTATAATTGATCCAATAGCATTTCGTTAAAAAATATTTAATTTTCAAACTTGAGCAACAACAGTAGTCTACTTTTTAGTTAAGTATGATTTAAAACAGTAAACAAAATTCCAGCTACCTATTTTCAATACTTTTCAGCTTATGTGTACCAGAACATAAAAAAATATAACTTTCTGGAAATTCAAATTAAAACTTGTTTTTCTATTAAACTTGCATAGCACTAATTCATTCCAGGTCCTTATTCATTTTGTTTCCTGTGTTGTTCTTACTCTCTTCTCTTTTTCAGACTTCTTCTTCTTACTCTTGCTTCTTTAGTGGCTCCCAATACAGATTTCTCAGCTTCAACGAGTCTCCTGCGATGAATGGCAATTAGAGCTCTATGCATATTTAGTCCACCAGGCATTCCCTTCAAGAATGTAGTCCCAATAAATTTAAACCTTTATACTAAAATGAGCTTCTATGAAATAAGACCGCGTTTCCATACGAAAATTAAACAAATTTAAAACGTCATGTCCAAAACTTGAACATTTCCTGTCAAATCTTAATCCCATGAAACACGTTTATTACTGAATTGTTTTTATCCCTCCTAGTTTATTTTACCATCGATTTTTTTTTCACTGTACAAACTTATAGTAATCAAAAACCAATAATAACTCCCTTCTTCCCATCACCTCTATTCTAGTGCCAAAGAATACAGGCTAATGTCCTGTATTGGGAGTGCCGATAAACTACGTGGCTCGGCTTGAGTGGGGGAGGTGGGGAGGAGTGGTTGAATAGAACGATTGACTGTGTATGTGGATAGCTGCTCATCAAACTGCGATTTTTCATTCATCGGCTAAGTATTTGTATACTAAATTATTTTAAAATCTTTAATTATCATCTAAATTATTAGAATCATTGCTAGCTGGAAGAATTATTTAAGATTATACCATAAATAACAGGTTTTTTTAAAAAAATTCATGTCATTGTTGATAACGTTATTGCGAGTTATTGCACGTTTTACTGAAATAAATTTAGCATAAGCTTGATAGTTTGATTAATTATAAAACTATAGCATAGGTAAAAATAGTAGTTTAAGTTATGTTGTAGTGTTAAATTTCTTATATACCGTAAAAAACGTTCAAATCACTAGTTTGAATTTCGATTGTTAAAGTTTTTGTGTTGTCTTATATTAACGCTTTATTAGGTTTAAAATAACACAGTTTTTTTAATGAATTAGTTCCCTAATAGTAATAAAATCAACTGGAAATAATAAACATAAGTATTCATATATATCATTTAGTAACTCACATTAGGTTAATACAATATCGTTATTTTATGTTCGACTATCGATATCAAAATCAAGTTTACCAAAACAAAAACGTACGTTCTAATAATTAACCTGTTCTAGCTGAAATTTAATTTCCATCTATCTATCTATCTATCTATCTATATATATATATATATATATATAGAACATCCTACCTTTCATTAAAAAAAAAAAAACTTTCATAAGTAACAAATTAGTTGTTATCCACATTAGCACTAAATAGTATCGACATCTTAAGTTTGTTTCGAAATTCATTAGCTTAAGATTTATTCATTGTAAGTAGTTTAGTTACCTAGTCATTATTCATAAAACTTCAATCAAATTAAATATATATAACTATTCGACAGTTAGTCGAATAAAGCGCCTATCATAGTCAGCAAAAAACGTTAACAATTATAGTATAAACTTTATAAGACTACTGTATCAAATACAATTACGGTTTGTTTAGAAGATGGTTGAAGTATTTGGGAAAATCATGACTGGAAACTGTGGCACCTGTCGTAGGTACATTCCGTAGGGAATGGGTAGTAGTTGGTGTAAAAAGTGGTTTCACTGGGCATGTGGGGAAGAGAAAACGGCGGAAATAAATAAGGGTCTCCCATGGTTTTGTTTACTTTGTCTTAGGAATGATGGGATGTGGGAGATGGGCGAAACGATTAGGGAGTTGCGTGAAAGGATCAGGGTTCTTGAGGCTCGTCCTATGGAGGCTTAGCCTTTGTTGGAGTGGCCTGTGGTGGCCTCGCCTGTGGAGGTTCAGCATTTGGGGGCTCAGCCTGTGGAGGCTCAACTTGTGGAAGTCCAGCCTGTGAAGGCTCAGACAGCCTGTGGGGGCTGAACTTGTTGAGGCTCAAGCTGTAGAGGCGGAAAGTAGAGATAGTGGGTTGGAGCAAGTTGAGAAGGATGGGTGGGAGCTAGTAACAGGTAGTAGGAGAAACATGGTTAACAGGATGAACAAGCCAGACAGTTTAGTAATTGTGGAAAAAAATAGGTTTGACCTGTTGCCAGAGTCAGGAGGAGAAGAGCCTCATGTAGATGTAGGAGTAGGTAAAATGAAGCTGAGCTTTAGGAATAAGGGTGTGCAGGGCACTAATAAGAAAAAAATAGGGTTCTGCTGCTAGGTAGTAGCCACGGGAGAGGTTTAGGCCCTCTTATGCAGTTAGGTACAGGATAACAGGTCACAAGTTTTTTCAAACCTAGTGCAACGTTAGTTCAGGTAATAGAGGATATAGGTTCACTTTATAGGAGTTTCACTAAGGACGATAGAGTAGTGGTAGTGGGAAGTGCGGGAAATAGTATTGACAGAAACGCGAGTTATAGTATACAGAGTGACCTGAGGAAGGTGGTGAAGGAGGCACAGCATACCAGGGTGGAGCTCATGCAGGTCCTAAGTCGACATGACAGGCCACAATTGAACTATACTGTGAGGCGTGTTAATGTGGAAACGGAAGTGCTACATGAGAAAGGCATAAGTTCTGTGTTGGGGATTGTGCCTGTTAACACCATTGGTAGGTGGGGTTTCACTAGGTATGGCCTACACCTAAATAGAAGGGGGAAGGGAGTACTTTCTGAGTTGTTAGCTAAAGCAGTAAGGGAGCCCATTTTCAGTGATGATGGGTTCAGGACTGTGCCTGTTTGAGGTTAGGGGCTGCTGGTGAAGGGACAGAAATAGATTATCAAAGTGATAATGATTGTAAATTTACTATGGAATAGTCACAGATGTTAAAGAAATAGATGAAGTGGCTGAAACTATAACTGACTGGGGTTAAACTGGGAAAGATGAGATAAATTCTGAAAATATAAAGCCAGTAGTAAGGGTATTAATGGTAAACTGTAGAAGTATAATGAACAAAGTAATCGTATTTGCAAACTTAATAGAGATACACGAAACACAAGTAGTAATTGGAGTAGAGAGTTGGTTAAAAGAAGAAGTACTAGACAGTGAGGATTTTCCTGGTGGTTACAGAGCGTACCGCAGAGATAGAGGAACAAATGGTGGAGGAGTTTTCATACTAGTTAGCAAAAACTACCACAGTTCACTGGCGTTCATAGATCAAGACCATGGGTTACTTGGAGTAGATTTCTGGGGTAATAAAAAAGAAAAAATCAGAGTGTTGGCTGTTTACTGCAGTGGAAGAATGACAGAAGAGGATGAGGCTCTTGGGGAGAAATTAAATTCATACTCAGATTTCAGAGGTGAGAATAGAATGATCATCATCGTCGGGGATTTAAATTTACCAGGTGTAAACTAGGAAGGGAATAAGATAAATAACACAAGGGAACAAAGATTTGCAAATATCTTAATAAGGGAAGGAGGATTTACACAAGTGGTTGAGCAAAACACTAGGGGACAAAATATTTTGTATATATTTCTAATTACGCCCGATGAAAACCTTGTGGGGTGTCAAGTAACTGAAGGAATACGTTATCATGACGCAGTTCTGATGGATATTAGAGGATTCAGTAAACCAGCAGCCAAAATTGAAGTGGGAATTGGTACAATTACATAAAGGCACAGGTTTCAAATTTGAAGAGATATTCAGAGAACAATTCAGCAAATGGAAGGGAGGCACAAGTACAGTAGAGTCAAGGTGGGAAGAGTGTAGCGTATTAATTACTATAAACAAACGTGCATTACAACGTGATTTAACTCTTTATTAAACTCTATGAGTACAACGAAAGTAACTATAATCAGATTCCACAGATAATCGTAACTGCTAGTTCAAAGATAATATTGCTCTTAATCTCCGACATCCTCCCCACTCTGGTCATCTCCAGAGGGATGACCAGCTGGACAGGCCTGGTGATTAGGTTTCTTTCTGGTGTAGACAGGACAACAGTTCGTATGAGGCCATCTCTTCCGGTATTCAACTGATAGATTCTTGCCCTTTTCCAAACGTGACGTGGACGTACATCTTCCTGAAGAAGGGCAATATCTCCTACCTTTAATTCTGCTGATTTTCTTTCTGTGATTTCCTATTTTGTGGAAACGTTTAAAGAGCAACAGGTACTCCACATTCCACCATTTCCAAAAGTGATCTTCCAACTGCTGCTGCAATCTAAATTGCATTATAGGCGCGCGTGTTGCGATTTCTGGTCCAGAGGACAATGATGTGAGTGGCCCTCCAAATAGGAAATGAGGTGGAGTAACTACGTCTCCGGCTACTTCGTCTTGTGTCAGGGATTTGCAGTTAAGTGCGGCTTCAATGCTGGTCAGTACCATATGCAATCCCTCTCTGTCCATTATGAAGCGTTCAGGCAAATTTTGCATACAGCGTTTGGTGCAACCAACCATTCGTTCCCACAATCCTCCCCACCAAGCCACACGTGGCGCAATAAATATCCACGTGGTTGCTTGCAGGGTGAGAGACTGGACGTCTTGTGGAGCTGCTGGATATGATGAATACTTATTTTCGCTTTTGAACCCTGTAATATTTACTGTCGCATTAGTCCACATCTCCCCGATACTGAAGCGGACAAGTCTGCGACTTCTTGTCACTGCCTGCGTTGACTCAAACCCAGTAACAGATAGTTCTTTGTGATCAACCACATCTAATTTGAGCTGCTCCACCAGTTTCATACTGACGAAAGTCGACTGACTTCCGGCGTCGAATATGCTGCGGGTACGCTCACAAAGTCTTGTTTGGCCAGTTATACGATCAGAAGCAGTCTGAAGATACGTGAACTGTGGTGATTCGACGTTGATTTTTCCCACTGTTACCTGCTGACTGTCACTGCAGATTGAGACGTGATGTGGCTTTTTGCACTTGGCACAAGCAACTTTGTCCCTTTTGCTGCAAACCTTCATCCCGTGTCCTCGATTGAGACACAAGAAACATCTATGTGCAGACTCTAATCTTTTATTCACGTCAGAGATTTTTCTGCAATCTTGCGCCCAGTGTCCTTGAGATTCACAAAAGACACAAACTGGCAGTACTTTCTTCGGCCTTGTTCCTCTCCTTTCCTGCTTCGTGGCTACTTGAAGGGCAGCAGCTGTGGATGAAATCATTACTAAGTCGTGATCCCCTCTTATCTTCTGTGTCGTCATAGCTCCCTCCACCTCTTAATTTAAAAATTCCATCAATTTAGTGATGTTGCTTTCAGGAACCCACTGTCTTCTGGAGTAGATGATCCAGCGTCTGACAATATCCACAGGGAAGGCCCGTAAAATCTTTGGAGCCAACATTCTCCCGTAGTCATCAACCTTTTCGCCCAAGGCCCGCAACGATTGAATCCTACGATTACATTCGATATATGTCAGATTCAATGATTCGGGTGATGCAATTAATACAGGCTTCAACTCTTCTAAGTAGTCAAGATGAGCTTGTATGATTCGATTCTTGTCCCCATAGCGTGAAACAAGAATTCTCTTTGTCTCCTCATAGGTTTCTGCAGTTACTGGAATGCCATCAACCAAGTTCTTAGGCTCTCCATCCAAGTATCCTCGCAGGAAGACATGTTTGTGGACCGCAGAGACCGACGGGATCGTGTCTATTGAGGATTGAAATTGTTCCCAGAATCTTGACCACGTCTCGACATCACCAGAGAAAGGTTCCAGTCTAATGGCCGGTAGTTTGTTAGTGTGAGTTACTGGTGGTTGAACAGGAAAAGATAGAACAGGCGTTGCAGATAAGACAGGCATTTCGTTTAGCTTTTCTCCCATCACTCGTTTTGCCTTGAAGATCGCTGTCTTAGCGAGGTCCACGTATTCTTCGCATCGTATCGCATCCTCGTTGTATTCATCGTCGGACAAATAGTTATGAATTTTGTCATCAGGCATGACAAGATCTCTCAACGCTTCTTCAAGTCTTGAAAGATTATATACACAATCATCTTGGGAAGTCTTGTCACTAATTGCAGTACTAAATTTCGTGATTAAGTTCCTTTCTGTCGCCCGTTTCCGCCTTAAAATGCGTAGCTGCTGTTCATCCTCGTCTGACATGTTTAACAGCTGCCGTTCTTTAGTCAGTCCTGATAGTTATACAGTTAGCCAAGAGATGGCGCTGGTAGCGACGTTGTTTTTATGCAAATTTACAAATAGTGTAAGCGTTGTATTACTTCATAGTGTATTATCGCAGGCTACGCGTATTTTAAAATAAAGCAATTGAAGTATGCGCTGAATTTAAATTACTGAATGCTTGTAATGCAGTAAGCTCGCTATAGCGTCTGGCACTTATGTGTCGTAGGTTCGGATAGAAGCTATCGTTTAATTTACTTCCTGTCAAATATCTTCATAGCGAATACAGCGAATGGAAGTCGTGCTTCAATAAGCTTCTTATCCCGGGTTTCGGCACCAAAATGTAGCATATTAATTACTATAATCAAACGTGCATTACAACGTGCTTTAACTCTTTATTAAACTCTATGAGAACAACGAAAGTAACTATAATCAGATTCCACAAATAATCGTAACTGCTAGTTCAAAGATAATATTGCTCTTAATCTCCGACAAAGAGTTCAAGGAGATAATAACAATGGGAAAAGAAAAATTTATTCCAAGGCAGAAGATAAAAAGAAGTAGAGAACCTATGTACTATAATAGGGTAGTGAGGAGGTTAAAGAGGTTTGTAAGAAGAGAACATAACAGAGTTAAGAGACAGCAGGGTAGTAGGCAATATTTAAAACAACTAAACAAGGACTTAATAACAGCAAAGAAAGTGGCTAAAGATGGGTTTATAAAGATTATTGTCAGGACAATTGACTGATGCATCTAGAAATTTCTATGGCTATATCAGGAAGCTGAGGGGAAGGGAGGGTGTAGAGACACTTATAGATAAGAATGGAGAAGAAGTTACTGAAGATTTGGAAATGGCAGAGATTTTAAGTAACTGGTTCAGTGAAAGCATTAGGGACAATGAATCTGAAACGGGTGGGTCTAATTAGGAGAACGAGCTTAACAATACAATTAGAAATGAAGATAGTAAAACAGTTGAAATTTATCCTGAGGAAATCATGAAGGAAATAAGAAAGCTGAAAAAACATAAAGGGGCTGTTGTAGATAATAATACTACAGATATTTTAAAGATAGCCAGATGTGACATTGTACCTTATCTTGAAATATTATTTAAATTGAGTCTGGATACTTCCTGCTTACCACAGGACTGGAAAAGTGTAATAGTAGTACCGGTACATAAAGGAGGGGTGAGAAATAGAGTAGAGAATTACAGGCCAATCAGTTTGACATCAGTGGTAGTTAAATTAATGGAAAGATTGATATGCAACCACATCAGAAATATATGTGAGGAATGTAAGTGGTTTTCAAGCAGGCAACATTGGTTCAGGCAAGGATATTCATGCGAATCTCAGTTGGTGGGATATATGCAAGATATTTCAGATGAAATGGACAAGGGATGCGAAATTGATAATGTAGCACCAGATCTGTCAAAGGCAGAGTGAGCCATAAAATTGTAGTAAATGAGGTAAAAACTATTGGATTGGATGAGAAAGTGATTTGCTGGGTAGAAGAATTTTTAAAAGGTAGAAAACAGAAAGTTAGGGTAGGAAATGTAGTGTCAAAAGAAGTGGAAGTAAAAATGGGAGTGCCACAGGGTAGTGTGTTGGAACCTTTGCTATTCATTATTCTAATGAATAATTGTGTTGATTGTTTACTATCTGAAATTAGATTGTTTGCAGATGACATAATGCTATATAAAAGAATCAAAACGTTAGAGGATTGTAAAAAGTTGCAGCGTGATCTGAACAATATATTTAGTTGGGTTGGTAAACATGGGATGAAGATAAATGTGAAGAAGAGTCAGCTTATTAGATACACAAATAAAAAACAAATGGTTAATTACGAATCTAAGGTGGGGAAAGAATTGCTTGCTAAAGACTTGAAATGTAAATATCTTGGCATTACATTTGATAACAAGCATAACTGGGCAGGACACATTGGACAGGTGGTAGGAAAAGGATTCAAAATTCTGCACTTGTTGTTGAGAGTGATGAGGGGATGTTCGAGAGATGTGAGGGAGTTGGGTTACAAAACATTTTTCAGACCATTGCTTGAATATGGTAATGTAGGCTGGGACCCTCATTTTAAGTATCAAATACTGGAGTTGGAGAGGGTGAAAAAAAAAAGTTCTGCTAAATTTGTTTCTGGAAATTATCGCAGAATGCAATCAGTGACGGATATGATAAAGGAGCTGGAATGGGATTCATTACAAGACAGGAGGAGGATGAGGAGGGTCATGGGAGTGTACAGGGCATATACTGGCGATGAGGCATGGAAAGATATTGGAGTATGTATGAAAAGCAGTGCATGGTAGGGAAAAGATGACCACGACCACAAGCTGGCACTCGATTTCAGACTTAAGGGTGTGGGAAGATTCTCTTTTTTAGGTAAGTGTGTCAAGGATTGGAATGAGTTACCAAGGGGAAGTGATGAATAATTATCGAAAACGTTGAAAGAATTTAAAGATAAAATTTGTATAGGGAAAATGTAGGTGGCTGCAGGATAGGGGGAAGATGGGGGTGTAGGGAAATTAATACCGGAGCCTGTGCTCCATTGCAATTAAATTAAATTATTTAGAGAACTACATATGGCTACGTGGTGGAGGGGGAGGGAGTGGTTCCAAGCCATGCCACGTATCGTTTCACTCGTGTTATTTGTCACAGTTACAATAGGCTATTTGACAGTATTAAAAAAATTTTATAAATTGAACTCATTCTCGTAGATTAATGCTTCAGGAAGCTAATTTTTTAAATTTTGAAAAGAAAAGTGAATTATTTTTAATAAAAAAGCGAAATAAAAATTATACTTTTCTTACCTCTGGTCACGTGACAGATAACGCTCTACGATTGGCAGTCGCTTGAGTGACGTCACACGTCTGTAAACGCTGCGGCTGGGAATGGAGCGTATCCTATTATCCAAGTTTTCAACTATTTTTATAGCTTGTTGCTGGTCATTTCTTGTTATTAATGAAATTTTATTTTGAATACAAAATCGAGAACAATTTGTAAAATCCTACAGCGGAAAAATATCCAAAATAGACGCCTTATTTGTGGGGCTCGCTACAGAAAAAAAACCTGACTTTTATTCTGCTGGGCTTAAAAATGTAACAGCTTCAATTTGAGACTCATTTAAATTTAAAGTTAGAGATTGATTGTTTTGCGTTAGCAAACCATACGTCGAAAAATTATGTACGCGAAATTTGTGCAGTCATGCTGAAAATAAAGAAAAGTTGTATGGGTGTCGCAAATATGCGCAAACAAATTAAGATATTTCTTGTAGCTAATAAGCAGCTCTTTCAAATACATATAGTAAGAGATCGGTATAATGAACTAAAACTCAATATGAAATTGGCTCAGTTGGTTTTTTTTTTTAATTAAAATAATCTCGCTCTGTTTTAATGATGCTATTGTATCACGGAAAAATCATCCGTAAACTTACATTGAGGCTCCCCAAAAGCAACAGCAACACACAAAATCACTACTAACATGCAGAAAAACAGCATAATCATCGACATAACTCAGTGGATTGGCGCGGCCGACTGGTGCGCTTGATCGGTGAATCACAGGAAACCCATTGTTCAAACTATTTTTTCTATTGTTAGACGTGAATTTGTGGAAAATAAACCTTTGTTCCGAGTAATATGGGTTATCTACTTTGAATATACGTAAATAACTATTTTGCCTGCGTAGACTATTATCAAAACTGACTTTTGTCCCTCTAGATTTAGAAAACATCACACTGTGCGGCGTCTTCCCGGATGCGAGGCCAGAGCGTTAACACGCTCGGAACAATTGGATGTTGTGGGCCATTTTTCTTAATTGCAGATTAAAGATTATAGATAAACGATATTTTTTTGTCAATAAAACTGAATTTGTTTGTTTATTCATTTACCTATCTCTTTTCACCTCATCTCACACGAAGAAACTGTGAATGTTTACTATTAACATAAAGAGAAGCAATTAAGAAGTAGTTTCCGGATAGCTGCGTGATTGAAGAGTGTTAATGGAATTCAGAACGTCCTACGTTCTAACCTTGGATGGGATAATATTTTTTGCGTGCATTTTTTTCCGTTTTTGTTTGCTGTTTTTTGCACTACCATGTTTTTATTCGAAGAATTCATAATAGTTGCTAAGCGTCATGCAAGCGTTTGAAACAAATTGCTACCATACATGAAAACTTTTAATTTTTAAACTTACCAGAGAGAGAATATTATGCAAAAAATATAGGTGCACGGTGGTGAATAATGGAATTTATTTTAGAAGTGACATCACTTGTAGAAATTTCATACTAATCTTGCAACAATTCCGGAACGCTTTGTGTCCTTTTCGTTGGAATTTTTACCTGACGATACGATTTCAGGTTACCTTCCTGACATAACTGCGTCTATTAGGCGGTATTTACTTTTAATGTACCATGAATTATTTTTTAAACCCTGTTTTTTGGTGTGCAAGTAATGTCCAATTTCCTTTTTGAAATCATCTTTGGTTTTTTCAAATGGTTGAGATTTGCTTGTTATCCAAAAAGTTGTGAACCCTTCAGAAAAAATAAAAGAAAAATTAAATTGATGTTTTGGTGGATTTTCGGGAAAAAATAATTATGCGATGCAACCAACAACTAGTATCCAAAGAAAATGACAAAAGACAACAAATTGAACATATTCCGAAGCTAGGATCGAACCTTAGGACCCCAACCCTAATAATTATCGCCTTAAACAACGTATTACATTTAACTCTACGAAATTCCGGTGTAAATGACCTTCACAAAAAATCGTTAGTGACTTTGTCATAATATCATATTGAGGTTGTTACATTTTTAAGCTCCACAGAATAAAACTCAGTAGTTGTTTCTATAGCTAGCCCCACAAATAAGGCGTCAACTTTCAATATTTTTCGGCTGTAGGCTTTAACAAATTCTTTTCGATTTTATATTCAAAATGAACTTTCATTAATAACAAGAAATAACCAGCAACAAACAATAAAAATAGTTGAAAACTTGGGTAATAGGAAACACTCCATTCACAGCGGGAGCGTTTACAGACGTGTGACGTCACGACGGTCGTTGCACGCGCCAGGCAGCGAAGGAGCGTTTTGGCGGGCTTTTAAATTCTTTAAATTTTAACTTTGAATTTTACGCAAAATAACGAACATTCGTCAAAAAATCTCTTCACTAGGGGAATAAGGTGTATCAATAAACAATTTAAAACCAATTTCAAGAAGTAGTCAAATACCCTATTATGTACAGAATACAAAGCAGCATGAGCAATTTTATTTCCGTCATTTAATTGTCTCCGTACGTAATTTAGTCATCCTATATACTAATAGTGCTACGAATGCGTGTAACTCGAAATCATAGTGTTGGTTCAAAACGGCTGGAGCATTTAAACTAACCAACATGTGACGGCGCATTACAATTCGAAAAACATTGGACATGTAGTACATAGAAATTTGCTTACAGATGCCATCTTGGATTTTCCAATATGGTTTTGATGGTTTGAAATAAAGCTGTTTTGATTAGGATTGTCTGAGTGTGACCACATCTCTCATTGGTAAAATAATTCTAATTTTGTTCTGGCAAGTGAATTGCAGTGTAACTTTAATTCTAGTGCTCGCTGAAGTATTATATGTGGTGTGGTGTGAAGTGGCGCTGTACAATAAACATTACGAGGCTTATTGAAAAAAATTTCCAACGAGTTTTCACGACGCAATTAGATTAGATCAAACAATAATTCCCAGATAATATAGAAAGAAATGTGACAGAAGTCAGCAAAAGATAACAAAAAATGCAAGTCTTCTTAGATTTTTTTACGCAGCAGATTCTATTTCAATTAATGAACACTGATGAATGAGACAAGCAGACTGTTTTTCGGAACACCTCAAGAAGAAAAGGACTATACCTGAGAAAGAGTTTTTTCCTAGTAAATGATTATTGCAGGAGTAGCTAGTGTCAACTTTCAGAATATTTTACAGAAATGTTTATAAAGCAAATATCAGTTTCGTTCATTATATACGCAATAATTTTGCCGATGGTATTCCAAGTGAAAAATAAAAAATTTCTTCTGCAATTAACAGAGAGAAAATCTATGTGCCACAGGGGGGTGGGGGGTCAAGGCAAATACCACGCCAGGCTACGCGGGAGGAGGGGGGGTTGAAGGGAGTCTAAAATGGGGCCATGTAGTTTATGGCGCTCCACATCTTGCGGGCAACGGCAGTAGGTCGAAAAAAAAAAAACAAAAAAAAACCGTGGGATGACAAATTCCTATCATCTCATTCGTGTCATAACATTTCATGGTAAGAACACTTTGAAGTTGAAAATTAAATAGTTCCAGCAACTTTTACTTAAGAAAATACCATCTTATTAATATTTTTTAAATTTCTTTCATATTTTAAAATGCTTGGCCCTCTATCTAAATGCATTCAAATTCGATATTTGAATATGAATTAAAATGCGATGGGGGGCACTAATTACACGTTTCTTAGTATTATTTTATTATTATCTCATGTAATATTAGTATTAAATTTATTCCCCATCTACTCTTGTTATTTTACGAATTTTGAATTTTGAATTTTAAATTCCTTAAGCATTGTTGGTAAATTGTTTATCAGTTCCTTGGAAACTTATCCCTCTTTCACACACTGTTATCCACAAAAAAATATTCTGCCCCCTTATGCATCGAGTGCCAGCGTGTGCCCTTGGTCATCTTTTCCCTTCCATGCACTATTATTATTTGACCAATATCTTTCCAAGCTCCATGACCTACTTATGCCTTGTACATTCCCAGCATTCCTTTCACGCTCCTCCTGTCTTTCATTGACTCTCAATCCAACTCCTTTATCATATCAGTTAATAAGTGGGTCCCGCGGTATTGTCCACAAACAAATCTAGATGCTCTAATTTTTAAACCCTTCAACTCCAGTATTTGATAGCCAAAATGTGGCTCCCAAACTACTCCACCACATTCAGGCAATGGTCTGACCACAGTTTTGTAACCCAATTCCCTAACTTCTCTAGTACATCCTCTCATCACTCTCTTCTGTAAATGAATGATTCTGAAATCTTTCCCTATCAACTGCCCAATGTGTGCTGCCCAGTTGAGTTTATTATAAAACATTATTTCAAGATATTTACACTGCAAGACTTCAACAAGTAATTCTGTCCCCATCCTTTAATCATAATTAACCTTTAGTTTTTTATCTGTGTACCTAATAAGCTGATTCTTTTTGTTTTTTATTATTATTTTCATTCCACGGTGACCTATCCAGCTAGATATTCTATCCAGATCACCCTGCAGCTGTTAACAATCTTCTCTCGTTTTGATCCTAAAATATAAACGATTATATCATCTGCAAACAACATAAATTCTGATTGTAAAACATAAACCAACCATTCACTAAAATGATGAGTAGCAGTGGTCCAAATACACTATCCTGTGGCACTCTCAAATTCCGTTCGATCTCTTTTCATACTGCAATTCCTACTCTATCCCTTGTAAAATTCATCCGAAATATCTTGCATGCAGAGATTCACACTAATATCCCAGCCTAAAGCCACGTTGTTTATTTAAAAACCAGTTTTGTTCCTCACAGTCTTCTCTGATGTAGTTGCATATCAATCTTTCCATCATTTTGTCTATCACTGACGTCAAACTAACCGCCATATAGTTCTCAATCCCATTTGTCGCCCCTCCTTTATGAATCGGTACTACTATTACTATTTTCCAGTCCGCTAGTAAGCAGCAGGATTCCAAGTCCATTTTAAGTAAATAAATTTTCTCGATCAATTTCCTTTGTTCCAAATTTGATTATCTCGAATCTTTAATGCGTGGTAATCTCCTAACAAAATTCCTCTCGGCATGGTACTTTTGAAAATTCCTTTATTCTTCCCTAGAATCTGTACCATTGTTAACAACAAAAGGCATTGGCTCTTTGGCATAATTCTAAAATACGATCACAAACAATCTTTTACTTTGTTGCTTCTTTCGTTTAAATTGCCTTTTCGTCGCGAAATCCACCCATGTCTTAAAAAGAAAATGGTCAAAATATTTCACTTAATTCATAGTTCATTTTATTAATAATTAGCTGGTACCAACTACTTTGTTCGTGTTTGTAAAGAATTTGGATTGAAAAATACAGGTCCCACACCCCCATAGCTACCGACATATAACAACCATAGTGCACGATGGGAGACTCGATGCTATTACCACACACAAATGCCTGTCATCAGCACTATGTAGTTCAGGCAGCAAAGTAAAATTTACGGACAAACATGTGTTTGAAGGAAATACGAAAATATCCTTGATCGACCACTTTCAACCACCATATCTCCCAGATACACAAAGTTACCGAAATTCGGCCAACGTTGTGATCGATGGGTGACTCTGTGTTACTACCACACACTAAGACCACTGATCTGCGGTTCATAGTTTTGGCTGAAAAGTGATACACAGGGACACATACTTTTTGGTAAAAATTTGAAAGTGTCACAGGTCGATCAGTTTCAACCCCCATATCTCCCACACCCCCACAGCTACCGACATCTAACAACCATAGTGCACGACAGGAGACACGACACTACTACCACACACAAACACCAATGGTGTGTGCTATGTAGTTGGGACAGAAAAGTGACATATGCGGAAACACATATCTTTCGACGAAATACGAAAACATCCTTGATCGGCCAATTTCAACCACCATATCTTCCACAATACGACAGTTACTGAAATTCGGCCAAAGTTGTGATCGAAAGGTGACTCTGTTTTACTACCACACTCAAACGTTAGTATTTTGCGATAGATAGTTTTCGCTGAAAAGTGGACACCAAGACACATCCGTCTTTGGCAGAAATATGAAATTGCCGCAGGTCGACCAATTTCAACCACCATATCTCCCACACCTCCATAACTACCAACACCTAACAACCATAGTGAACGACAGGGAAGAGTATTCTACTACCACACGCAAACACCAATAGTCTATGCTATGTAGTTGTGGCAGAAAAGTGACATAAGCGGAGACACATATCTTCCTTTGAAATACGAAAATATCCTAGATCGGCCACTTTTAACCTCCATAACTCCCACAATACCACAGTTACTGAAATTCGGCCGACATTGTTTGCGAAAGGTGACTCTGTGGTACTACCACACACAAACGTCAGTGATGTGTGATAGATAGTTTTCGATGAAAAGTGATACACCAAGACACATGCGTCTTTGGCAGAAATATGGAATTGACGCAGATCAACCAATTTCAACCCCCATGTCTCCCACACCCCCATAGCTACCAACAACTAACAACCATAGTGCATGACAAGAGACTCGATTCTACTACTACACACAAAGACGAATGATCTATGCTATGTAGTTGTGGCAGAAAAGTGACATATGTGGAGTCAAATGTCTTTCGTCGAAATGCGAAAATATCCTTGATCGGCCACTTTCAACCACCATATCTCCCTCAATACCACAGTTACTGAAATTCGGCCGACGTTGTTACCGAAAGATGACTTTGTGGTACTACCACACACAAACGCCAGTGATGTGCGATTCATAGTTTTCGCTGAAAAGTGATACACCATAACACATGCGTCTTCAGCTGAAATATGAAATTGCTGGAGATCGACCACTTTCAACCCCCATATCTCCCACACCCCCATAGCTACCGACATCTAATAACCATAGTGCACGACAGGAGACTCGATTCTACTATCACACACAAACGCCAATGATCTTTGCTATGTAGATGTGGCAGGAAAGTCACATATGCGGAGACACATGTCTTTCGTCGAAATACGAAAATATCCTTCATCGGCCACTTTCAACCAACATATCTCCCACAATACCACAGTTACTGAAATTCGGCCGACTTTGTTAGCGAAAAGTGACACTAGGTACTATCCAACACAAACGCCAGTGACGTGCGATAGATGGTTTTCGCTGAAAAATGATACACCATGACACATGCGTCTTTGGCAGAAATATGAAATTGCTGCTGGTCGACCACATTCAACCCCCATATCTCCCACACCCCCATAGCTACCGACATCTAACAACCATAGCGCAAGACGGGAGACACGTTTCCATTACCACACACAATCACCAATGGTCTATGCTATGTAGTTGAGGCAAGAAAGTGAAGTATAAGGAGACACAAATTTTTGGTCGAAATATGAAAACGCTCTCCATTGACCAACTTTAATCATCATATCTCCCACATCCCCACAGCATTCGGCCAAGGTTGTGCATGACAGGAAACTCCATGCTACTTCCACACACAAACACCAGTGATCTGTGCTTGGTAGTGGTGGCTGAAAAGTGAAATGTAGGAAAAGACACGTCTATTTATATATATATATATATATATGTATATATAAGATTAATTTTAGTCAAACTTATTTATTATAGAAGTCTTGGTACTTATCGAAAACATCCTTTGACATATAATCTAAATATATTTAAAAATCCTTAATTTCAGTTTAATTTATTTTTATTCTTTCTTTTCAAATGATTTAACTACCGTTTCCATCATGATTCCCCTATAACAACAACTTTCCTTTGTTCTTATAAGTTTTCTTTGTTTGAAATGTAACAATTCTTAGTTAAATAGCTTTCTTTATAAAATTAAGTTCCTTTTTTTCTTTACAATCCCTGTCATTGCTGGGAACGAGCGGCATTATTTCCCTGGCTTTGGATGAAAATACCTATCAGCGTCTTTTTCTCAAAAAAATACCAAGTAAACAGCTACGTTACATCCCTTCCAATTTGTATTTATTTTATGAAATTGGCCAATTAGAAAATTAAAAAAAAAAAAATACTGAAACTCACTCTTGAATTACAATTACACAAAAACATACTCTAGTTAACAAAATAAAGTGAGAACTTTTTCTTTATATAATTTCTAATACCAGAGCAAATTGGTTGCAATTTTGATCACATGATAGGAAAATAGCAAAAAAGTATAGTATTTTTTGTAAAACAAATTTTGGACACTGAAAAACAAAAAATCATACAAACAAGATGTAAACACATTTAGCTAAACAAATTTCTGCATCATAACTAATTAATGTATATGCATTCAAGTAAAACATAAGTAGAAAATAAGGTTACCACAGTTCAAGGTAAAATATATGAGAGAATATGTTTAAAAACTCAGAAAAAATAAAAAAAACTCTTCCTTTTATCACAACTGCATATATGTAAAAATTCACTAAGTGTGAAAATCTCTTTCTCCTACACCGTATTATTTCTTTTAATAAAAATGTTTCATGCACGTTTGTACAAATTCATAAAAACGTTAAATGTATGATCTAAAAATTGCTGGAATTTGGCAAATTGCTAAGCCCTGTAATGGTGCCAGACATTAAAACTGATATACTTGTAGTAAGGAAGATTCTATAATCACAAAAACCACTCTCTGAAAAAATACTGAAAGTTCAATTACTGGATAACTGAACAAATCCAGTGCATCTTTAAACATATCAACAGGTCACTGCCAAACGAAAATCAACACCATGTATATGGAATTTAATGAAATCATATGAAACAACCGTTGTTATCTAAGCATGTTATAACAAATTCAAAAACTGAAAAAACAGTAAATACATCTCCAAACATGAGGCATACATGTTTTTTTCATAACTACTAAATCTCAAATTTGTAAGGCATTTTTTGTTTAATATGACTGTTATAGAGTTTATACTAAGTACTTATCTTAATTTTTAAATCTACTATATTTTTCTGGTTCAGTAGAAAAGAAAATTACGAAAATAATGGCAACATTGACTGAAGTTGTCAATATGAACGGGGACTTCCTGAAGAGGCTAGGTTACACGAGAAGAAATCCCCGTTGTTTGGATTGATACTAGCTATTTGAACTAGTGCTGCCAGCTCTACGAATTTATTTGTAGACCTACGGATCTTTACATAAAATTAGGAATTTTAAATTTATCTACGGTTTTTTGCCTCTTTTTATTACTTATTGCGCTTTCCTTATATTCGTATACTTGTTAAACTCTCAGCGTGTGGTGATACTGAGTCATTAAATTGTCGGTAATAATGAATCGTTTCTTTGCAACCGTTGGCGTAAACCAACGATTGAAAAAGAAATAAAGCTCCTATTTTGTATTAATAGATTTAAATTCAAACTTAAATTACTGTAATACAGAATTGTCGGTGCAGTATTTATGCACAGTGTGTACTTTGCTCACAATTTAAAATTGCAATCTAAAAAATATTTGCGTACAATACAAGATCAACCAGTAAAAGAAAATGCAACTATTTCTGAACTTATGGATCTAGAGGAGACAGAAGAAGAAACAGGAAATTTCGGCACAAACCGAACTAGTGTTTGTAGTGCTGATACTAGTGAATGTGGTACTGAAATAAAGGATGAATAAAATTTTGTATTACATGATTCAGTAAGATTTAAAACACACATGTAAAATGTAAGTTCCGTAAATAAAAGTATAATTTATCAAATTTATTGTTTTCTGAAAAAAAAATTAGAAAAAAAACAAGGCTGCTAGATTTTTTTCACAAAGCAGAATTTTTTTTCAATTTGCAACACTAGGCATAGTACATAGATTTATATACTATCCAAAAATATTACACTACATTTCCTTAGTTTTCTCTATTACCCATCTTACAAAATATAATAGTAATTAAACAAACAACAGAAACATAAAAATAAAACGATCTCAAGTATCCTATTTCTGGCCTTGCCTGTTTGGTACAACAACCTTCTGCATCTGGAATGACTGTTGAGAAATTTAAAAGAATTTAGATGTACCCTTCTCAATAGCGTTGGATGGACGTTCAAGTCGTACCAATACTATCCGTCCTATCTGATAGGTCCGAGTCGTCCGCTTATTTTCCCTCATTGTTCTGCAGTTTGCCCGCTATAACAGAAATTCCATTGCACGTTTTATACGGTCATCGCTATTATACATAACGTTTGAGGCTGGATGCTGAATGATTTTCTCCGATGATGTCGTTACCCTTTCTCAAAATTGTAACTCCAAAAGCTTACACTTTGTACTAAAAAGAATCGTAAAATTCAAATATTCTTCAATTTTCGGCAAATAATTTACCCGCGAATTGTGTTTCTCCCTTTCAAATAGTTGTCAATTGGCACCGGTTTAAATTAGAGGGTTCTCACAAAGCTAAATTTTGCTTAAATCCCAGCATTGTGCAACACCTTTCACCATCGTGGAGTTGTAAATACACAATGGTCGATTAGAATCAAGCGTGATGCGCCGCACCCAGGAACCTATTTTCCTAAAGCTATTCATCGAGTTTCCTTAGCGTAATGTGACAGCCTGCCTTGAATGTGTTTGTTAATCTTCTTCAGCGGAGACATCCCCAGGATGTGTGCTTTGCCGTCAGAGTAATTGATGAAAAAGTCTCCTTAGAAGGGCATCAAATTTCTGTATAACCAAATTTATTACTTGCATCTCAAGTTCAATAGTATAATAACGGGTCTCGTGTGGGCAACAATGGCATATTTCAACATTCATCTTCATACTGTAGATACGCTCCCAACTCCTTAAAACTCGCGTCCACGGTTAGGTTTATAAGTCATCTGCTCAAAACCCTCGTGGTTTGTCGTCTCCTATTTCCATGGTTTCTTCCTTTCAGCAAACTATATAGCGCGTGTAGTACTTTGGTTAGATTCTGCTTATTACACCGCTAAACTAACGAAAAACTGTCGGAGTTCTTTGTCACATGTGGGAGCGGGAATATTGAGTAGTTCCTTAATTTTGTTCGAAGATCTAGAACTCCGACTGGTGTGACAATGAATCCAAGATATTCCATTCGCTAAGTAAATTTCGTGGGCGGATTGTATACAGATTCAGTAAGGCCTCAAAGGAGTGTTTTAGAACCTACGTGACGAATAATTACCATAACTTCAAGTCAACAAAGGACACCGTTGAAGAGATGTGGCATCGTTTTATACATATAGTCAGGGAAGGTATGGAAATACATATACCAAAGCGGACAATAAAGGGGGAGAATGATCCACCGTGGTACACATGCGAAGTCAAAAGATTACTCAAAAAACAAAGGAAAATACACGCACGCTCAAGAAGGAAGGGGTGTTGCAGCGATTTAGAAACCTTAGCTGATTTAAGAGGAGTTATTAAGAATGTAATGCGCGAGGCCTTTAACGATTTTCACTCCAACTCTCTCTCTAAGAGTCTCACAGAAAACCCAAAGAAATTTTGGTCGTATGTACGAAAAGTTAATTGTACCAGCTGCAATATTCCAGCACTAATTCGTGAAGGTTCCGAGGTTAATGAAAGCCGCGATAAAGCTAACGTACTAAATACTGTATTCAAAAATTCATTTACAAATGAAAATAAGGATAGTATTCCCGTTTTCCCACGCCGTGGCGAGTCGGTGATGGAATCATTACGAATAGATAACTGCAGGTATCGTTAATCAATTAGAGCTGCTGAAGTGGGGGAAAGCACCGGGCCCGGATGGAATTCCAGTAAGAGTATTTTCAGAGTATTCGGCGGAAATCGGGCCATTTCTGTCTGATATATTCAGTAAATCATTAGAAGAGCGAAAAGTACCTTCAGACTGGAAAATCGCGCAAGTAACTCCGATTTTCAAAAAAGGTGATCGAAGTGATCCTGGGAACTATCGTCCCATATCTATAACATCTGTTTGTAGTAGAGTTATGGAGCATATTATATGCTCGAACATTATGAATTTTCTAGATGATAATAATTTGCTTACAACAAATCAACACGGATTTCGGAAGAAAAGATCATGTGAAACACAGCTCTCCCTATTTACACACGACGTAATGAAAGTTATCGATGCAGGTACACAAGTAGATACAATTTTTTTAGATTTCCAGAAAGCCTTTGACTCTGTGCCACACAACCGCCTTTTAGCGAAGCTTCGAGCGTACGGTATATCGGATCAGCTTTGTGAATGGATAAAAGATTTTCTAACTGGTCGGTCGCAGTATGTTGTCGTTGAAGGAGAAAGTTCTTCTAATCTAGATGTTACATCGGGTGTACCTCAAGGAAGTGTAATAGGATCACTTCTTTTCTTAATTTTTATAAACGATCTCGGAGACAAAGTGAAAAGCCTATTTAGGTTGTTTGCTGATGATGCGGTTATTTATAGGGAAGTAAGAAATTTGTCCGATTGCTTAGAAATTCAGCGCGATCTGGATGTTATTTTGGCTTGGTGCGCTGAGTGGCAACATATTCTAAATTGTAAAAAGTGCAAGACAATGAACATAACTAACAAAAAGAATCCGATTGTTCAGAAATACGAGGTAAACAGTTCAGTTATTGATATGGTCGATTCTATGAAATATTTGGGAGTAACAGTACAAAGGAACATGAAATGGGACATACACGTTAATTCGTTAGTAGGTAGAGCAAATTCTAGGTTGCGATTCATAGGTTGAATCTTGAAAAATTGTAATGAACAAACAAAGGAGATAGCGTACAAATCTCTTGTGCGTCCACATTTGGACTATTGTTGTGCCATTTGGGATCCGTTTCGTAAGGGGTTGGTCGAAAGTATAGAGAAAGTACAGAGAAGAGCCGCTCGATTCATGACCGCTTGCTACAGTCCTTATGAAAGCATCACAGAACTGATTAGTAGACTAGGTTGGGAGTCTCTGGTAGATAGACGACAAACGTTTCGTTTAAACTTATTGGTACTTATGCGTACTCCCACTTTCACTTTTGAGTGTAGTGAAATACTTCTTCCACCAACCTATTTGAGTCGGATGAACAGGAAAGATAAAATTAGAGAAATAAGGTGCCGGACTGATTCTTATATGAATTCTTTTTTCCCTCGTACCATTAGGGATTGGAATGCACAGCAAAGAGATTTGCTTTGGTGCTGAGCACCCTCTGCCACCCACAACTTTGTGAATTGCAGAGTATATATGTAGATATATATATATGTAGATGTAGATTCGCAGAATGTAATGTGATTCAGTTTTCGTTCAACACGTAAAACATCATTAGATTTGTTCAAATGTCTCCGACTCTACCAAAAGATCATCATTATAAAATGACCAGAATTGTTTACTGCATTCATATCACGTATGAATGCGCATTAGCTATCCTTCAACTACAGTGCGACTTTAAAAACTGAAATAACCATTTTTTGAACATAAATTCTGTGTACAGCCTGCAACTAGTTTCTAATGTCCCGTCAAATATGTACAGCTATCGCTTGCCATGAAATAGGGACATTAAATCGGGCATCTCTTCTGCTCTTTCTTGCATCCAAACTGGAACGGATTCATCCTTTTTTACATCCAGAATGATAGAATTGATATGCGGTGACGCTGCCGGCCTGATAATCCCCTTCTGCTCCAGAGCGCTTATAACCATCGTGCCGCTGCTCGTAGCTTATGTGGAATGAGTATCCATTACCAAGTATCGAACCCTTATCGGTAACACTGAATTTGTGAGATAGACCTATTATTTTGTCTCCGTAATATGGGAATAGAGCCAGATGACGACAGTGCTGTCGAACTCATCCGCTGTTCGTAGTAAAGTAGAGGTTTTCCATTACTGATTTTCGTACCACATCATGAATCTAGTTCCGCTCATCAACTAACGCACAAACAGCTATTGGTGACGAGTCGGGGTTATCTGTACTGAAATTTTGACATGGACCTTTCTGCGGAAAGGTTCCTTGGAGAAATTTGATATGCTCGTTTTATCCCAGAAAACCATATTTGTGACCAGAATTTTCACAAATTTTTTCCGACTATTTCATTATTAATTGCTGCGTCTCGAGTACATCACACCAAAGGATTACGTACACTGCCAATCCATGTATGATTAAATCGTCTATCTCCGATTTACCTCCCGATTACTTTAGCGGTAGCAACACTTGTTCAGTTATCGTCTTCTAGCAACTACAGCAGTTACTGCCGACCCTGTGATTAACAATATATTTAATTTAATTCCATACCCATAAGTTTTCACATGAGGCACCGTGGGACCTATTTCAAGTACTATTGGAAAGTTTACTGCCATCTATTTCATCTTCACCCCACCAATAATGTTAAGTTGTTCAAAACCCTCTTAGTAGTATCGGTAGTATACCTTGGAAAATGTCGTTAAATTAAATTAAATTATGTGATTATCGCAGGCCATTTCTTCCACGGTTGCTTGTTAAACTAATTATTATTTAGTTGTATTGGCGTATTTACTAAATAATGATTAGTTTAAATTAAATTAAATTGTAATGGCGCGCATGATCCGGTGGCAATTTCCCTAAACACCCATCTTCCCACTTTTCTGCATCCACCTACATTTACCATTTACAAATTTTAACTTTAAATTCTTTCAACGTTTTTGGTAAATTATTCATCATTTCTCTTGGTAACTTATTCCAATCCCTGACACCCTAACCTAAAAAAAGAGAATCTTTCTACACCCTTGTGCCTGAAATCGAGTGCCAGCTTGTGGTCATGGTCATCTTTTCCCTTCCATGCATTACTTTCAATTCTTACACCAATATCATTCCATGCCTCATCACCAATATACGCCTTGTGCACTCCCATGGGGTACTCACTAAAGTTGGGGGACTTAGTGAGTTTGTCTTCTCGTATGAATTTGCTTAACCTGTAATCTTCAATGAAACTGTTGTTCGATGCTTTATCGACGTATCTTGTACCGACCATGTACGAGTGAACTTTTATCAAGAATATAAGTATTGTTTTGCTCTGAGACCGTGTCAAGTGACTTTATTTCAATTACCCTTCGCATTTGGGGTTTAATACGAATGCGTGGCGGCAGATTTCTTAAATATTTAAGGTACCAGTAGGCTACACCTGTCAAGAACTTAATTGTTCAAAGTTCATGCAAAAGTTTTGTTAACCCCAACGAACATTTCGGCCTGACACACGCCATGTCCATATAACAGGATCTTATTCCCCAGTCGGACACCTTACACACTGAGCCACCAGACCTCTGCAGATATGCTGTTAACATTAGCATGTCGGTGACGCGAATTCATTTACCCATACAAAAATTACCCAACGCACATAAAGAAGTTTTCACTTCAAAAACTAAAAAAAACGTTACTTGCCTTTTTTTAGTATACATGTGCTAACTACTATCAAAATCGGATAAAAACTGTGGGTTTGTATGAACAATGGTGACTGAAATTAAGGTGAGGGTGAGAAGGAAGTAAAGGTTTAGGTTTCTATAAATCAAATGTAAACAGTATTTTTCTATTTGTTTTAAAGTATATTGGTATGATAATATATGCTTTGTAGCCATGTAATGATTAAATATGATTGCTTTGTTGTGATTAATAACCCTCGAGTGCCGAACTCAAGAACTGCATTTATTGCATAGCTTATTCATTCACACTACATAGAATGTCGGCACCAGACATGATCATTGTCGTATCGGACTGTCCGCAATATTCAAGATTGAAGATTAGCACACAGAACTACAGTTTCTTCAGGACACATGTTTAACGTTCCTATTCAGTTCCTATTATAGTCTAGAATATGGCACATAACCGAATACTCATACTCGGCGAACATTTTCGCACAACCTGTTAACTCCCGACCACATGTTCTACTCGACCACCTTCACTAGTATATCCGCGCTTCTCGTCGTCTCTCTTTTCATTACATGACTGTCCTGGCCAACCAGTGTCTTTCTCTCTACCTCGCCTTTTAGCAATATTCCACTTTCTTTTAGATGATGCACTCCTCACCTGTTTGGGTGTGCAACGTTATCGTTACAATATGTATCCAAAGTTCCACCAAAATCGGATAGAAACTGTGTGTTTGTATAAAGAATCATTAATTTTTATATTAGAAGATACAAGTATGATACATACTTTCAATGCTGTCCAAATGTAATATGTCATACATATAGCTTCAGATACACAGCTTTTACAGTATGTTGCTGCCGCGAACTTATAAGATTTTGCCCATCCAAAAAGCATCAAACGCGCATATCATACGCGCAACAGGTGGCATTTCGGTAACGGGGGTGCTGCGAACTCACAGATTTACTTCCGTCTAAACATCGCCTATCGCGCCTTTAAAAGTTTTCACTTCAACAAATTTATAGGTCAGACTGGAAATCGAGAGGCTGTGTTCCCCTTCCAATACCACCAAGTAGTGAGATTTAGTCTGTTCTATATTTATTGGCACCAGTCACGTAAATTAATTAACGCTCCCCTCCTCTCGAGGACAAGTGGTGCGGTCACGCAAATTAATTAAAGCTCCCTTTCCCCGCCCGCCACATATAATCCCAATTGAGGACACATGTTTGACTAATACGTGTCCCGCAGCTGCCGCACCAAAAACGTGTCCGGAACCGCATTTCTGGCAAACACGTGCTTCCATTTAAGGGCCCACATCTGTGGCGGTGTCCCGCAGCTGTAGCCAACAACAAATGTCCGCACCTACCGACTTTATGTGACGACGGCACGCCACCCGTATGTCTGCCCTGCTGCTGCAGACTGCACGTGGGAAAACAAGGCTGTTGTTCTCGAAACTGTTACATGTGTAGTTCAACAGTCTTCTAGTTTCGTCTTGAAGTAGTCTAGTTTACCATGTTGCATCAAGTACTCCTGTTCGCATCGACATACCAGTTGAATGTAAGCGATACTAAGCGTATTTCCGTTGGTCAGTTGGCGATAGAATATTTTCCTGCGGTGGTCGTGCTTGAAAAAGTTGGATGCAACACAGTTAGTCTGTCATATGAAGAATAGGGGATTCTAATCTAGAAGATGGACACAATCTCACGTTTATTCAGTGACAGCTATGACTACTCCAAACGAGGATTACACTTGTTGATCACACCGTCTCTTACTGAATTGTTTGGGAGGGGGGGGGGGGGGGAGGTGGAAGTTAGTGACTATATATTTTTTCCCGCAATGCCGATCCTTCCGGTGATATCTTCTTCTCAGAATCAACACGCCAGAATCTTATCAACGCCCAGCCTGCTGTAACCAACGTCGGCTCCATCAAGAAGATGTGAAATCGTCGAGTTTCAAGATACTACAAGCAGTCGGTGGCCACTCTATTTGAAAAAGTGCTACATAACATTTCTCGTGCTCTAGTGCAAAAACTAATTGATGTCCATATTATGAACATACATGTATGTGATGTATTGAACGACCCCAGCTATACCTTGTACTATAGTATGTTAAGACTGGAGCTAATTACAAATAAAAAAACTATCTGTATTCGATGATGTAAATAGTTTAATTAACGAAACTTTCGAACACAGTAAACCGGGATATCATGTTTTTGGTATCACCAATATGTGACTTTGCTAATCCTCATGTATACGGGTATAAAGGGATAAAAAAAACGCATTGTATCATATTTTAAAGGTTTTTAATTTATTTCACCCTCCATTGAGCAATTAAAATGCATTTTGAACAGCGCACATAGGATTACAAAATAAATGTGTTTTAGAAAGTTTTATCAAATTATTTTCTTAGTTCTCGTAGTTTACGACATCATAAATACGCTATATTGTAGCTGACAGTCTTCTGGAAACATTAAGGCTTCTCCCGTCATTTTACATAAATAATTACATAGCCTTCATTGGTGATTGCATGTAGAATAGTAAATAGTTTACTGAAGGTTACTTCAGCAGTGTTCCAAGGTATTCCATGGTAATTACGTGTCAGCCAAGTAACTGATGGTAATTACCTCCACTTTTTTTTGGTGACAATACACTTATACAATGTGCAGCGACAATATTATCAGATCGTATTACACACATGGCAGCTTCTTTGAAAATGAAGACACCATCTTTGTCTTGATTCCCTGTGCGTCCAGGAAGACGGTCGGCATGGTAATGAGCTGAAATGTCGGGAACCTATCCTGTTTTATGACAACTTCCACACCACATTAGCTAGAGGTACATATTCTACAACATCATGCAGGATCAGACAGTATGCAGACGTGTAGGTAGGGGAATTCTCACTGCTGTCAAATTATATATATATATATATAGATCTACTGTTCTAGACTTAACAGTTACAATTACAACTGGAGGTGCAGTTGCATCAAATTCTTCACGGTTTTGTAGTGGTGAGGGACGATCATGTTCATTGTAAGACTGCTTGAATCTTGCATACTTATCAAACAGCATAGTTGTTCTGTTTTTCTTAAAGTCTAAATTTATATTCTCATACGGGAACGCTATTTAATTTAGAAACACTTTTACACTGCGGAGGTGGCAGTGATCAAACTCGGCAGCACTAATTTCCACGTTATGTTTCATGTTTGTCTGAAAACACAGAACTGCAGTCTTAAGTTTCTGCATTTGCGTAGTTGTCTTCAAAGTCAAAACTTGTGTCTTGCTTACAGGAAGCGCTGGACATTCCAGCAAGTCCCAACTTCTGGAATGAGTGTGTAGTGGCTTCCCACATTTCACTATCTTAAGCATAGCCAGTTTCTCTCTGTTACCTACTTACGCGTGCGGCGTCATCCACGTGACTTTACTCTTTTGAGCGTTTGCATTGGCTTATATGTAAGATTTTTGTCATCCATAGCTCGAATCAGTAATAGTTTTTGTTTTAAATCAGCAAGTATCCTTTTATAGCCGTCAAAGTAGTCTAAAAGCATTCTCAATGATATACGAGTATGTACATCAAAGAGGCCATCCCCAAATCGTGGACTCCATCTTGCAATGTTCAGCACTCTAATTTGTTGAGGATCGCCAGAAATCAGCACCTTTATTGCGGTTGTGATGCCAACTTTTCTATTTCGGTCAATTTCTTGTCCATTACGTTCTAGCAGAATTTCCCCAAACAGGGACGCAATAGCATTGATTGTGAGAAGTGAAGTTGTTGCTCCAGTTCCATCTTCTTTGACGAATCTTCCCTCAATATGCAGGTAAGTGTATACGTACCTTCGTTCTGAATATGTATCCAAATCTCGCCATAGTTATTAAATGTGGATGGCGTATGCGGTTGATGGTACAGAAACTGTTTACGAGTCGGCGACTCGTAAAATTCTACTTTAATAGTAATATCAAGTGGCTCATCAGTATTTAATGGTATAGCCTAACGACTACATGAAGAGCACGGTAGCAGGTGTTAACCGTTTCACTGTCCGTTCCTGACTGACAACTGCATGCGTTTGACGCTTCTTGCTATAACGAGCGCCTATTATTAATATATAGTCTCAGAGTAATGGTTACTCCTCTAAAATCAACCAATTAATCGTCCTGGTTGACTCGTGTAGTGTATGTTCCAGCTTATCGTTGACGTAATTTCCTGTACATGCACTGCGTTCTATATATATATGGCGTTAACTTTGAATGTCTGCAGAGTGTAGTCTGAAGTATGACATCCAAGTTTTAGCACACTTTTCAAAAAATGTAGCACTAATCCAACTGAGTTGGATTTTGTGAAGTCAATTTCCACAGGTTCTATCTCATACTTGAGTGAACTGTTATTTGCTCTAATAACCAATTTCACGTAATTAGTATGCTTAACTAAATAAAATGTCCGGTCGTCAATATCATGTTACACTGTGGTTGTATCAATCAATTTTTTTTTTCAAGTAATGAAATTTAATATTTGACTCGTTAATGTTCGGGATCGTGTTGTATATTTGAAAATCCCCTAGCCTGATTATGTAATCGTTTGTACTCAAATCTATCGGTGGAAAATAATCACAATTCAAGGCTGGGCTCTTACCTGAAAGACAGAGTGTCATAGACTTGTGTTACCCTGACCGAGGTTTATGCAAAATTGATGTCAAACAGGAACAAGTGTCCACGTACGTGTGTACCGTATTCCTGGTGACGTTGTAGATTGTACAGTATTCTGTTGCTTGCAAAGTACCGCTTCGATTCCATTAGGGAGAGTAAATCACCAAAACTTTCGAAATATTTAACTACACCGTCTTTGTAATTTATGTATGCAACCCAATGTGTTCGGAACTGTCCCGCTTCACAATACTATATTCACAATTACGAATCTTTCATGTAATACATCACGCATGAATACACCACGAAAATGAGATATACATAGAAGCTTTAGATATCTACAAATTTTCTCGTCCATCAGAGGGTGGAACATAATTTTTTAAAATATAAAAAATAGCAGGTTGTCAATTCGATTGTATTTCTTTGTGTATGTTCAATTATATCTTCGCCAATTTTGAACTGATTTTAATGATTTTTTTAATGTATATGGTATACCTTTGAAGTAAGCCCATATAAATTTCACTGGTAAACCACCCCATCTATCCTTCAATTTTTATACAAACCCCACATTTTTTATTCAGTTTCTACGGAACCTTGCACACGTACAAAATAAAGAGAAAAATCCTTCAACATTTGGTTTGCAAAAACTAAGTCCTTCTAACCTCATAAATCCTCTCAATGTTGTTTTTAAAATGCTACAGTAGAAACCATCTGACTGAGAACCATGAAAATTGGCATGTATTTTTTTCATGGCCAAAGTTTCTGAAAAAAAAGTAAGAAACCACCCTCTCTTCCCCTTTACACCCCTTCATTTTTACACAAACCCACATTTTTTTCGTCGAATTTGATAGAACTTTGCACAATGTACCTTAAAATAAAGAGAAACATACTGTCAATATTTGGTTCGCAAAATCGCAGCCCCTTTCCCTCTTTCCATTCCTTAAGTATTGCCAATGATCTTGATACAAATCTATAGTCGACACCGTTTGACCAGTCATCATAAGAGTAGGCACATATATGCATTTTTTTTCATGGAGAGGATTTCTGACCCAAAAATCCAAAAAAATAACCCCCATTCTCCTTTGCATCCCTTAATTTTTATACAAACCGACATCTTAACTTTCAACACTTTTTCTTTTTTTTTTTATTCCTGTCGTCAGTCTTTTGACTGGTTTGATACAATCTTCCATCCTTTCCTATCCTGTGCAAACCTCCTCATTTCTACGTACCCCTTACAGCCCATGTCCTCAATTAACTGTTTCATATATTCTAATCTCTGTCTACCTCTACAGTTCTTACCTTCGACTGTTCCCTCCACCAAACAAATTAACCAATCCAGCATGTCTCAAAATATGATCTATCAACTTGTCTCTTCTTTCTGTAAGCTTCTTCCACAAACTTCTTTTCTCACCCATCATTTCCAAAACTCGTTCATTTCTTACTTTGTCTGTCCACTTAATTTTCAGCATTCTTCTGTAGCACCACATTTTAAATGCTTCAATTTTTTTTATTTTCGGTATTCCTAAAGTCCATGTTTCACTACCGTAAAGTGCTGTACTCCACACAAAGAGTTTAAAAAAGTTCTTTCTAATTCCTAGATCAATATTTGAAACTTAAAGGTTTCTCTTTTTCATGAAGGATCTTTTTGCTAGTGTTATTCTGCTTTTAACATCATTCCTGCTTCGGCCATCGGTTGTAATTTTACTTCCCAAGTAACAGAATTCACTTACTTCTCCTATTGCATCCGATCCTATTTTTATATTTAATCTGCTAGTATTGATATCATTTCTGCTATATTTAATCACTTTTGTCTTGCTTTGATTTATATTCAGTCCAAAATCTTCCTTCAGTATTTTGTTCATGCCATTCAGTAACTACCCAATATCCTCAGCCCTCTCTGCTAACAAGACAATGTCATCAGCAAATCGTAGCGTACTGATTTTTTCTCCATGAAAACTTATGCCGCATGGAAATTTTTCTTTGACTTTCTTCATTGCTTCTTCTACATACAAGTTGAATATTAACGGAGATAGACTACAACTTTGTCTAACACCCTTTTTAACTGATACATGTCTCTCGTGATTCTCTACTTTTATTATAACCACTTGATTCTTATATAGTTTATAGAGTATTCTTCTGTCTCGATACTTTAGACCTAACATCTTTAAAATTTTGAACATGTTGTGCCACCTAACATTATCAAAAGCTTTTTCTAAATCAACAAAAGCCATAAAAGTATCTTTGATTATCTTGATCCGAACTTCAAGTATTAATCTTAAAGACACAATTGGTTCCCTTGTACCGCGATTTTTCCTAAACCCAAACTGATCTTCACCTACTATCTCTTCTACTACCCTTTCCATCCTTCTGTATATTATTCTGGTCAGTAATTTTGAAGTATGTGATGTTAGACTAATGGTGCGATAATTCTCACATTTTTCGGCTTGTGCTATCTTTGGAAATGTGAAGATGATAATTTATTAAAATCAGTTGGAATTTCTCCTGTTTCATAACTTTTTGATGTCAGCTTGAATAATCTTTCGATTCTTTCCTCTCCTAGGGATTTAAAAAGTTCTGCAGGGATCTCATCAATTCAAACTGCCTTATTTGCTTTCAAGTCATTCAGAGCTTTATTAAATTCTGTCCTCAAAACAGGATCTCCTAATTCATCAATGTCGATATCACATTGCTTAGGAATTTTGAGAGTTGTGTTTTAGTCATATGAGCTACGCCAGGACGCTCCGTGGTTCGGATTCCACGTTAATCTGTAGGTCCCAGAGGAAAGGAATTGGCCGTCCTACCTCTGACACAATGGCTTAGTACGCCTCCTTCTGGAGGATCCAACCAACCTTCGGGTTGTGGACTAAGTTAAGTTTTTATTGTTCAAGTCGTCCCAAACATACAGTTTCACAATGTATTCTTTCCATCGGTTAGCTCTATCTTCTGAGCTTGAAAGAGGTTTTCCATCGGCAGCTTTAATGTTCATACCTCTTTTCTTCATTTCTCCAAAATTTTGTTTGATCTTTCTATAATCAACATCAACTTTCCCTACGACCATTTTCTTTTCTACTTCTTCACACTTTTCTTGTAGCCATTTTTCTTTTGCTATTTTGCATTTCCTATTTATTTGATTTCTAAATTGCCTGTACTGCTCTCTTCCTGCTTCATCTTGAGAATTTTTGTACCTTCTCCTCTTATCCATCAGCTCCAAAATTTCTTCTGTGATCCAATGTTTTCGGGCAGCTTGTTCCCTGAAGCCTAATGTTTCTTTACCAGCTATCATTATTTCGGTCTTTAATGCATTCCATTCGTCCTCAGTTGAGCTCCTTTCACAGTTACTTCTTAGACCTAAGTCTACCATTTCTGAAAATTTTTCTCTCGTGTTGGATTGTTTCAGTTTATTCACTTCCAGTCTGTTCTGCTTATAATGCTTCCTTATTCGCTTAAATTTCAGCCTGCCCTCCATTATTATCAAATTATGGTCAGAGTCTATGTCTGCTCCTGGGTACGCTTTACAGTCTAGAACTTGATTCCTGAATCTCTGATATAAACTAGCTGATATCTGGCTGTATCCCCAGGACGTTTCCAGGTGTATATTCTTCTTGCATGGTTCTTAAACAGTGTGTTCGCCACTACTAGCTTATATCTTTCACAAAATTCTAGCAACCTGCTTCCTCGCTCATTTATTTCTCCTGGAACAAAACTTCCTACAGTATTCCCCTCTTTTCCTTCTCCCACTATAATTATTGCATTCAAATCACCCATGATTATAAGATTTTCCTCCCCCTTCACATATTGGATTAATTCTTCAATTTCAGCGTATATTTTTTCTATTGCTTCGTCATTTTCCTTTGATGGCATATACACTTGTACTAATGTGGTTGGGACGGGCTTAGTTTCTAACCTCATCAAATTATTCCTGTCACTAAACTGTTCATAATAACTCACCCGTTTCCCTGCTTTCTTGTTCATTACAAATCCTATACCAGTGACTCCATTGACAGCTTGTGTGCTAATTATCCTGTGTTCCCCAGACCAGAAATCCTGTGCATCCTTCCATTTAATCTCGCTAATCCCAACAACATCTAACTTAAGTTGTTCCATTTCTCTTTTTAAGTTTTCTAACCTACCTACCCTATTCAGACTTCTAACATTCCAGGCTCCGACTCGTTACTCCTCCCTGAGCAGTCCACACCCGGATATCCGATTGTGGGACTATTTTACCTCCGGAATATTTTACCCAGGAAGAAGCCATCATGATATATGTAATTTGAGAGGATTACTTGTCCTCGGGATACCCTTTGGGTCTTTAATGCAGTGGTTTCCCGTTGCCTTCTGCATCCCCATGCCGTTGATCATTTCTGATTCATCCGCCTTTAGGGACCGTTTCCAACCCCAAGGGCAAGAGGGTGCTCTGAACCGCTCCCCGCTCTTCCGCCCTCCTTTCGGAGGATTTGAGAAGCAGTGGGTGATTCCTTATACCAGGAATCTGTCAGTCGCCAGGGCCTCGTCCGTGCAAACAAGGTGCACCACGTGAAGGAGAGGTTGACATTTGGTTGAAAAAGGCTAGTATAGCCTCTCCCAAACCTTCCACACATATACTTTAAAATAAAGAGGAAAATACTGTCAATATTTGGTTTGCAGAACCTTTTCATCCCCATATTTTTTTATCAATTATCTTTACACAAAGTTACAATCGTCACCATTTGGCCAATCACCATGAAATATTGCATATCTATTTTTCGTGAAGAAGGTTTCTGACCAAAATAAATCCAGAAACCACAACCACCTCCCCCTTTATACTCCTTATATTTATACAAAATCACAGTTTTATACAATTTCGATTGAAATTTTCATGCCAATGCTTTAAAACCGACAGAAAAAGAAAAATACTGTCGACATTAGTTAAAAAAAAATCCCTGTCCCCATTTTTACATCCTGAATTATTTTAAATGTTCTTTATACAAAATTACTGTGTCTATCCGATTTTAAGGAAGTATGCACACTGTAGTTTAAAACAAAAATAATGTCTAAATTTTATTTCGAGAAACCAACCCTCCCCCTATTTTTGCTTACCCTTAAATTTTTGTCATGTTCGTTATAGAAAACTACAGATTCTTTCAGATTTTGAAGGAACTTTGCACACTTATGCCTTAAAACATATTTGGTTTGAAAAAGTCAAACCCCTCTCCTCTTCTACCCCCAATCCTCTTAATTTCCAATGTTCTTTATAGAAACCCACAGTTTTTATCAGATTTCGTTGGAACACTGCACACGTATACATCACAACAAATAGAAACATATTGCCTACATTCTATTTACAAAACCCATTCCCTCACTACACCATTTATTTTTTGAAAATGTTCTTCATATGAAGCTACAGCTTTTATTCAATTTGACGTAATTTTTCATACGTAAATTTTAAAACAAAGAGAAAAAATAGTCCACATTAGTTTTACAAAAACCAAGTTATTTTTCTCCTTTACAACCACATAATTGCTTGTTATACATCCTTACAGTTTTTATCCAATATAAATGAAAATTTGCACACGTATACCCTAAAACAAACAGAAAAAGACTGTCTACATTTGGTATACAAAAGCCCAATCTCTCTTCCCTTTTACCTCCAACCCCATTTAATTTCCAATGTTCTTTATAGAAACCTACAGTTTTAAATCCCATCAAAACCAATTTTGTTGTTTCAATGTTATGCCAGAATACACATAAAATAAATGTGTACTAACGTCTCAACATGTACCTCAAATTGGAACATGAACAACAAGCTATCTATATGTGAAAACCCATTAAAAATACATATTTTCTGCGTTACACCGGAACAAACAGATATATTCCAGATACAGATTTATGTATGTGGTACGTATTAATGCCGGATTGTACATGTTTCTATTTTCGAGCAGAAACTGTAACAATTGTGATTAGGTTGAAATGCAGCCTGGTCCAAATTGTAAACTGGCGTTCCTTATCACAACATCCATTTCACCCTGTTCTGGGAATGGTTAGAATATATCAATATTTAGTTTACTTCTGGAAATGACTGGTGCCATAGTAATGAAGTAATGAAACTTGGTACTCACGGTATAGATCAGAAATATAAAAATATTTTATGAGTTAATCAAACCCAATTTGACCAGACAACGCCTGGTACTGTGGTACTCTACACTTATAATTTGAATTATCGAAAACGTCCTTGAACTGAATTTCGATATCCATGTTCCATTGGTTTCATACTAATATTTAGCCGATTTGGAATTAGGCGTCACTTTGACCTATTTTGTTAAAATCATATCGCAGCACCATCAACAAAATCACTTGGCAATCACTTGTCGCCGCTCACTTAATAACTCCTGTTGAGTCGTCATTAATTCACTAACCCGCAAGATATTGAAGAGGTCAAAAAACTTAAGATCATAGCATAGTCACTTGTTTATTGTCAAACTTAGTCCACATTCCTAAGTGTGGTTCGGTCCGTCTGAAGGAGGGATGTATTAGTGGCAGGACGCCTAGTTACTTTCCTCTGGGACCACAGAACGACCTACCATAGCTCATATTATCTAACAAAACTCTTAAATTTTCCTGTCGCCAGCGGGATTTGAACCTGGGACTGGAGTTAGAATTTTTTTAAATCAAGCGTCTTAACGACTGAGCTACCATAAAGTTCCTAAAATGAGAACTGCTGTCCCACTAAATAATAACACTAAAAATTTAGTAATAAAATTATTTTAAAAAAAATGAAAACCGCCTTCATAAAAAAAAACACACTATAAATTTAAAAGTAACTTTGTACCTTGCTGAGAAAAAATAAATGTACAATAGTTTACATTACTATTATTGAAATTTTTACATTAATTAGTTATTTTTGGAGTCGGTGTCCGATGTCCCATCGTGACGACTGTATAAGAACCCTCAACCTTTCTTCTTCTTCGTAGGAGGCAGTGTTATCGACTGAATAACTTTACATTTTAGCTCGCCTATACATACTGAAAACTCTGTCAATATGCACTTCGTCAATCAGCAAGCAACATTATCAGTGAGTAATGCAGATGTTGCAGACAACAGGCGAAAGAAGAAGAAGAACGGATCTCTGTTCCTCGAAACAATGAGGGTAATATTGTGCGGATCTTCAAACTGTAGAACCTAGAAGATATGCTCGGAGTTCACGAAATGCGCACGAGTAAAACGCATGTCGCTCTCCTCAAGGGTTCCAGCCAATTAATCTAATGGGTGCCTTCATAAAACGATAGAAGTGCAGAAACCTTAAGGTAACTAAAGTACCTTCAACCTCATTGGAAAACGAAATATAGAGCTATATGTTGATGGGTAGGAACTATATCCCTTCGCCATGTAGATTCGATAAAGCCCTAGCTATGAAGTGCGCATTATGCCGAGATAGGTTGTGGCAAATTATGGGTATCAACTTTTTGTTTTTGTAGTGCATACACCAGTTATTATGTGCAGCCCTCCTCAATGCACCTGTGATGTGACAATGATCGCGAACTTTTCCCACAGATATGGAATACCATTACACGACCAAATTGTGCTTGCTGTTCATCTGTCATAACAAGAGGAATTTTCTCCTTGTAAATTTCATTAATATCTCTGGCCATTTTCACGAGTTCTTCTACTAACAATTTCTCAGGTTTTCTGCCAGAGAAGGAGTTGATTCGAGAGGGATTATGGAGAGGGCTAACGATCTGGCAGGTAGCAGCAAATGGATGTATTTCTTTCCATCAGTTGTATGAGAGTCGTTGGGCTGGGGCTTGCTTGTATGAATGGGTTAAAGTAAACTTCCAAAGTCCGCGTAAGCTACGAATGGTACACGCTGTTGGTGTACCAAATCCTTCATATTCAGCCCTGATCTTTAGCAATCAATCTCATGGCTTTCTAACAGATCTTTGGGTACAAAATGTTGCAGTCTTCTATCTGATATATGTATGGCGTGTGTTTTCACTTAATGTAGATATAACTAGCCGCAACGAGTTTTTGATCCAGCAGTAATATTATTTACCATTACCGTCTGTAATAATTAACATGTTTAAATGGTTATCGCGTTTGCCTGCAGTGTAGTGTAGGTAACCGATAACTCTGTGTTTAACTTTACTAAATTCATCCAGACCAAGTATATTTATGGAAAAATCTGGATTCTGCCTCTCGAATTCAGAAATGTCTAATAGTTTATTTGGAAACTCAGTACAAGAGAAATCTAAACTTTGTTTGGAATATGCTTCATAACATGAGAAAACTTTATTTGATTTATTGAACGGCTGTACTTAAAAAGCAAGTATCGTCCAGAGAAAGCAGAACTCGTCTTTGTTTTCAACATTGACTACAGGACTTCTTTTTTCTGATGAAAAGTGGCAGAGCAAAATAGGATTACTCTCGATACAGCGGTACAAATTTAGCTACATTTATGTAGAGAGATTTTGTACGTTTGAGGGATTTGCCACTAACACGTTCTTGAAATTCAAAAAATTTGTTCATGATTTCAGACTTTAGATAGACAAAGCACCAGTTAGAAAGAGAAGTACTTGTTGTAAGTGCGCTCATCTTAGTCCATAACATAAACGGACGGTTTTAAATTATTGTCCTTCTGAATTTTGAAATCACTAACTATACCAACCTGTACATTTACAGACGGGGACGATCGATTAGTGACAATTTTACCGATTTTATCAAACGTTAATTTGAAACAAGCACTGAAATATTTTCTTAGATATTTGTAATTTTTTGAATTTATAATTCTACCGGAATAGATTCTGTTACGGAAATCACTTATCCTGGCTTCTAGGTTTAATTGTATTGCCCTTGCACAATGTTAGAGGCTGACATTCCCTACCTAGTAGCGTCAGGAGAATGAGTTAAACGCTGACGGCGCTCGCTAGTAGAGGAGATCGGTTGTAGCCATTGGGTATTTGAGGCAGTCGGCACGGCTGTTGATCGCCAGCTGGTCGAGACGACCGGGAAGGTTGTTGACCACTGGCTGGTAGATGAAATCGTTGCTAGCCCTCTGCTGGTTGAGGCAACTTGCACTGGTGTTGGCATTGCTGTCTGCAAGGAGAGCTGGTGTGGGCAGTTGATTGGCTCCCAGCTGGATTAGGTGACCGGTTGTGGGCTGTAGACTAGCTCCCAGCTGGTTGATTCGAACGGTTGTGGAAAGTTGAATGGCTCCCAGCTGGTTGAGGTGAGCAGTTGTGGGCAGTAGACTGACTGCTGTGTCGTTGAGGTGACCGGTTGTGGGCAGTAGATTGGCTTCCTGTTGGTTGAGGCAACTGGTTGTGGACAGTAGGCCGGCCCACAACTTCTACTAATATTGGTGTTAAATAGTCATACTTATATTACCTTTGTATCAATACATTCACTGTATTGCAATCTAAATATGACCCACTGACAATATTTACACATGTCTGATATAGTGACATCAGTAAAAAAGTAAATAATAAATAATGTATTAATTTAAACGCAGTATAAACTTTTATGTCAGTGTTTCGGCAAATAATTTCTTTGAGTATATTATAACAGTGACTTAAAAGTATCTACATCGAATATAAATACCCTGTAAGTCCGTCAATAATGACGAGATGAACACAACATTTTAGCAATTCGTTTCTTCGATAACTAAGTACAATTTTCACCAAATAACGCTCAAAATCTTGTAAATGATGTAATGCAGATATTTCTTAGCCTACTGTAACAACGCAATCGCTGTACAGAAAGTATAAAAAAATCTATATCGAACGAATTTTAATTAAGAAAAAGCAATTAACAATTAATATGTCGATTTTTCAGAAATATATACTTTCCTTTCAGTTCCTGGCAGCTCATTTATTCGTGGATACTTAGCTAAATAGAACTTTATTAAATAACGCTCATAGCCTCGAACAATATCCCCGGTATTAGTTGGTTGGGCAGCGGAGGCGGTATAGAGGACATATTTTATTTATTTTAGGTTTATTAGTTAGCTTCACCATTTCTGAGCCTCGGGGGCAAACGTGCAATAAAATGCTAGTTCGACGGAACGGAAACTCCCATCCGTCAGCTCAGCAGCTATGCCCACACGTGGCTGATATTGCACACATGGCTGTGTTCACTTTGTAGCTAACAACTAGAAATCTTTCTCACTTGTATCTGATCTACGGAAGCGGTAAGCACTGCCTCGGATCGACTGTCAATCGATCGCCGCTAGTACCCGCCGATTCTAGTTCAACTATCTGTCTTAAAATGTTTTCTGGTGCAGAAACCTAGCCTTTGCTCACATTACGTCGCGTGGAGTCCGCAAATGTATATTTACTTGTAACTGAACCATTAAGTATGTTGCATTAAATATGGACTATAGTGGCTTCAGTATTTCATTCATTTAGAGCATAAGAAATCCGTATAATTCTCCGATACCATGAAGCCAAAATTTAGGTGTCAGTTAGCAGAAGAAGAACCACAGTACAAGGAAAGAAAAAATACTTCGCAAGTCTTAAGAAAACGAGTTAAATCAAAGTACAGAATACCTACCTCAGCTATCTGACAAGTAAAGACATTACAGTGGGAAGCGTTACTTCAGAGTGTAACAGACATCGGTACATCGTGACCAAGACTAACATTTTATAGTTATAGATTAGATGTTAGTATTCTTAGTATTTGTCGTTTCAATAGATCAGGCGTGGCCAACCGGTCGATCGCGGCTATTAGTCCGGTTGGTCGTGGCAAGGAAGCTCTCTTTTGTTTTCGGCACGCGATAGACAATAAGTGGGAAGCGTGTGGGACGCTATCAATTTGTCAATTGATGGCAGGGAATAGCGAAGTTACGACTTCAACGTAAATTTAAATCACGATTTGACTGCATCACACCTCATACGTTATAGATAAGTGGTTGAAGATAAACGCTCAAGGAACATCAAATAAAGAAAGAAATGCTTCTGTAGGTTCATCAAATAAAGTAAGAGTACCTGGGTGACCGATCTTTGCTCGGCATCTTTTGATTTCTGTTCAGTATGCAAGGTTTCATCAAAATCCTTAGAGGAGTTTGTGAGAATTTAATTTGATTTATTTACAAGAATTGCGCATAAAATATTGTTAGATTGGATAGATTAAATATATAGATAGTTTCCTACAATTTAACGTACAATCCGAACCACAGAACGTCCCAGCGTAGTTCATATGATCAAATACAAATCATAAAAATCCTTGCCCCAAGCGTGATTTGAACCCGGGAACGTAATCAGAATGTTTTGAGAGCTAACGCAGTAACTACTTTTTCCCCCACTAATTACATTTGAGCTGCCAGACCGTACCGTATTTGTTATACATTCAATGCATTTCTTTCCTTACTTACATAAGAACTGCAGTCGGTTATCGTGAATAATAGTTCAGTTTATTTTAATGGCAACGTTTCATAAATAGAAACCTGCTTGGGTCGAATTTCGTCAGGATTTTCTTGAATTGAGTCTTCACTGGGATAAATTTGAGTAACCTGAATGAGACGATTTTCTTGATATGAGCCTTGACTGTGTGAAGTTTGATTGCAGTTAAAAAAAAGATTAAAGGCTTCCTATGCATGTCGAAGCTCACAGTTGGTTACTACAACAAAAGATAAAACAGTAGGCTCACTGGTGCCCCAAAATTCTACGAGATTGCGTGGCGTTAGATTTTTTTTTGTGTAAGCTTGTATTTTTTTCAAGGATGTCTAGTATTTTTTTTTTAGTTTGTTAAAAGTTTTTCTTAACGCCTACCTAGGCATTTTGATGTGGACATTTACTAGCTCCAATCAAAGATAAACTTAAATAACATCAGTAGGCATTACCTGAAACTTCTACGACAGCCGTTTTCGAGATAAGAAATGGTGTTATTATGTTAATATTGTTTTCAACGAAATTTTGTAAGATAAAGAAGTTTACAAAAAATCGCATCTGACAAAGCTCGCCGGAAGCTTCATATTTTAGTAGCATGACTATTGCGAACTTGCGTTGAACAGTGCTTTGTTTCGTTGGTCGGTATGAGCGGCAGAGACCTTTCGCATTGCAACTATCTCAGCACCCTTTGTAGGGAAATGAAGGTGTTTGCAGATGGTGAAAACGATAACGGAACTGCACATTCCTTCGGTGTGGGGGCCAGACCACACGTGAGGGGAGTGCGTGAAGGGCAAAGTGATATGGCGTGCACCAGTGTGTGTTGTAAGAGAGAATGAAATACATGGTTTATGCGTTATGAATTAAAACAAGTGATTTTTTATATTTTAATGTGTAAACCTGGACAAAACCCGTCCTCTTCTGCCGGTGTTGGTGGATCTGGGTAGATGAGCAAGTGGAACTTTCGAGGTAGAAAAACTGCATATGGAGCGAGTGGGGCTGGATCCAGGAGTCGGTCACTCATAAAGATTCTCATATCACGATCTGGCCTCCGACCTGTCCGATGAGTCCATGCGAATTCAATGTTTCAGCGGACCAAGTGTTGATCCAATTTGTTTGACACAGTGCGTCGAATACAAAATTTTGAGTGAGGTACGGACTGTGATCGTATAGTAAATATAAAGAACCTTTCATCCGCAAGGACAGACTAACTCTGAATGTGGTGCATTTAGGAACCTGTAAACGATACGCGTGACTCTAGTCACAGAGACAGAACTCGTGCTCTCTGACTGTAAATTGAACTAGCCGCTATTTTTTTTTTTTTTTGTATATTGTCAGCAATGTCATTTTCCTTTAATCAGTGTTTTGTATTTGAATAATAGGTAGGTGTAATTTTTGTATTTGTTTTGGAATAATCCACACTACCTTCTTTTGATTTTCTTTATAGTATAAGTTGTATTGCCTTGAAAGTAATGTTGTCTTATTTGACGATTATAATTCCCATCAGAATAATTGTATTTTAATGTTAGATTGCTTAAGTTAATTTTTGGAAGTAACACTTTGCGCCCTGGCAAGGGAACGACATGCAAAAGCAAACTATGATTACATTATAACTGCTAATATTATTTGCAAAGAAGTGTTATAAAGTAAATTATCACTTCTGACAAAGCCAATATCTATTTTTTAAATATATACTTTTTAAATGTTTTACAGTTAAACATGTAGTGCTGGTATTTCCACGGGTCAGATATACAAGAACCGTTCGTTTAAATGTATAAGAGTTCCTTGTAGAAACCATAGAGAAACTATTAGTGAATTATCTACGAGATGGCATTAGATCCGTTTTCGAGATACCAATTTCAAAAATTGTTCATATTTTGTAAAATTGCATTTTTGCGGGGAGACAACTATTTAGGCAATCTTAGAAAACAAAACGTATTCTAAATACCAAATTTCATCAGAATCGTTATAGCCGTTTCCGAGATTGCAAATATATAAAAGCATTGCTACTTTAAAGATAAGATAATATTTTCGAAATTGTTACTATGGAAAACGAAACCCTCAATAATTCATTCGCTAACTTTGTGCCATCATTACGAAAATAAATTAAATCCACAAAAGTGCAAACCTTTTTCCGATGGAGAATACATCAAGGACATTTTTGAAGCAGTGTAAGATTCACTGTTCAGGAATTTCAAAAATAAAAATGGATTTAGAGAAGCTATTCATGGTTTGCAGCTATCTCGAAATACTGTGATGCGCCGTATAGAAACGATCACTGAAAACATAATCGAATAAATAGATATTGTCAGCTGCGTTGCTTTTTCGCTAAAACTTGACGAGTCAACAGATATCACTGATACTGCACAATTACTTATATTTCTTCGAATAGCCTTTGAAGATTTCTCTACGAAAGAAGAACTGCTAAGTATGCTTTCCTTAAAAGCAAAAACTCATGACCTTGATATATTCACTGAATTCAAAGCATATATTAGTAATATAAAGCTACCTTTTGATAAACTCGTATCAATAATAACTGATGGGGCTACTGCAATGACAGGCATTCATAATTGTTTTATTGCTCTTTGTCACAAAGACGAAGATTTTCCCTACTTCATTAGCTACCACTGCATTATTCATCAACAAGTACTGGCTAGTCAGAAACTAAACACAAAGCATGTAATGGTTATTTCTTTCAAGATTGTAAATTACACAAAATCTATCCAAAGGCGGCTCTTTAGACAGCAAGTAGATGAGAAGGAACCAGATTTGGCTTTCCACACTGGGGGTTGAGTCGAAACAAGTTATACAAAGATTTCGGGATCTACTGGACGAAATAATAAAATTTCTTGAAGAGAGGGGTGATGTTTATAAACAACTGCGTGATTTCGACTGGCAATGTGATTTTTAACAGATTTTACCGGAAAAGTGAGCACATTAAATCTGGAACTACAAGGCAAGAATAAAACATTAACAGAAATGATGAGTTCTATTGCAGCATTCGAAAGTCAAACAGCGTCTATAATAGTTGACATTGAAAAGAAAGAAATTTAAAAAATTTGTAAACATCAAGGATCATATGGAAAAACATTTTACCTAAAATTTAATTTCTGACAAATACACGGCTGAAATTAATGCAGTTGTATCAGACTTAAAAAAAAAAAAAAAAAAAAAAAAAAAAAAGAGAATTTGTTGGAATTTATTAGTTATCCGTTTAATAATTCCATTGAACATAGTGATATCTATGAAATGGCTAAAATTGCAGATACATTTCAAACAGACCACATGATATTTGAAAACGTAATTATTACTCCGCGCTGTAACATATTTCTAAAAGTAAGGTCATCCTCAGGTCTAGATTTCTGGGCATTCTGTGTTTCCAACGAAAAATAGCCAGATTTGAAGAAATTTGTTGAACAACTGCATTCGTGTTTTGGTTCAACATATTTAAGAGAATCAGCATTTTCGTACTTTAAACAAACAAAAAATAATCACCGTTCTCACTTGAGAGACAGTCATACATTGGATTCCTTAAGGTTGGCCATTTCCATCCACAAATTTGATTTTGTTAATCAATCGGAATATGTTCAGACGCAATGTTCACACTAATATAAATAAATAGTTACTAAGCATAATTTTCAGTTTTATGTTTTCCCTCTTAATAGAATAAAAAATGGTACCCAATTGTGTACTGAACCATATTGTTTGATTTAAAATTTCAAGAAGTATGTAACTGGTAGATCGCACAGGGATTTGTCAGTAAACAGTAGATCTTGGTCTAATCAAGTTGGCCACCACTGCAATAGACTATATGTCGACGTCTGTAACAAATTTAAAGTTCCTAGGTGATACATTTCTGAGATAGACCCAGCAACGAAAGTGATCAATAATCGATCGGTTTGACGGGAGCTTATGTATTTTTTTTTTTTTTTTTTTGAATGAAAACTAATATTGTTATTTGCGAGTTACTCTCGCGCTATTAGGGTATCGTCTGTAGACAGATCGTGTATTAAACTGAATTCCCTAAAATACTGAAAAAAATATTAAAAACCAGTAACAAGTTAAAAGGTATCTGTGACTAATCCGTCTAGTGCAGCTAAATAAAAAACTTCGTTTTTTGGCAGACGTGTTTCGATTAATTCAATCATCTTCAGTGCCAGTTTTTATTTCCTATTTTTGCATTAACGTATGCGGACGTTCCATTTCAGTGCTTTTTCTGTTGGTTTTATGTGTTCCGCACATATACTGTGGCGTCTTTCTATTAGCACAAACTTTCTTCATTTTTGAAAGACATACTATTGTTTACGCACTTTTCTGTTTGTGTAACCACTCTACGAGCATTTTTATTGTTTTTGTTTTGCTCGTACAGTGGTTACACAAACAGAAAGGTGCGTAAACAATAGTGTCTATTGATCAACTTTACATAATACGTCGGTTTTTATCTCCCAAATAGAGCTTCTCTAATTTGTATCGTTTAGGTCATCTTTTTATTTTTCTGTTTCTGTGTGCTGTCGATTAGTTTAGGTACGTAATGTTTAAGTTTGTGAAGTACATACAATAAAATAAACATTTACAGGCAAATATAACAATACTCAAGTTAATGCCTTATCCTAAAAGGTATGCTAAGGAAGGCGATGTTGACATTGATGACTTAGGAGATCCTGTTTTGAGGACAGAATTTAATAAAGCTCTGAATGACTTGAAAGCAAATAAGGCAGTTGGAATTGATGAGATACCTGCAGAACTTCTTAAATCTCTAGGAGAGGAAGGAATCGAAAGATTATTCAAGCTGATATCTAAAAGTTATGAAACCGTAGAAATTCCAACTGATTTTAATAAAAATATCATGTTGACACTTCCGAAGAAAGCACAAGCCGACAAATGTGAGAATTATCGCACCATTAGTCTAACATCACATGCTTCAAAATTACTGACCAGAATAATATACAGAAGGATGGAAAGGGTGGTAGAGGAGATAGTAGGTGAAGATCAGTTTGGGTTTAGGAAAAATCGCGGTACAAGGGAAGATTAATACTTGAAGGGCGGATCAAGAAAAACAGAGATACTTTTATGACATTTGTTGATTTAGAAAAAGCTTTTGATAATGTTAGGTGGGACAAGATGTTCAAAATTTTAAAGAAGTCAGGTCTAAAGTATCGAGATAGAAGAATAATTGGCTGTAATAAAAGTAGAGAATCACGAGAGACATGCATCAGTTAAAAAGGGTGTGAGACAAGGTTGTAGTCTATCCCCGTTAATATTCAACTTGCATGTAGAAGAAGCAATGAAGAAAGTCAAAGAAAAATTTCCATGCGGCATAAGTTTTCATGGAGAAAAAATCAGTATGCTACGATTTGCTGATGACATCGTCTTGTTAGCAGAGAGGGCTGAGGATATTGGGTAGTTACTGAATGGCATGAACAAAATACTGAAGGAAGATTTTGGACTGAATATAAACCAAATACAATACAATACAATACAATACATTCATTTTCCATTGATCCCAATATAAGAGACTGGCTCTGTGGGATGTGGAAAGTTGTCAATTTACAGATAAACAGTTGCATAACAAAATAATAAGTACACCACTAGATGTACAGTCATAGTATTCATGGTACATTAAACACTTCCATTACAAAATAATACATACACCAGAAGATGTACAGTCATAGGATATATGGTACATTAAAAAAAAATTAATAATACATACACCACAAGATGTACAGTCGTAACATATATGGTACTATAAACAATTACATAACAAACTAAATACATACACTAGGAGATGTACAGTCATAGCATACATGGTAAATTAATTATTTGAACTATATTTACACAAGATACTGGCAGTTATTTTTAAGAGACCTTAGAAATAAATTCTTCGACAGAGTAGAAGGAGTTGTCAATTAAAAATTCTTTCAATTTTTTCCTGAATTTATTCTTATCATCTACTAGACATTTAATATGTGTTGGGAACATATTGAAGATATGTATCCCTGAATATCGGACCCCTTTTTGAACAAATGACAATGACTTGTAAGTCTTGTGAAGATCATTTTTACTTCTAGTGCCGTAATTGTGTATTTTACTATTTGTTTCAAACAAGGTATAATTTGTGACTACAAAGGACATTAATGTGTATATATATTCAGATGCTAATGTTAAAATCCCTAACTTCTTGAACAGCTCTCTACATGAAGTACAGAATATTATTCCATATGACAATAAGGAGTGAAAATAAGCAAAACAAACTAGCTGCCTCATACGGAGATCACCTAAAGCTGAAATTGTACGAATTGCAAACGTGGCTGCTCCCAATCGCTTTAGTAAGTCAGAAACATGTACTTTCCAATTTAAATTACGATCAATACACAAACCTAGAAATTTCACACTATCTACCTCTTGAATGGACTGGCCTGCAAATTTTATGTCTATGTCAGGTGTTACTCTGTGTGATGTACTGAATTGCATATACTGAGTTTTATCAAAGTTTAAAGACAAGCCATTAGCTGTAAGACAAAAGTGATGAAATGTAGCAGAAATGATACCAATAGTAGCAGATTAAATATAAAAATAGGATCGGATGCTATAGGAGAAGTGAGTGAGTTCTGTTACTTGGGAAGCAAAATTACAACCGATGGCCGAAGCAGGAATGATGTTAAAAGCAGAATAGCGCTAGCAAAAAGAGCCTTCATGAAAAAGAGAAACCTTTTAGTTTCAAATATTGATCTAGGAATTAGAAAGAACTTTTTAAAACTCTATGTGTGGAGCACAGCACTTTACGGTAGCGAAACATGGACTTTAGGAATACCGGAAAGAAAGAAACTTGAAGCATTTGAAATGTGGTGCTACAGAAGAATTCTAAAAATTAGGTGGACAGACAAAGTAAGAAATGAACGAGTTTTGGAAATGATGGGTGAGAAAAGAAGTTTATGGAAGAACATTACAGGAAGAAGAGACAGGCTTTTAGGTCATATTTTGAGACCTGCTGGATTGGTTAATTTGTTAGTAGAGGGAACAGTCGAAGGTAAGAACTGTAGAGGTAGACAGAGATTAGAATATATGAAGCAGATAATTGAGGACGTGGGTTGTAAGGGGTATGTAGAAATGAAAAGGTTAGCACAAGATAGGAAGGGATGGAGGATTGCATCAAACCAATCTAAAGAATGACGACAGCAAAAAAAAAAAAAAAAAAAAAAAATGTCTTCTAAAGCTGAAGTTTTTGAAGAATGTGTTCGATTCGATACGTGATTGAATTGAAACTATAGCGAGATATTGGAGGGCTTAAGTCTGTATTTTATGTCTCTGATTATTTGTCTCTCGCTTGAGTACATTTCGCCAAAGGTAATGCTGGTCGTTTGAAGGCTTTTATTATTGTTGTCTTTAGCACGTTGGAATTAGTCTCTGGAGAGTTAAATTGGTGATGGTGACGCCGTTTTATTTTAGACATTTGGTTCCAACTTTTGAATTGTAAGCTGCAAGTTTTCCAGAAAAAGTGTATCCGACAAAGCAGACGACAGGATGAAGAGTTAATCAGCTGGATGTCAAAGATAAAATGTTGAGCGCTCAGTGCGTCGAACTGAATGTGAATGATTTATCTTTTAATCACTTATTGTCATCCAAATAAGACTCATCTCGCAGTATGAGTGAGAATCGTTTCTTTTATGGGCTTGAGGAACTTATAATAACTAACACTATTCCCGACTTAGAAAGTATTACTAGGATCTGCGCTGTGTATGATTTTGTTTTTATTTTGACATCGAATGGAACTGTTCTGAAAGGAGAATTGATACGTGATTGTGAAGGACCAACTTTGTCGATAACAGAAACAAATATTGTTGCCGTTGACATTGCTTCAAATGCGACGTACCTATATTATGTAGCCAGAAATGGAAGAGCGTATAAAGTATCACCTTCTTCAATGGAGGACTATGAAGAAATAGTTTTGGATCAAAATTTGAAATGTTGTCCCCACGGCTTTAAGCAACCAGCTCAGAAAGTTAAAATCAGTAGAATTGCAGCTACCGACAATGGTTGTTTGTTTGTTACAGACTCTGGGGAGTTGTGGGCGTCTGGTGAACATCCTCAGTTGTGTTTGCAGAGTGAACATCCACAAAAGGTTTTGTTCTTTGATAGACGTAGTGTTACCGACTTAGCTTGTGGTTCAGACTTCTGTCTGGCCTTAGTAAGCAAAATTGAAAGTTGTCCTGATAAAGGTGATACAGATGACGATGATGAAGTTTTTGTTCCTAATTGCCCATTGTGTGTTAATGAATGTGTGCTGTCACCCTTGTCACAGCAGTCAGCAATTGACATGTGCCCACTTGGTCTGCATATTCAGCAGTCTAATGCTGATCATTATTCATCTTCTACAGCAAGTAAAGATAATTCTGCTGATGAGAAAAGAACTTCAGATGATTCAACTTCACAGTCTTCAAAAGAGGAAATAGTTACAAAAGAAAATTTAGGAAATAGTTGTTCAAAAAATCGTGACATGTTAATTGACGCAGTTTCAAAAGACAGTGAAAATAATTCTGTGAAATTTAATGCAGCACAAAATGGAGAAAACGAGGGATTGTGTAATAGTACTATTGATACAAAAAGTGATAGAAGAAATGAGTTTTTTATTAATACAGATGCTGCAAGACAGTTTCTTACTAGACAACTATCATGGGTTTCAAACTATGGTGGAGCTGGAGAAGATTTGCTGGTTGAATGTGCGGAAGCATCTCTTGTTCGTCCATCACGCATATTAAAGCAAAATGTGTCTAATGTTGCTAATTTTGTGTATGAGGGAGTTAAAACAGTTGGTGGTAGGGTTGCTACTTTATCCAGACACATGAGTGGTGGTTCAGAAACCAGTGAAACGATTCAAAGCAGTATGGGAGACTTCGAAATTTTTGAAGAATTAAACTGTGAGAATGAGAAACAGAGCACCCACTTTCAGCCAAGTTTGAGGTAAGTTATCTAGAAGAAAAATAAGAGTAGATGGGATATAATTTCTTTTATTACTCCCATACAGAGCTATATAGCCTCTGTTTAGCTCTCCTTATGTGATAATTTTGATGCAATGTGTGCTTAGACTCAAATGGTGATGGTAACATTGCTCTTTTCTCTCTATATCTTGTGTTGTATTTATCCACTGCAGCCCTTCTTCCCTGCACCTATATAAGTGATTCTTACTAGGTCACAATACCGCTATAATGCTGTAAATACTTTCAACGTCTGTATATGGATCACATCAACCCAAACTTTTATTTTCTTCCTATTGGTTGTTGTTAGGTTGAAATATGGAGTCTACTGGAGATCGTGATTCCGCTACAACAACATTCAGTAATATTGTTGGAAAACTGCTGTAGTCAGTCGCAAGACGTATTGTTTTCAAGCAGTAATTACGATATAATACAGCCTGGACCAGCATGAAACCGTTAAATGTACTTCGGAAAGAATTTCTAGTGGAGTCTTACGTTTGACCACTGCAGTATTTTGATGTAAACTCATGGCGGAATCGTGATCTCCAGTAATCCCGAAATATGACCCGTACCATGGGTAAAAAATTCATTAAAGCCATGGAAATGTGCTATTTGCTTACAGAGAAAACACTATATTTCCCATGGAAAATATTTTGCTATCGTAAATTTGTTGTGCCTTTTTATAATAGATCTAAATTGAAATTTCAAGAACACATTTCAACAAAGGAATTGATGAAAATTTCAAGAGATTTATATTAATCTTGTCATGATGGTGCTATAGAGATATAACAATCTAGAATTAAACCATCTTATATCATCTTTCCTTTTCACAACACTACTAGTATTCAGTGCATCCCGTGCTCCAAACTTTTGTTTTTCCAAATCTTTTTATGTACTACTTTTCTTGATTAGCACCATTTTATTTGATCCTTCTTCTTACAGTCTCACACTTGTCGTGTAGTTATCAATCCCATTCCTTTCTTGGCCAGAGTGATTCCCTTCCCCCTAGTTGTTATGTTAACATACCACTTTAACTTCTTCACTTCTATTTTTACTGTCACATTTTCATCTATCCTCATTCTTCTTTTTGCATATTGCTTGTATAGCTTTTATGGGGGTGTTGGAGATAGTGATTCCACTAGAACAACATTGCAGCATGCAAGGTAATGATGTCATACTGTTTTGGCAGTCAGTCACAAGATGCATTATAGTACTATATTGGACTATATCCTGTCTTGTCGTAATACTGTTAGAACTACTTTCTGAAGTAATTCTAGTGATGCTATTCAACTTTAGAAAGTAGTTCCAGTGGTGTCATGCTAATCTTTTGTTTGAAAATAATATGTCTTGCGATTGACTACCACAATATTATGATGTCATTACTTCATGTGGCAGAAGGTTGTTCTAGCACAGTTGTGATCTCCAGTAATCCTTCTTTTGTGTTTTCAAAACTTGGCAGAATGTTCTTGTGAAGTCAGTTTCCATGGATATTATTGAACATTTATGTTATTGTTTGTGTTTTGTCCCACAGGTCGCATGCTCAGAATAAGCACGTTGTATGTTTGGTGCATAATTATCTTTATAAAATTTTTGAAAATAGAAGAGTATTCATCTCACGTGTAGCTTGCTTAGTTTTGGTAGTTGTAAAAAGTTCCGTTAATGTTTCAGTACACACCTGAAAGGCATAATGTATTTTGCAATTCCATATAGGGGTCTATTGGAGATTCCGCTTCAACAACATTACTTATGATGACATAATACTGCTGTAGTCAAACGCAAGACATATTATTTTTAAGCAGAAATTCTGTTGTAACACAGCCTGCGCCATTATTTTTGAGCAGAAATTAAGTTGTAATACAGCCTGGACCAACATGACATTGTTAAATATATTTTGGAAAGTATTTATATTAGTGTCTTGCATTTGACTACTGCAGTTTGAGGATGCCAATTCCTAGCAGAATCATGATGTCCAATAATCCCCCATCCAAGCTCTTAGGTTTTTTTTTTTTTTTAAAGCAAATTCTTTATTTTTATGTGAATACTATTGAACCAGGAACGATACCAGTTTAAATTCTGTTGTGTTAAATGGCACAGCGTTTCTGGTTAAGTAACTTGTTTTTAGTCTAACTCTAAGTAGTTGCTCCAAAGTTGTACCTGACTCACTAATTTAGATTTTTACTATATGACTTTTTCCTTTTGTCTACAAGGTGGCTGCCATACATACTAGAATAATCATCACTGTCATGGTTGTAATGTTATTGTGCCTTCAAACTGAAACAATTTTTTTGTGTCTATCAGAGATTGCGATTCTGCTTGAACAACATTCTTCCTCATTGAATAATGTCATAACATTGTGGTAGTAAATTGTAAGACATTTTTAAGGTGCAATTATGTTGAAATATGGTCTGGAGCAGTATGACACCACTAAAACTACTTTGGAAAGGTGTCTCTTATTTTAGACTATTGCAGTATTATGTTGTCAATTCCTCCTGGAATTTTGATCTCCAGTAATCCCACCAAGCGTGGTGGGTGATTGGTATGTTCTAGCCTTACATTCTGGAGGATATGGGTTTGAACCACTGTCTGGCCATCCAGATTTCAGTTTTCCAGGGTTTACTGAAATCACTCCAGGCAAATGGCAGGATGGTTCAATTAAAAAGGCCATGGCTGAATTCCTTTCTGTTCCTTGTCCAAAGTCTCTCCCCACCTCTAATGACCCCGATGAGGTGTAAAGCCTTAACCTAAAAAAACCAGTATTCCCAATATTTTTTTTTATCAATGTGGTTCACTTCACACATTGCTTGATACTCCTTAACGAGACACTGGAGAACGCACCTACTTTTCGATTACATAGTTCTTTACCTTAAATTATTTCAGTGCTTGAGGTAACTTGTTGAGCCTACCTCTCAATAATTTAATCCAGAATCTGATTCAGTTACCTACATATGGAAGTTTTCACACTTCCTTATATATGGAACCAAATGATAAGAGGGTGAGTCAAATGAAAACCTTAAATTTGTAATAAAAAAATCGAAATTTCGAGCCATTATCCTGTAAGTTGGTAAGCATGCTACAAGCAGCGTGCAGAATGGCCTGTAGGTGGCAGCATAGTGCAGATGCACAAATACCGCCGCAGTATCAGTATAAAGATGGCTGCCCCACTTGAGACTTGCACCAGGGAAGAACAGCGTTCTGTTATTCGGTTTTTGAGTAGTGAAGGTGTGAAACCTATTGAAATTCATCGAAGAATGAAGGTTCAATACGGTGATGCATGTTTGTCACAGCAGCAAGTCTTTTGCAACATGACAATGCAAGGCCCCACACTGCCCGTACAACAGTTGCAACAATCAAAGAACTGCATTTTGAGTATCTTCCTCATCCACCATACTCATCAGACCTTGCCCCAAGTGATTTCCATATGTTTGGACCACTCAAAGTAGCAATGGGAGGAAAGAAGTGCCGTTCTGATGAAGAGGTACGCCACACAGTGCATGATTGGTTTTACGGACTAGCAAAAGAATTTTTTTTCTACAGGAATTTATCCACTTTGTAAGCGCTGGAGGACTTGCATTGAGCGTGGGGGAGATTATGTTGAAAAGTGATACAGCTGTGTACCACTTCTGCACAATAAATAATATTTAAAAAATATTTAAGGTTTTCATTTGACTCACCCTCGTAGTTTTTCTGAGTCGTCTTTTCTCTTTGAACAATAACGTCTATTTTTTCTCACAATTCTGATACCACTTGTATATTTGATACCATTGTCCTGGGCCTTTGCACTCTCTCCAACTCCTGTATTTTATATCCAGAATCTGGGTCAGATAATACTACACCAAACTTGAGCAGTAATGTCACAAAGGGTTTGCTTTTGTCCCATATAGCATACATTCCCTGATCATCCTTTCCAGTAGCTCCAGGGTTTTCAGATCTCTCCATGCCACCTACTGATGCCAAGATTTTAACACTTTATGTCTTCAACAAGTAATTCCTCCTCTACCTCTCAATCATAACTCTTATTTTTCAATCAGTGAATGTAATGAGCTGACATTTACTGCCAACTTCATTTGATGCCTGACTCTTTCTGATGTCATTCAGAATCCTCTCTCATTTTTATCCCATGATACTACACTGTTATCTGCAAATAACTTTTGATTTTAAATGTCCAGCACAGTCAATAATTACATAAGGTGACTGCAGTGATTGTAATACAGTACCTATTTTTATAAATTAAGTTTTGTATCCTAACACTTTGCTTACTACCTCTTAAGAATTCCTACACCCATTAAAACAATTTAGGTCTACTAGAGAACGCAGTTCAACTACAACATTCATCCGTATGGCTAACAATGTCATAATATTGCAGTAGTCAGTCACAGTCCGTATTTTTTGAAAGTGGTAATTAGGTTCTAACATACGCTGACCCAGCATAAGACCTCCGAAATATTTCGAAAGTATTTGTTATTGATTACTGAAGTAATATGGTGTAAATACCTCGGAAGGGGTAATGCAGCTGAATCATGATCTCCAGTAATTCCAACAATTTTTGATAAATCCCACTCATTTTAATCTTATCTTCTTGTGGCTCATTCTGTCAGATACCTTGAAGAGATTGACTATGGTGCTCCTACCCATTTCATCTGGAAATGTTGTGCAAATGACGAGTAATTGAAAATCGCATAAGTAACTTCCTCTCTTTTAAACCCATATTGCTGACTTACAGACCACTTTCTTTCGTCATAGGCATTTCTGACATGGTTGCACATGAAGATACCCTTCAATTCATCTGCCCTCAAGTCCAAGTAATTGTCTTTTTAGCTCTCAAACCCAGTTTTCTTCCATCATACATATACCCTAGTACTACTGTGGCACTTTTCAATTCTGTGATATTCAGACCCCTTTAGATAATTATCAGAGTAATATTTCAGTGTGTGATACTGTGGTATGTTTCACCTATCTTCAATACAACTCTATTAACATTATCTGCACTAGCCATTTTATGCTTTTTAACCAACTAGTTCCCTCATAATATCCTCAGGATCTGCTTCTGATTCGTAGGTCTTCTACTTAACTGAAGAACATCCTTCTCTGATATTTTCCTTACATTCCTGCATGGCATTATCTGATCAGTCATATAATACACAGCCTGACTAAAAAAGTTAAGCCCCCTAAAAGAGCGGAGAAAACTAAATGAAACTTAACAAGTTGAGTGGATATGTGATGTTTCAGTGATTACCAAATCAAGTCAAATTTACTAATAACATCACATTATGAGCCCAGTTATCGGTATAACATTGCACTCCTTCTGACCTGGATGTGTGCTTTGTTTTGATTGGGAAGGATGTCACAAAGATATTGCATCCTCTCCTGATGCAAACTGGCCCACAAATGTTTTATTGGTCCTTGACATCCTGGATGCTGGCACTGGGATAAAGTTGACGTCCAAGCTGGTTCAACTTTTGTTCTGTTTGGGACAGATCTGGGGAACTTGCTAATTATGGTAGTACCTCAACATCACATAAACTGTTCGAGACACGTGCATTGAGTGGATGAGCATTGCTCCGTTGAAAAATGTTGCTACAATACTGTCGCATGAGAGGTAACTCATGAGGATGCAGAACATCTGTGATTGAGGGAGCTCTGATGGCACAATGGTATGTAACTGACTTGCTGCATTCTGATGTTTTTCCTCTTGTGTGACAATAACATGGTACCATTTTTCAATGTGACAGTGCTTGTACACACATGGCACATATCTCTATGTAATCATAACTGGAAGTGGGCTCCTATACAGCTTTAGCTAACAACTTGGAAAGTACTTCTTCCCCCTTTCAATTTAGGTGTAAGCCATGCCTAGGAAAACTCCACCTACCAATGATGTTTACAAATGCAACCACCAAATCAGAACTAATGCTTCTCTCAAGTAGCATCTTTGTTTCCATGTTTACCCACCCCACAGCGTGGTTCAGCTGTGGCCAATCATGGCGACTTAGAACCTGCATGAGTTCCACCCTGGTAAGCTGCGCCTCCTTTTTTCACTTTTCTTAGGACACTCACTTATACTACAACGTGTATTACTATCAATACTATTGCCCGCACCTCCTATTGTCACTACTCTTATCATCCTCGGTGAAATCTGTAAAAAGTGATCCTACATCCTCTATTACCTGCCCTAATGTTTCACTGGATATGAAAAAGTTTGTTACTTGGTAGCCTGTGCCAAATTGATCCTGCAGAAGAGGAGCTACACCTTTCCCATGGCTACTACCTAGCAGCAGACCCTTTTTCTTCATATTTTTTCCTTCTATGCCTGTATTCCAATAGGCCTACTACACCTTATGTACTCCTCAATCTACAAGACGTTCTTCCCCATCCGATTCTGGTAACACGTAAAACCTATTTCTCCCCACAATTCTGAAGTTTCTAGCATCTTCATCCTGTTGACTACATCAGTTCCCTTCCATCCTTCTCAGCCTCCTCACTAAACCCACCATCTCTACTTTATGCCTTCACAGCCTCCCCATGTGCAGCCTCCCCATGTGCAGCCTCCCCAGGATGAGTCTCAAGGATCCTGACCCTTTCATGCAATTCTCCATTAATTTCGCCCGTCTCCCTGATCGTTTCATCTTGCTCTAAACTTTCCTATCCTTTAAACAGAGTAGACAATATCACTGAAGAGCCTCATTTAGTTCCCTTTTTCCTATGCTCTACCTTTTTGTTTACCCACTTTTTACACCCGTTGCAATTCAAACCATTCACCACATGTCGGCGACAGGTGTCACACTTTCTAGGCATGGTTTTTCCCATAACAATATCTACTGGTACGTTTTAAATTAATCTTAAGGGTTATATTACGAAATTCTATGTATCTTAAATTTAATTGATAGTGTAATAAAAGAAAAAAATTATGAACCTAACCAATTTTTTTATTGAAGTTTTACATTTCAATCGCTTTGTTGTAAGTACTAACTAGGTGAAAAGTACTTAAAAACCAATAAAATAAAACTTACGATTGTAAACTTTAAAATTAACCTGAAGATTGAATTTCACAGGTCGGTACTACTCGGTGTTAATGTGAGACCAATAACTAATCAATTATTTATGGTATTTTTTTTTAAATATTAGGTAATTATTGTTTTAATGTATTAGAAAATAATTAAAGAACAATGATATTTCTGATAGAACAAACCAATGTATTTAACTTATGCTTGTAGATTACTTAACTTTTTTTTTATATATATAATTAGATTGCAACTTTATACATAATAACTGGGTAACAAAAGTACTTAAGAGCCAATGAATATAACTTATGCTAATGAATTTCAAAATAAACTTGAGATAGAAGGTCGATACTATTTAGTGTTGGTATGGATAAGAACTGATTAGTTACTTACATTTTTTTTAAACGTTAGGAAGTTTTTGTTTTAATGTATTAGAAAGCAATTAAACACAATTTTATTTTAGACAGAACAGGTTAAATGCTTTAATGTAGTCTACTTTTTTGTTTTCGAAAACTTGACTGTGGAATTTTAAATATTGATAGTGGAATTTAAAATAATGATGCTGTATAAACCTACTGTAAACAACAGGAATTTATTTATGAATAATTATTTTTATTATTTTTATTACCAAGTTTTTGTATTAAACAATCGAAGTTCTAGCTACTGATTTGAATGAGGTATGGTATATAGGAAACTGAAACTGTTAAATAACTTATACCATAATGTTTACCTGTGCTATAGTGTTCTAACTAAACTAACTACCAAGCTATTATATATGTAATTCAATGAAACTTGCAATAACTAGAAGAGGTGCTCTAACAACAATGACGTGAACTTAAAACTGTTAGTTGTGGAGAAAATTTTAAATAACTTTTTTCCCTAACAATAATCCTAAGAATTTAGTTAATAATTTAAAGGTTTTAAAGTAATTTAGTCTACAAAAACTTAGCTGATGATGAACCCAACAAATGATCGTGCAACCTAGTAATATTAGAATAAGACAATAGAAGAAATTAGAATTGTAAGTCAGACCCTAAGCTTTAAAGCTATGGAAACTCCTCCAAACTGTGTTCAGTACTTTTTAGGTGATGCCACAACAAATAGAGAAAAATTCTAGAAACAATTTTTCTGGCCACTGGGACCTCCAAATAGCTGTCCCCAATCATATTTATAGAAAATATCTACACTGTACAGACACAGCCACATTCCTAATATAATGTAGAGGTATGTAGACAAGGCCAATCATAGCAGACACTTGAAATCGAGTAGGTTTGTATTCAAAGTATAATGCCCCTTCGTCCATGGATCTGAAGGTGTCTGTGATATCTGATGAGGGAAGCACACAATTTACGTCAACAATGACAGGAATTACCAGGAAGGATAGCCAGAGTCCTTCCACTTTTCCTCATCTGTTCGTTTTCTTTCTCGTACTGCTTCTTCTCATTTACTGATAGTCGTCATTTTTCTTCAGGTAACTTCATTGTGTGCTGGAGAAGTGAGCTCCAGGATGATGTGTTGAGGTCGGAAGTTTCCCAGTTGCTGAGGTTAATGTGGCATATCTCCATGCTACTCTTGATTACATCCTTAAATAGCTTCCTCTAATCATTAATACATGTACCCCTTTTAGCACAGAGTAGAACACAGACCTTGTTAACAGCCCAAGACAGTACAGTAGTGTAAACCTAAATAGCATGGGAGATAAGATTAGACAACCAGAATGTCATCTCAGCATTACTCTTGGTAGATGGTCAACTGCTTTTATAGATCTGTACTTAAATTTCATCTCCTATGGATTTTTAAATTAAAGATAATATTTCTTGGAACGGTTTTCTCAATTCCACTTTACACAACCTTTTCACACAGGCGTAGCAATGTGAAAAATTTTCGTAACCACTTCTTTCAAGACTTCATTGAATATTTTTTCTTCTTACCCTGCAATTCTTAGCAGTAGCAAGGTTTTCTTCAACTCAAAGATTTAATATCATATATTCAGCAATGCTGTGGGTACATGTATTATTTCTTGATTGTCTTGAATGGTCTTTCTGGAGTCAAGTACCACTAATACCAAATCCTTCATGGGTTTCAGATTCATAGGATATATTTCTCTGATGTGGATACATGGACAGTCTTCAACTAAGTGTGGTGGGTGAGCGGTAATGTTCTGACCTCACAGGGAGAACGTGGGTTCAAATCCCTGTCTGGGTTTTCTGTGGTTTCCACAAATCATTCTAGGTGAATTCTGGGATCGTTCCTTCAAAAGGTCATGGCCAAATTCCTTCCTGTCCTTTCCCACCTCTATTGACCTTGACATTGACAAGGCATAAAGCCATAAGAAAGAAAAATTCATTCCTCTGAGTTTCTTTGACAACCTTAATTCTTGCCATCCTCTTAGCTCCATTTTGTCCAATTTCTATGCCCACACCACTGTCCTAGAAGTTGATGTATCTCCCTGGTTGCTTACCCATTTCATACTTAATAGTCCACCCCTAAAACCTTGGTATCAAAGGAGGACATGTATATCCTGATCATCATTCTCTCAGAGTATTAAAAAATAGCATACAAGTGTTAATTTCCTGCAGTTACTTATTATTTATTATTATTACTAATTCAATCCCACTATGGCTTGCTTGTAACTACTTCTTGCTTGATCTCTCCTTTGTTCCCAATACCTTTTAAGTACAGCTAATCATTTTTCCTTTCCCTCCTGTAAGATGGGTTTCCGAGGTTTAGTAATTTTTGGTAATGAGGATCAGGAGTTAACCATATTACATAATTTGGAGCATTCTGCAATATCAGTGTCGGAAATCTCAGTGGAATCAAAATCTCATTGAGCCACTTGCTTCCTGTCTTATAGCTTTTGATAAGTGAGAAGACCTTCTTGGTGAGCCTGTTGCTGTCCATTCTCAAAAGGTGCCCGTGAAACTTCAACCGCCACATCGCATGATGTCTCCAACTGTTGGCACAATTCTCAGTTCACTTTCAGACAATAGGTTCCATCCAGGAGCACTTTTGGCCCTCAGGATACGTCTTTCAGCTTTCTCTAGATCATTCATGGTGCCTTTACTGTTCATCAGTAAGGTCTCTGCAGCATAGAAGAACTGATGTCTGACAACAGTTTTGTAATGTCAGATTTTAGCATTCTTCAAAAACACTTCTTGTTGTAGTGATTTTGTGACTACTGATATGCTGCATTGAATTTTTATTTATTTAATTAAACTGCAATGGAGCACACACTCTGGTGACAATTTCCCTACACACCCATCTTCCCCCTTTCCTACACTCACCTACATTTGCAGTCTACAAATTTTATTTCATTCAACGTTTTTGTAAATTACTCATCATTTCTCTTCGGAACTTATACCAATCCCTGACACCCTTGCCTTAAAAATAGAATCTTCCTACACCCTTGTGCCTGAAATCAAGTGTGGTCATGGTCATCTTTTCACTTTCATGCATTACTTTTAATTCTTACACCAATATCTTTCCAAGCCTCATCACCAATATATGCCTTTTACACTGCCATGGCCATCCTGTCTTGCAATGAATCCCATTCCAGCTCTTTTATCATATCTGTTACTGATTGCATTCTGCAACAATTTCCAGAAACAAATCTAGCAGCCCTTTTTTGCACCCTCTCCAACTCCTCTATTTGATATTCAAAATGTGAGTCCCTTACTATACTACCACATTCAAGCAATGGTCTGACCAAAGTTTTGTAATCCAATTCCTTTACATTTCTATCCTTTTATGTAATGTTATGTCATCTGCAAACAATCTAACTCCTGATAGTAAACCATCAACACAATTATTCATTAGAATAATGAATAGCAATGGTCCCAATATGCTACCCTGTGGCACCCCCATTTTTACTTCCACTTTTTTGATACTGCATTTTCTACCCTATCATCTTTCTGTTTTCTACCTTTTAAAAATTTTTCTACCCAGCAAATAAATCACTTTCTCTTCCACTCGAATAGTTTTTACATTATTTACTACCATAATACTCATTATGTTAAAAGCCTTTGAAAGATCTAGTGCCACACTATCAATTTGGCCTCCCTTGTCCATTTCATATGAAATATCTTGCATATATGCCACCAACTGAGAATCATATGAATATCCTTACCTAAATCTAAGTTGCCTTCTTGAAAACTACTTAAGCTCCTTGCATATATTTCTGATGTGGTTGCATATCAATCTCTCCATTAATTTACCTACCACTGATGTCAAACTGATTGACCTATAATTTTCAACTCTATTCCTCATCCCTCTTTTATGTACCAGCACTACTATCGCACTTTTCCAGTCCTCTGGTAAGCAGCAAGTATAGAGACTCAGTTTAAATAATATTTCAAGATAAGGTACAATATCACATCCAGCTATTTTCAAGATTTCTGTGGTAACATTATCTACACCAGCCCCTTTATGTTTTTTCAGCTTTCTTATTTCCTTCATGATATCCTCGGGATGAATTCCAAATTTTTTGGACTCCTCATTTCTATTTGGGTTGTTAAGCTTGTTCACCGATTTAGACCCTCCCGTTTCTGTCCCTAATGCTCTCACTAAACCAGTTACTTAAAACCTCTGCCTTTTTAAAATCCTCAGTTACTTCTTCTCCATCCTTATCTATAAGTGTCTCAACACCCTCCCTTCCCCTCGTTTTTTTTAACATACCCATAGAAATTTCTAGATGCATCAGTCAATGGCCCCGCTGCACTGACAATACTCTTCATAAACCATCTTGAGCCACCTTCTTAACTATTATTAAGTACTTGTTTAGTTGTTTTAAATATTCCATACTACCCTGCTGTATCTTGACTCTATTATGTTCCCTTCTTACCAACCCCTTTAACCTCCTCATCTCAATATTATTCTTTTTATTTTCTGTTTTGGAATAAAATTTTCTTCCCATTTCTTATAATCTCCTTGAACTCTTCCCACCTTGACTCTACTGTTCTTGTACCTTACTTCTATTTGCTGAAACGTTGTCTGAAATATCTCTTCAAATTCGAAATCTGCACCTTTTTGTAATTGATAAATTTAAAACCCCACCAATAATGACCATTCTATTCTTGCCTCATTCTTGCACTGCGGTAAGCAGCCAACACCCTGATTTTTTTCTTTTTTATTACCTCAGAAATCTACAACAAGTAACTCTTGGTTGATCTATGATGACAAGTGAACTGTGGTAGTTTTTGTTAACTAGTATAAAAACTCCTCCACCAATAGCTCCTCTATATCTGTGGTAAACTCTGTAACCATTGGAAAAAACCTCAATCTCTAGTACTTCTTCTTTTAACCAACATTCTACCCCAGTTATTACTTGTGGTTTTTTTTTTGTATCTCTATTAAGTTTGCAAATTTGATTACTTTGTTGATTATACTTCTACAGTTCACCAGTAACACCCTTATTACTGGCTTTATATTTTTAGCATTTACCTCCTCCTTCCCAGTTCTGCCCCAGTCAGTTATTGTTTCAGCATCGTCATATATTTTTTTAACATCTGTGATTTTTCCCATCGTGGATCTACACTTTGACCATCTATTTCCATCCCTTCACCAGCAGCCCCAAACCTAAAAAATGCACAGACCTGATCCCATCATCACAGGAAATGGGCTCCCTTACTGCTTTAGCTAACAATTCAGAAATTACCCCCTTTCCCATACTATTTAGGTGTAGGCCATGCATAGTGAAACCCCACCTGCCTATCGTGTTCACATGCACAATTCCCAAGACGGAACTAATGCCTTTCCCAAGTAGCACTTCCATTTCTACATTTACCCGCCTAACAGCGTAGATCAATTGTGGCTAGTCGTGGCGTCTTAGGACCTGCATGAATTGCAGCCTGGTATGCTTCGCCTCCTTCACCACCTTCCTCAGGACATTCTCTATGCAATAACTCTTGTTTCTATCAATACTATTGCCTGCGCCTCCCACTATCACTACTCTACCATCTGTAGTGAAACTCTACAAAGTGACCTATATCCTCTATTACCTGACCTAATTTTGCACTAGGTTTGAAAAAACTTGTGACCTGGTAACCTGTACCTAACTGATCCTGTAGAAGAGGGCCTACACCTCTCCCATCGCTACTACCTAGCTGCAGAACTATTTTTTTTCCTATTCCTGCCTTGGATGGCCTTATTCATAAAGGCCTATTGTGTCTTTCCTACATCTATACGAGGCCCTTCTCCTCCTGACTGTGGCAACAGTAAAATCTATTTTTCTGCACAATTTCTGAAGTGTCTGGCTTCTTCATCCTATTAACCATATTTCTCCTATCTAAGATGGAGGTTCTATTTCTACCATCGGGGTTAACCCATTCACCAAGGCGAACTGCAAAGGCAACCCCACCTGTGGGAAATGTGAAAAGACATCATGTGAGCTGTTTGCACGCTCCTATAGGTGAGTGTAAACTGCTTTGGGTCACACCCAGCTTGAAGCAGGGAGTGTCGGGTGTATCTGGAAGAAAAGATACAGGAGCTGAAAACGAAAGAGCGGTTATCGTATGGCAATGCGAAGAAGCGCTATAAGCCACTAGCACCACCCGTCTTCGCAAACAGCGTCGCGAAGACATCAGCTCCTGTCAGGAAACAAAGTGTTGCTACGCAGACGTCCATTGTAGACATGGGCACAAGCCCAATGTGCATATGTCAATGTAAATTTGGTGCCACGTCCATCAAGGTCATTACACCAAGGACCGTGGATGTCGGTAGCAACATGTTTGCAACCTCGACCACAGAGACTGCAGGTTCAGCAGTTGCACCAGCAAAAGCACAGCCGTCCGCTATAATAGCTACAGCCGAGGGTCTCTCTGCTGCAGAAGTAGCAGCAATGCAAGAGAAGCTGTATCGGAAACGCTGTCAGCTAGCGGATGGCAAGCAGTGCGAAAGGTATGGGATCTGAAGTTCAAGCATACGGACTGTACTATGTTCGTGAAATCCCCTCCGACTTCTCCTCCCAGATCTCCATCTGGTAAGGAGAAGAAGGGGAGAAGGCCTCAATAGAAAAAGAATCCGCATGTCACCGAGGCCCTCACAGAATTGGAGGAGTCTTCAGAGCCTTAAGACACCAAAATACTGGTGGACAAACCTGGTTCTGTCCCTTAGCAGTCACCGGACGATGACCCACCCGACTCGGGGTGGGTGAGGTTGAATAGCTGAGATGGCTCCCATACTACAATGGAATGTAAATGGCTATCAGGTACACAAAGTGGAAGTAGACCTCTTAGCACGGTCTAAACCCTTGTGTTTTTGTCTACGGGAGACATATTTTAGACCGAAACACAAACCAGTGCTGAGAGGATACGACCTATAGAGGAAAGACGGTACTGAGGGTGATCGAGTGAAGGGGGGAGTGGTGGTTTTTGTCCTAAACATCGTCCATTCCAAACCTGTTACTCTCACCTCCTCATTACAAGCAGTAGTGGTGAAAATATACGGTCCAATCTATCTGCCACCTGGTCTGTCTGTCATCTATGACGACCTGGTTGGTATTATAAGACAACTCATTCGACCCTTTCTCCTTTTGGGAGATTTCAACTCCCATTGTGTGTTGTGGGGTTCCACCTCCGACTGACCCAGGGGCTGAATGGTTTTTAAATTGATTGAGCAGTGGAAAATTTGTATCCTGAACACAGGCCAAATGACTCATTTCACCACTGCTTCCGGTAAGTCTTCTGCATTGATCTTTCATTGTGCTCCCCCTCAATTGCAGACTCCGTGCATTGGGAGGTGGATCGCGACCTTCGTGGAAATGACCACTTCCCTACATCGATACACATACAGTTTGAACATGGAGGAGGCAATAACCAATGTAAATGGATGTCAGCAAAGCCGGTTGGCCACTATATCGCTGATCACTATGCCTCCGGCCTTGTCAAGGCATCAAGGAGATGGTGAATCATTTCACGGATGCAGTTCACCAGGTGGCTGACATTTTCATGCCGAAATGCTCCAGAACGCTGCGATGAACATCCATTCCGTGGTGGAATGACTAATGTCCATCCGCTGTATATCCGGAAGGTGCTCCAGTGTCTGGACTGCTGGATCACAAACGTGTTGTTACTGATGATTGAAGCATAAGGCAGCTGATGGCAGAAAATTTCGCTGCTATCACTTCGTCCAACAGTTTCGACCCTTGGTTCCAGCAATGTAGGATTGCTGCCGAGAGGTGCGTGCTGTGCTTCAATTCATCGGATACAGAGGCCTGCAACAGCCCATTTACATCTTGGGAGCTGGAGTCGACGTTAAAAAGCTTAAAAGACACTGCTCCAAGGCCTGATCTGATCCAGTACCAGATGTTGAGGCATCATAGTAATGATGCTAAAGAGCACCTTCAGGATATTTTTAACTGTATATGGACTGAGGGACACTTCTCTGACTGGTGGAAAGAGGCAACGCTCATCCCGATTTTAAAACCTGGGAAGGATAAGTTGTTGCCAGGTAGTTATCGTAGCATCACCCTTACAAGCTGTGTGGAAACGACACTAGAGTGGATGGTCAACTGCCGCCTCGTCTGGTGTCTCGAGTCCCAAAATCTGTTGAGCAGCTTTCAGTGTGGATTCAGGAAGTTCCGTTCCTCCTTGGACAACCTGATCCTGCTGGAAGCAGCCATACAGGATGCATTCATCCGCAGCCAACACCTTGTGGGTGTATTTTTTGACATCAAAAAGGTGTATGATACTATCTTGTGGAATACAATTTTACAACTACATGAATGGGGACTTCGTGGAAATCTCCCCCGTTTCTTAAAATCGTTTTTATTCGGACGTTGCTTCAGGTACCGAGTTGGTGGTGAAGTGTCAGATCTTTTTATTCAGGAAAACTGTGTTCCTCAGGGATCAGTTTTAGGTGTGACCCTTTTCGCCATTGCAATCAACAGTATCTCAACTTTAATAAGGAGCCCCATACGGTACTCCTTATATGTTGATGATTTTTTAATGTTTTTTATCATCCAGCCTGAGAAACGCTGAGCAGCAGCTGCAACTTGCACTGAACAGGCTAGATGAATGGTCAGTGCATACCGGCTTTGGTTTCTCACCTGAGAAAACCCAGTTTGTACTTTTTACTCGTAGAAGAAGTCTTTTAGCTGAACCCCACCTCACCTTGAGGAACACTGTCTTATGTTTTACTGATACTGTTCTTTCTAGACAGAAGGCTCAGCTGGCTGCCACATATTGAAGCTGTGAAAGCAAGAGCCTTGAAAAACTTAAATGTTTTAAAATGTGTCTGTGGCAGGTCATGGGGTGCCGACCGCTCCTGCCTGCTGCAATTTTGTAGAGCCTTTTTACGGTTGCGTATGGCTGAATTGTATATGGTTCGGCATGGGACAGTTATGTCCGCCTACTGGATGGTGTCCATCATGCAGGAATTTGGCTCGCCGCTGGTGCCTACCGCACCAGCCCGATACCCAGCATCTGTGCTGAGTCTGGCGAGCCGCTGCTTTCCATCCGGTGGCATCTCCTCATGGTGCGACACCATATTGCCACAACTCCTGGTAATTCCGTGCACGACGTAGTAATGAAACCAAACTATGAATGGCTTTATGCTAATCACTATAGAGTGACCAAACCTTTCAGTCATTGTACAAAGGCTATTTTAGAAGAATATGGTTGCGAACTGCCCACTTTTTATCACTAGGGTTGGAGTAAATCTGCTCCCTGGCTTTTAAAGAGGCCCAGAATGATTTTAGACTTGTCACTATACAGTAAGCTGTCTACCGCTGACAGGTACTTATGAGTGTTTTTAACAAAGTTTTAAAACAGCATCGCGATTTTACCCCGGTATATACAGATGGGTCTAAGCAGGATAACAGAGTCAGTTGCTCTGTGTTCCATCGAGCGACTTACACATACAAGCTGGATGGCAAGTGCAGCATTTATACTGCCGAATGATAACGCCCTGTTAAAGTTGCTCCAACATATGAAGGTAAGTCGCTATATGAAATACATCATATGCAGTGATTCCCTCAGCTGTATTCAGGCAGTATTTAACATGTACCCAGCAGACCGTTTGGTCCAAGACATCCAGGACGCCCTCCTTTCCCTTCAATCCTATGGAAAGGAGGTTTCATTCTGCTGGGTACTGGGCCATGTGGGAAGCAGGGGGAACGAGGCAGCTGATGAAGCTGCCAAGTTAGCCTGCAATGAGGTCAGAACTGACTTTCACCCAGTCCCAAAGTCTGATCTTGCCTCGGCAGCGAAAAGATTTGTTTCTGACATGAGGCAGAGGCAGTGGCTGGAGTTAGAGCATAATAAGCTCCGGCTGGTCAAAGTGACCATTCAGTCGTGGAGCAGCTCCTTCCAGCGTGCGAGAAAGGATGAGGTTCTCCTAACTCGCCTCTGTATATGGCACTGTCCTCTGATGCATAGCTTTCTTTTCTGCCAGGAGTACCCACCCGAATGCGATGCTTGTGGTGTACCTCTGACGGTGCGCCACATTTTAATTGACTGTGTACTGTTTTTAGACTTAATGGCAGACGTTGGCCTAGCCAACGATCTGCCCCTTATTTTAAATAATGAGACCAGCAATGTGGCCAGTGTTTTAAAGTTGTGTGTATTGGCCAGTCTGGTATCTAAAATTTTAGGCAGATTGGCCTAGTTTTAAGATGGACGGGTGGCCTTTTTACAGCCACCCGTCCATATGCATTGTTCTTAATGTTTATATTGTTATATTTTCTGTCTCGCTGGCCTCTATACAGCCAGTGAGACATGTAGTGTTTTTATTCATTTTTAAACCTGTTTGGCCCCTTTACAGCCATTCAGACATGGTGCAGTCAGAGATACAGGTGGTCCCTTTACTGCCATGTCCTTTTTATAAGATTTTTATTTTGCTGTCTGTATGGCTGACCCCTTTACAGTCGACCACGCAAACAGTGCTTTAGCATTTTTAAAGCCACTGTATTGGCTGGTTATTGTAAGGGCGCTAATGACCTCACCGTCGACGCGTCCTAAAGACGCAACAACAACCATTCACAAAGGTACTGGAATCAATTGACTTTTCCAAACTTGCCATGGATGGTCATCAACGAGGCTTACCCTTGGTGTTGACTCTCGAAGATTTTGGTCTTTTCATACGATATCTGTAGTCCTGCCTTCTCCGCTATCTTCTGTAGGGTTTGAACAGCAAGGCAACATCCTTAGTCATTGGTTAGGATTGCGATGTCATCATCGAAAGCCAGGCTCATGATTTTGATATTTCTTGTTATGGCTCCAATGATGACTGGTTTGATTCCAATTTTGTTCAGTGCAAGTTCCCAGGTTCTGATGACTATGTCAAGCACCAGATTGAACAAAATGGGTGAGAGAGCATCTCCTTGGCTTACTCTGTTGTGTACAGTTACTTATTTAACGTTATACATAAACAATTTCAACAACCACCATACACCTTCCAAGAGCAGTCATAAACTAGTTCTAAGTTCTTTGAGCCTTAAAGCTATCAAGACTTTCAATGAAACAGTCCAATAGTTTTTTCACCATCCAAATGAGCATACTGTAAGACTAGGCAATATGCAGGCATAACCAATCCTATCTCATTAAATGGTTTACCACTTCTAAAACTTCCCATTTCATTTACGGGTACCAATTAGTATCATGATCATACATAAGATGACTCCCAATCAATTCATTATTTGTTTTGTTGAATGCTTGTGGAAAACTGGTATTTCCCAAGAATTGTGACTTTCATGTTGTATCACTTGCTATCGTGCAAGTAACGATTACTTAAATTATTGTTTGGCAGTTAATTGTCATTTATCTGTGTGTTGTTAGCTACCCCCTAACAGTTATCCTATATATTTCAAGTTCTACTGCTTCTAAAAATTCCTAAATTGTTTGAGATTTGTGATTTTTGTATTACTGCATTTCCCTGCCACCAGCTTTCTTTAATCATATTTGCTAATTAATACATTTTGTCTCCTGTCAAAATTATTGATGTTGTATCTGGAGAGGATTTTCATCACTTACCAGATGATGGTACTGTGCTGAAATATATAAAAATGTGCATGTAAAAATTAATTTAAAAAAAGTTGCTATTGTTTGCAAAGAATTTGTGTAGTGAGGAATTGAGCATAGTGTACAATGATAATAATGAGAAGGGGAGAGCTTTAAGGCAATGAAGATAGGGATATGTAAATTAAACCCTATAATTACCATACATGAAGGCAGCTGGGCATTGAGGAACACCCAAAAATCTGAACACATAACACCATGTTTTTGTTTTGAACCTTGATCTTGCAAGTTGATGAGACATATGGCAAGGAGACCAGATTCGATCATACTGATGCCCATCAGATGAAGGAGAACCAAGGTAACAAAGCAAAGGTGGTGAGAGCGGTAATGAAGGCAACAAGAAATTTTTGCTGTCGTCAGTCTTTAGACTGGTTTGATGCAATCCTCCATCCCTTCCTATCTTGTGCTAACCTTTTCGTTTCTACATACCCCTTACAACCCACGTCCTCAATTATCTGCTTCATATATTCTAATCTCTGTCTACCTCTACAGTTCTTACCTTCGACTGTTCCCTCTACTAACAAATTAACCAATCCAGCATGTCTCAAAATATGACCTAAAAGCCTGTCTCTTCTTCCTGTAAGCTTCTTCCATAAAATTCTTTTCTCACCCATCATTTCCAAAACTCGTTCATTTCTTACTTTGTCTGTCCACCTAATTTTTAGCAATCTTCTGTAGCACCACATTTCGAATGCTTCAAGTTTCTTTCTTTCCGGTATTCCTAAAGTCCATGTTTCGCTACCGTAAAGTGCTGTGCTCCACACATAGAGTTTTAAAAAGTTCTTTCTAATTCCTAGATCAATATTTGAAACTAAAAGGTTTCTCTTTTTCATGAAGGCTCTTTTTGCTAGCGCTATTCTGCTTTTAACATCATTCCTGCTTCGGCCATCGGTTGTAATTTTGCTTCCCAAGTAACAGAACTCACTCACTTCTCCTATAGCATCCGATCCTATTTTTATATTTAATCTGCTACTATTGGTATCATTTCTGCTACATTTCATCACTTTTGTCTTACTTTGATTTATATTCAGTCCGAAATCTTCCTTCAGTATTTTGTTCATGCCATTCAATAACTTCTCAATATCCTCAGCCCTCTCTGCTAACAAGACAATGTCATCAGCAAATCGTAGCATACTGATTTTTTCTCCCTGAAAACTTATGCCGCATGGAAATTTTTCTTTGACTTTCTTCATTGCTTCTTCTACATACAAGTTGAATATTAACGGGGATAGACTACAACCTTGTCTCACACCCTTTTTAACCGATGCATGTCTCTCGTGATTCTCTACTTTTATTACAGCCACTTGATTCTTATATAGTTTATAGAGTATTCTTCTATCTCGATACTTTAGACCTGACTTCTTTAAAATTTTGAACATCGTGTCCCACCTAACATTATCAAAAGCTTTTTCCAAATCAACAAATGCCATAAAAGTATCTTTGTTTTTCTTGATCCGCCCTTCCAGTATTAATCTTAAAGACAGAATTGCTTCCCTTGTACCGCGATTTTTCCTAAACCCAAACTGATCTTCAGCTACTATCTCTTATACTACCCTTTCCATCCTTCTGTATATTATGCTAGTCAGTAATTTTGAAGCATGTGATGTTAGACTAATGGTGCGATAATTCTCACATTTGTCGGCTTGTGCTTTCTTCGGAAGTGTCAACATGATATTTTTATTAAAATCAGTTGGAATTTCTCCTGTTTCATAACTTTTTGATATCAGCTTGAATAATCTTTCGATTCCATCCTCTCCTAGAGATTTAAGAAGTTCTGCAGGGATCTCATCAAATCCAACTGCCTTATTTGCTTTCAAGTCATTCAGAGCTTTATTAAATTCTGTTCTCAAAACAGGATCTCCTAAGTCATCCATGTCGACATCTCTTTCCTTTTCCGATACACTATTGTTCAAGTCGTCCCCATCATACAGTTTCTCAATGTATTCCTTCCATCGATTAGCTCTATCTTCTGAGCTTAAAAGAGGTTTCCCATCGGCAGCTTTAATGTTCATACCTCTTTTCTTCATTTCTCCAAAATTCTGTTTGATCTTTCTATATGTAACATCTACTTTTCCTACGACCATTTCCTTTTCTACTTCTTCACACTTTTCTTGTAGCCATTTTTCTTTTGCTATTTTGTATTTTCTATTTATTTGATTTCTAAATTGCCTGTACTGCTCTCTTCCTGCTTCATCCTGAGCATTTTTGTACCTTCTCCTCTGATCCATCAGCTCCAAAATTTCTTCTGTGATCCAAGGTTTTCGGGCAGCTTGTTCCCTAAAGCCTAATGTTTCTTTGCCAGCTTTCATTATTTCGGTCTTTAATGCATTCCATTCGTCCTCGGTTTAGCTCCTTTCACAGTTACTTCTTAGACCTAAGTCTGCCATTTCTGCAAATTTTTCTCTTGTGCTAGATTGTTTCAGCTTATTCACCGCCAATCTGTTCTGCTTATGCTGCTTCCTTATTCGCTTGAATTTCAGCCTGCACTTCATTACTATCAAATTATGGTCTGAGTCTATGTCTGCTCAGGGGAATGCTTTACAGTCTAGAACTTGATTCCTGAATCTCTGTTTGACCATCATATAATCTAGCTGATATCTGCCTGTACCCCCAGGACGTTTCCAGGTGTATATTCTTCTTGCATGGTTCTTAAACAGTGTGCTCGCCACTACTAGCTTATATCTTGCACAAAATTCTAGCAACCTGCTTCCTCGCTCATTTCTTTCTCCTAGACCAAAACTTCCTACAGTATTCCCCTCTTTTCCTTCTCCCACTATTGCATTCCAATCACCCATGATTATTAGATTTTCCTCCCCTTTCACATATTGGATTAATTCTTCAGTTTCAGCGTATATTTTTTCTATTTCTTCGTCATCTTCCTGTGAAGTTGGCATATATACTTGTACTAATGTGGTTGGGACGGGCTTAGTTTCTAACCTCATCAAAATAATCCTGTCACTAAACTGTTCATAATAACTCACCCGTTTCCCTACTTTCTTGTTCATTACAAATCCTACACCAGTGACTCCATTGACAGCTTGTGTGCTAATTATCCAGTGCGTCCTTCCATTTAATCTCACTAATCCCAACAACATCTAACTTAAGTTGTTCCATCTCTCTTTTTAAGTTTTCTAACATACCTGCCCTATTCAGACTTCTAACATTCCACACTCCGACTCATAGAATGTTTCTATCCATTCTGATGACTCCTCCCTGAGCAGTCCCCACCCGGAGATCCGATTGTGGGACTATTTTACCTCCGGAATATTTTACCCAGGAAGAAGCCATCATGATATATGTAATTTGAGAGGATTACATGTCCTCGGGATACCCTTTGTGTCTTTAATGCAGTGGTTTCCCGTTGCCTTCTGCATCCCCATGCCGTTGATCATTTCTGATTCATCCGCCTTTAGGGGCCGTTTCCAACCCCAAGAGCAAGAGGGTGGCCTGAACCACTCCCCGCTCTTCCGCCCTCCTTTCGGAGGCCGTTGTCAAGCAGTGGGTGACTCCTTATACCGGGAATCTTTCAGTCGCCAGAGCCTCGCCCGTGCAAACAGGGTGCACCACGTGAAGGAGAGGTTGACATTTGGTTGGAAAAGACTAGTATTGTCTCTCCCAAACCCTTACACCCCAAACAAGAAAATACTTAAATAATAATCTATATTTATATGGAAAATTGTCATTGGAGGTAGTAGAACATCACAGAAGAAATTCACAAATATTAACAGAAAATATAAGAATAATAAATTATATAATAAATTATAAATAATAATAAGTACTGAGTCTACTTGAAGGGTCTTACAGGATGTTGAGGGCAGCGGACTTCCCAGTATCATGGATGTGTCAGTAAGCTTGTTTCCATCGGCAGGGTTCAGAGGGGATTGTGGTTTTGGGGAAGACTGTGATAGCCATCACTGAAAAACAGTTTTTCTAAATGTTTGAATTGTAGGAACTAAAGTAAGTTGCCACTTAGTGGTGTAGGTTGCTGTTGGAAACTGTGCGTGTAGCCATTCTTTCTGGTGGAATGTTGTTTAGTGATGAGGCCTATGTATAAACTGTTACAGTTGAGACTGGTGAGTTGATATATGACTTTTGTTTTAGTGCATGTCCAGTGATGGGAAAAAATTCTCTGTAGTCTTATTGGAGTTGCTGGTAAAGGTTGGTGCATGGTGCAAATATTATAGCAGGATCTATTGCACAGGAAGGATCAGTTTGGGAGAGTCACAAAGTTAGTATTTGTGGATCTGAGCATGGTGGGCGAGTGGTATCACTCAGGGCTCGTATCCATTACGAAGCTTGTTCGAATCCCCTTCCAACCCTACAGATTTCAATTTTCCATGGTTTCTCAAAATCACTCCAGGTGAATGTCAGGATTGTCCCTTCATAGGCCATGGATGAATTCTTTTCTGTTCCTTGCCCCCAGAACTTTCCTGCCTCTTTTGACTCCTACATTGGCAAGGTCATAAGGAAATAGTATTTATGGACCAACATGTTCTTGACATTATGAGGTCTGAGGAAGCACAAGTAAGGATTTTGTGGAGAAATATGTGCTTTCTGGGAAGGAATCTAGGAAGCATACTCACTAGGAAGGATTAAGTTAATGGACTCAAGCCCAAAAGAGAACTGGGTGATGAATATGGGGCTATAGTTAGTATTTAGAGATGCAGGATTGGAATAGTTGTGAAGGATGTGTTGTGATGTGAGAGATTTGTATTTGTAGAAGGTAAGGGGGATAGCATGAGATAGTTTGTGGTAAGTTTTGGGAGTATGTGGAGTGCGATTCCTTTTCAGAACAGATGAGTCTGCCATGGATGGCCAGGCTGTAAGGAAGGGAAAGCCTCGTATGGAACAGATGACAACTGCCAAAGTGAAGGTATTATTTTAAGTTTGTGGGCTTCATGAGAACAGAAGTACGTAGGCCACCTTTCTGTAAGGAAATATCTACGTGATAGCAATAATATTGGATGAAATAAGATCAGAAGCTGTGAGAAGTAAGTTAATTTTGTTACTTAAAAAGTACAATTGCAACAGATGGCTGAAGCAGGGGTGATGTCAAAAACATAATGACACTTGTGAAAAGAGCTTTCTTGAAAAAGAGAAATATTTTAGTTTCAGACATTGATCTTGGACTTTAAAGGATTTTTTTTAAAACTTTGTGTGAAGCACAGCACTTTATAGTAATACCAAAAGGAAGGAAAATGGAAGCATCTGAAATGTGGTGTCATAGAAGGATGCTGAAAATTTATTGGGCAGATAAAATATGAAATTAATATCTTTTGAAAATGATGGGTGAAGGAAGAAGTTTGTGGAAGAGTTTTACAGAAAGAAGGGACAGGATGGTGGGCCAGATTTTAAGATGTGTGTGTGTGTGTGTGTGTGTGTGTGTGTGTGTGTATTTTTTAATTTGTCAGTGGAGTTAAATGAAATAACTGTAGAGGAAGACAAAGATTAAAATATATGAAGCAGAAAATATATGAAGCAGATAATTTAGGACGTTTGTTTTAAGGGGTTTGCTGAGACGGAGGTTAACACAAGAAAGAAAGAGATGGAGGATTCCATCAATTCATTTGAGAGACTGATGACAGAGAGAGAGAGAGAGAGAGTAGATAAAAGAAAAATTAGTTCTGTTATGAAAAGGATTGAAAGCAAATATAAAGAAACAAGGGTAGGAAAAGAAAATCCACAACTTACTTTCTCTCTCACACACACACAAACACATGTTCAAAATTGAATAAATAGAATTTGTTGATGACTGTTGGGAACAGAGGGCAGTTTTCAAAACAAAAAAGAATAGCTATGGAAACATAATATCATACCTAATATCTAGTAACAAAAAACCCAGTAATGATCAAAATGAAAAATAGGAAAAATAGATACTGAGAAAAATGATTGGTTCCAAGATCCAAGATGGCATCTGGATGTGCAAACGTGCAGAATAATTATATTCATTGACGGAAAGATTCACCTTATCCCCACGGAAAAGATGCATGAAGTTCAATGGACATAGGCACGAATGGTTGGCTCGTGAATGACCAATAAAATCTTCCACATCATCAACATACCCCGACAAACCAAAGCACACTGGCTTGTAAAAACCCAGAAATATCTTGCAGAAGTCAACCTAGATGCACTGACATCTACAAAAAGTATATAGATAAATAATTGCATCACACAAATTTGCATGTAATATCCCGACAGCACAAATTCTAAAACTTGGAAATGCACTGACAAGAGAGACGTCAAGCACATAGTGAAAGGATGAGGAGGTTTTGGGAAGATAATAAGAATAAGACGATGCAAGTTAATGTTTCCATGCACTCCTTAGTGCGATAAATGATAATATATATATTAAAAGAAACAAATAGAATTTTTACTAACCTATCAGCCAAAAATTTATTTTAATAACTGTTACCTGATGTTGAGGTCAGGCAGATGGCTGATGTGAAGGATATGTTTTTAAGGTAGCTGTGGTATTCAAAAGGGCTCTCTATTTTTGAAAATACTAACAATGCCAACTGTTTAGGATGTAAGAGACATCGGAAATTACATGATGGTCTATATTATTGGTGTAGACATCTGTGAGGTATTGTTAAGTTGCAGATGGCATGTCTAGCAACGGGGAAGGTTTGTATAAGTTTTGCGGCATGATATTTTGGATGATGATGATCATGTGATGTTGTAGAAATGTGTTCTTAAGGAGAACACAGTGAGGAGTCAAGAGAAAGGATCTGCATAGAAGAATTTTGAATATCATGGGACAAATGTAACAAGTCATACTTACAGTGAAGGTTTTGCTTAATGGATTCATGAGTTTGAGAACAGGGGAAAAATGATGAAAATCGGGCTTTTGTTAGTATTTTCTTTTGCTGGATATCGGTGTAGGTTGTAAGGGGTAGGACGAAGTAGGAAGAGATGGAGGACTGCATCAAACCTGTCAAGAGACTGATGACAAAAAAAAAAAAAAAAAAAAAATTCTCTTGTGCCACGGATTAAAAGGATTGAAGGTGTATAAAAAGAAACAAGTGTAGGGAAGATAATGCTAGTTTGGAGCATGTAAGTTCTGATAAACCAGAAACTGGCATTTGCAGGCAAAGTTCTTACGACTGTAACTTTGTAACAAGTTTTCGGATAATTTGTGAGTGACAGAGTTGAAATTATTTTGAATGTGCGCTGTCTGTATTTGACATTTGGCTATTTGTCCTAGTGTTGTGGTGACAAGGCCAGTGCAGGAGGAAGAGCAGTATTTACCCATCAGTTGGTTTATGGTTCTGGAGATCTCACCCATGTCTTGCCCCACAATAGGAACATTTCTTTGCTGGCAAGGATTTGGTGTTGTTGCTGTCACCAGGATGCAAGATGGTCTGTTACTGGGAAAGAAGCCATCTGATGGTTTACTGTTAGCTTGCATTTGTACTTGGCTACTAGTTGAGTATTACTTATGGGCTTTTTGGGAGGGGTTGGTAGTAAGCTTTTTGGAGGAAAGAAGCACTTCATGACAATGAGGGCTTTGAATTTCTCGATCTGAGTTTGATTTACAAAACAGGAAAATACTGTTTGAAGAATGTGGGTCTTGGTGTGCTGTTACTCAGCTTTATGGTGTTGTATGTACTAACTATTGACTTTCATCACTTGGTTAACTCTTATTCACTTTCTTCATGCCTTAATTCTTATTTATAGCCCTACAAAAGATTTTTTTTTTATCTTTCTATTCCAGGTTCTATAATAAGGAACGCATTGTTTCCTGGGGCCAGCATTTTTACTTGTTATCCTGAATTTCAAGTTGCTGATAGTGTTATTACATAAAATTTAAAATTTTGTTGATTTTGACATAACTCAAATATAAAGGCTTGAGCAATACTTTTGTTCAGTACAGTAAACTGTGTGAACTTTTATGTTACCAAATTATATCTGCACAGAATTTGTTGGTGTGGATATGCCCTTTTGTGGAAAGTATGCCATTGGCACTGGTTCTGGAGAATCGTGTATAAACTATTAAATACTAGACCCAAAACCTGGCAGAAATGACGGGTTTAAAGAAGGGTTATGGTAATTTATTTCTCTGCAGTTGCTTGGCTAAATAGCATTGTTATAAAATAAAGCTCATTGTTATTTATCCTCCCTTGTGCTATAAAAAAAAAAGCTTCAGTTGTCAACTTGATCCAGTACGCATTTCAGCCTAACCACAACTCCACTAATATTGCTGCTAGAAAAGCAAAGCTTCAATCACACGCGAATTAATACATTCCCTGTATCGCATGTCAGTGTCATCATGCATCACGATATAAACTTGACCCCAAATCTTCCTGTGATGAAGATGGATGTCTTTAACAGTTGACACAGCTTACATTGGCTGAAATAATGACCCCAGTGAAAACAAATGATGCTAAAAATAAATCTTAACAACTTACGCTATGCGACGTAATATTTGATTGTGGTTTAGGCCACTTAGATCGCGATCAATTTACAACTTCTTTCATTCAAACCATGTAATGATTTCAGTAAAAAAAACTGATAATTAATATGCCAATTTAAATGAAATACGTACTTTTCTTTAAGTGTTCTGAAAATTAATTTCTTAGCAATTTAACTAAATATGATTTTTATAAAATAAATTGCTCTTGCCTTGTGCTGTAACAAAAAGTTTACGTTTCCATCCGGTCCAGGTTGCATTTCAACCTAACCACATACTACTCTAAACTTGTAGCCAGAATAACAATACTTCAATCTCATGCATATTAATACATGTACTGTATCACATTTTAGTGGCAATAATGCATCACTATATAAATTTGGGTTCTAGTGTAATCACTGGGACTCATAAAGGAATTGTCATTTTGGTCTGAAAATTGTTACACTCGTTCGATAGATTATATTGTTTAATGTGTGTTGCTCTTAGAGCTGTAAAATATATACATACCTCACAAACTTCACTCAGAAAGTGCCGTAACGCGAGCGTCTGGGAGTAACTATATAGCAAAGTATAATGTTCTTGCACACATGGTATTATTCAGGAATATGTTGCTATTACAGCCATCAAAAATATAAATATGGAACAAATTACACACAAAAAACCGCAACAACTTTGAACCGTTAGCGAACGAAGGAATTTAGTTTTTATAGTTGAAATGCTACCAGTGCCATAATGGCATTTGGTTCTTGTTGTTAAAGCATAATTCGCTAGAAATTTGGATTTATTAAACATTTTAATTATTATTATTTTCGAGCAGAATCATTAGCAGTGCCTGTGGATAGGTTGGAATGTAGCCTGGACCAGAATGGACATAGACGCTTCCTTTTGTAGCTTAATTGACTTTGTTTTTATTATAAAGTTAAGTTGGTTTGATTTTCATTATTGTTGATGTATTTTGTTGCATGTAATATTAGTACTGCCGGTGGTCGCATATGATAATAAATGGTGTACTCTAATCACTTAGCGTATAATGTTACGGTAGTTTGGTTTATTTTTTTGTTTGTTTTTTGTTTGAATTTTGTGAATCATATATTATCTTGATGGGTGTAACAGAAACATATTAAAAATAATATAGTCGTAGGAATATTTGCATTATCATTATACATTGCTATATGCCTTCTCCCAGTAGCTCGCCGCTTAATGATATGGAACTTTTCAAGTGAAGTTTGTAAGGATGGATATATTTTACAACTCTAAAAGTAACTTATGTTAAATAATATCACCCAACGATCACGTGCAACAGTTTTCAGATCAAAACTACAATTCCTTTATGAGTCCCAGTGATTGTGCAACCACTTAAATTTGACCAAAAACCTTCAAGGGGCTTTACACCTTTCTTTTTTGTTATCCGTGATTCAGACTGATATTACAACGTTTGAATAACTGACATAGCTACATGTTGCAGAAATAATAGTCTCAGTAATATTACTCAGTGAAAGCAAGGAAGATGTAAAATAAATCTTATAAACTTACATTATGCCATGTAATATTTGTTTTAATTGTAGTATAGGCTGCACAGTTTGTGATCAGTGTGCTACTATTTCCGTTCAAACGATTTAATAATTTCAATAATAGGGCACAGTTTACAATTATTTTTGAAAAAAAACTAAATTATTCACGCCCTCTACTGTAGTGTCAAATGCCAGTTGTAATTCTGACCCATGCTAAGCAACAATCTAATCAAAGCTTTTGCTAACATTGATGTTTGAAAATTAAAACTTTTACCTTACATATCTATGGACAAAGAATTTAAGGAATACTTCTATTTATCAAAAGAATAATACGTAAATATAAACATCTAATGATTGATATGATTTAAAAGCAATACATACTTTTTTCAGTGTTCTGTCAGTTAATTTATTTGCAGATGCTTGAAATGCTGTTAAATAATGTGCATAACCAAGAACAATGGCCTAAAGCGTGACATCTTTGCACGACGTCGTTTGATGTGTTGTTAATATGGATGTCTTTATCATAGACTGAAAGTTTCTGAAATTGTGCGCCTTGTTCAACATCATTGCCATGTAGGTATTGTGTTGTCTTGATGGAAAGTGAATATAATAATTGAATTACTTTAAGATGTGATCACAAATCGTGCAGTTAGTGCCAATTGTTGAGATGAAAAAATCTTATTTCAGGGAAAGGATTGCTTATTAATGACTTTAAAGACTACCAACTGGTAACCTTGATAACTTCAGGACCTGAAAGGGACACAAAAACCAACAATTATTGGGTGTATTATGACTTGCACTTGATCTCATGTCCTAGGGTGTAGGAAGATTCTCTTTTTTAGATAAGGTGGTCAAGGATTGCAATAAGTTACCAAGAGAAATGATGAATAATTTACCAATAACGTTGATAGAATTTAAAGTTGAAATTTGTAGAGAGCAAATGTAGGTGGGTGCAGGAAAAGGGGAAATTGCAACAAGAGCATGCACTCCATTGCAATTAAAAGTTAAATTAAAATAATATTCTCCACTTCAGTGGTATTTTATAAATAGTGGTACATAGTTTTGTCTATTTTTTCAGGAACAGAGAAATTTTATTGCTGGAAGGAGGTGCCAGAAAGTGGGACAAAATGATTGAAGCCCTTCAGGCTCAGTATTTTGAATTAGGAGATATAACTGGGAGGTTAAGTGGAAAGGAAGATAATTATGTTTGAGAGCTAGAAACAGGTTTTAGAAGATTTTGGATCAACAGTATAAAGGTTTCACAAACTTGAAGATTGTTGAGGAAAATAAGTTTGACCTATTACAGGAATTAATAGTGGAAGAACCTCATGTAGATATAGAAAAGATGCAGGAAATCTTTAGGAATAGGCATGAACGTAAAGAGTAGGAAGACTAAGGTTCTTCTGGAACACTTTAGCCATGATAGAGACATAGGTTCACTTCTGCAGGATCAGATAAACACAGATTATCCCATTGCAAGGCTTGTCAGATGATAGAGGATGAAGGATCATCCTATAACGCTCTCGCCAATGAGGTTAGGCTAATGGTTGTGGAAGGTGCAGAAAATAGCGTTAGTAGAGATGTGAGCTATAGTATAAAGAATGATCTGAGGAAGATGACAAAGGAGGTACAACATAGCAAATTATAAATCATGCAGGTTCTGACTTGCCATGGTTGGTAACAATTCAACCCAGCTGTGAGGTGGATAAAGATGGAGGCAAGATGTTGCTTAGGAAGGACATGAGTGTTGTCATGAGGTTGAAGGTGGCAGAGCTATCTCTCTGAATTGGTAGCTGAAGATGTATGGGGTTAGGATATACCTTTTTTTGGTTAGAGGCTGCTGATGAGGGGGTAAAAATAAGTTACCAAAGGGATACTGAATTCAGATATGCAGTGGGAGAAATCGTAATTACCAGAGAAATAGCTGAGGTTGATAAACAGATAATGAGGTGTCATAAAGAAGCTGAAAAGCAATGATGACAATATGCTATATTTTGTTTTAAGATTGGTACTAATTAATTGTAGAAATATAGTGAAAAAAGTAATAGAATTCAGTTACTTAACAAAAATGTGCAATCCACAAATAGTTATTAGGGTAAAGTCTCGATTAAAGGAAAGAGTGCTATGGAATAAGGTTTTCTTCCAGGGTAATGGAGTCTACTGTACAGCTGGGTGGGGAACTCTTAGAGGAGTAATCATCCTGGTTGGCAAAGACTGCTACAGTTTGCTGGTGTTAATAGTTCATAGTCACGAGGAGATTATCATACTAAAAGAATGAGTGGCGCAGATGATATCCTTGGAGAGAAAGAATTCAGAGGTGGGTAGAATGCTCATTACTGGTGGGTTCTTAAATTTACCAGTTGTGGATTGAGAAGGAAATAAGGTTAATAGCATAAGAGAGCAGAGATTTACAAATACCTTACTGAGGAAGAAAGTTTTAAACAAGAGGTGGAACAGAGCCATGTGTGGACAGAACATGTTGTACATCTTCCTAAGTATAAAACCTTTGATACACAGTTAAACTTCATACAAGTTAAACATATTACACCCATTTCAACCAGTATTTTATAATACCAAATGCATTCTGCTTTGCTTGGAACAGTACATCTTCATTGCAAGAAGGTGAGCTTATGGGGCACTGCAGCATATGCTTCATAGTTTGACCTTGACAACATTAAGACTTAATATTGGAGGTACCAATGTAACACAATTTTGCCAGATTAGCTTTGGACCTCAACACTCTTGTATGCAATAGTTTCAAGGTTTTGCAGACATTATAGTTTTCTGTATGACCAAGTCAGTGGTGCTGAGACTCTGGAGACCTTAGTTTTCCACAATTGTGCTCTTGCTGTTTTAGGTGACCCAATTTGCTCCCATTATGTTCGTAGGAAGCTTTTAATGGAACCTCAGCTATTTCTCCAGGCTGGTGGTGCATGGCCATGCAGTGAATGGGTTTTTTTTTACCATCATACTCTCCTTGTTCTCAACCACTTCTTTTGAGATACTAGGTGGGCCACTGCCTGAAAACTTATAAAAACCTGTCAACTGGGGTAGGCTTTAGGAAACCTGTCTCCAGGCTACAGGCACATTTGAGGTTGCTGAGGGCTATATCCACATTTTGACATATAATGAGTACTAAACTAGATGTGCATATTTTGCAACAGAGAAACAGTTGTCTGGTATAGTGGGTATGAGGTTGGAACAGTTGAAGGAGACATTAAGAATGGTTGAACAAATGTTTATTCCAAAACAGAAAATGAAGAAAATCTACATACTATAATAGAAAGGTGAGAAGGCTAAAGAAGTTGTCAATAACAGAACACAACAGAGTTCATAGACACCAATGCAGTAGAGAACACAGAAGCAACTGCACAAAGAATTAATAACACCAAAGAGGTAATCTAAAGATGAGTTTATGATAAGTATTAAGCTTGCAGAGGTATCACTGGGTTGAAATGGGACCTACATTTTGGATATCAAATTCAGGAGTGGTGATGACCATAGGCTAATGACTGCTGAGATGTGATTCATGAGGAGAATAGTGGGCTGCACATTAAAACATAGAGATATGATGAAATCCTTAAATAGCTGAAAGTTAAACCATTTTTCCAACTGTGCAAACCTACAGAACATCTGTACTAAGGATGAAGACGAACTGAATCCCACAAAAAAATCCTCTAATACCATCCTAAAAGTGGGAAACCACCAACAAGATGGATTGAGTCCGTAATAGACTACCAGACCTAACTCTGAATAGAAGGAAGAGGAGGAAGAAGAAGAAGAAGAAAAGGAGGAGGAGGAAGAAGGAGAAATACAGGAGTTGGAAGGAGTGCAGAAAAATTTCTGTGGCAATTACTACAGAACACAATCAGCAACTGATATTATAAAGAAGAGGGACTGGGATTCATTGGAAGACAGGAAGAGAGTGAAGAGAGTGCTTGAAGAGTACAAGGTGTATATTAGTGGTGAAGTTTGGAAGGATATTGGTGGAAGAATTAAGATTAATATATGGAAGGGATGAGGTGACAGTGACTAGGCATAAAAATGGTAGAAATTTCGTTTGTAGATAAGGGATTCTGGGATTGGAATAAATTACCAATGGAAATGAACCATGAAAGATTTTAAAATTTTGATTTGTAAAGGGCACATGTGGGTGGTTGGTGATATTGCACTCAAGAAATTAAATTTTAAAAAACAAAGTAATTAGAACAATAAAAAAAGTATGAACTGGGGAAGTAGGTATCTAGGGAAATTGCCACATGCTATATCACAGTAAATTATTATTTTTTAAAAAATGTGTTATTTATCAAAAGACTTCTAATCATTTGTTGCAGTACTTTTTCACAGCTTCTGGTTTTAATAATGTAAGATCTTACAAATAATTAATTTTTTCTTTTTTATTTAGGCTTGATGATACCATTGGCTCTTCTAGTGCTGGTACAAGTGAACGTGGGGAAGGTTCAGAAGCATGCCTAACTGAGCAAATTAGTTCTTTAGTACAAGCTGGAAATATAATGCTCTCTTTTGAACTCTGGTCATGGGGTAATACAGAACATGGCCAACTAGGGACTGGTGACACTATCAAGAAAAACCGCCCTGCTCTTGTTTCAAAAATGTCTGGAGTGGGAGTTAAAAAAATTGTGTGTGGGCGTTATCATGCTGCTGCATTGACATTGGATGGCCGTGTCTATGCTTGGGGTAAGAACAATTGCTACCAAGTGACACTAGAGTCTTCAGCTGATCAAAGTTCACCACAGCAAGTAACATGCCTACCATTTTTAACGAGAGTAAGGGATATTGATGCAGGGGATTACCATACTCTGATCATGACAAATGATGGTGATGTTTATTACATGGGGAAACAAAAGTATGGGTAAGAAATATAATTTTACATCATGTGTAATTAGATATTTGACTAGCTTTCGTTGTGGCTAATTTTTGTAATTTCATTTTTCAGCGCTGAGCCTGTTGGACATTTGAAAAAACTAAGCACAGGATATTCCGCTTTAAAGCTAGCGAGAAGAATTTTTTCTTCAAGATTAATAAATGGTTACACTACATCAATGAAAACACTTTCACAGGCTGTGCAAGATCTTTCTGCTGAACAATCATTTCTTGAAGAAGTTCTTTTAGTGCAGAGTTGTCTCATAAAACCTTTGCTTAAGAAGACAGCAATTGACCAAGAAACTACAGTTTATGAGTCTGTCTGTACTGCATACACTGAAATAATTTCAGTTGTTTCTCTTAATGTGAAAACATTTATGGAGTATATTGATAATGGAATTGACACAAGCAGTGTTGTTTTAGTCAGAAATGTTGATGAGTGTATTCGAATTTACAAAAACTATTTAAATGCTCTTTGCAATATAATTTCAATTAGTGGTTTTGTGTACATATCACGCATCGTTGATATACCTAACAAACTATTCAGTTATTTTTCAGAAAAAATGAAAGCAAGAAGTATTAAAAAATCACCAGAAACCTTGGTATCTTTTGCATTTCTTAGCCCTCTGAGTAGACTGAACATTTATAAATGTATGATACAATCTTTACTTAGATGCAATAATCAATCAGATCAGCCTATTACCAAAAAACATCAGACTGAAAAAAGTCTTCAGGATGCATTACACAAATGGGATGTGTTGTGGGATGAACAGGAAAAACATAAAAGGGAAGCCGACCTTACAAGGCACTTTTGGGAAAGTTCAGGACGTTTGGTTGAACTATTACGTTCTCCTGAAAGACGGCTTGTGAGGGAGTCGCGATCTCATCCTATAATGGTACATAATTCAGGAAGATTTTCATCTCATTGGATAATTTTATTAAGTGATGTTTTAGTTCACGTCACTGGAGGGTCGCAGATAGTGCATTCTTTAACAACAGTATGGATTGACTCGATTCACGATAATGATACAATACAGGTGAGTCTACCAATCAACTGCAGATTATTCGGTGTGTAGAAATGTTACTTTTTAAAATGATAAAAATTTGTCTGAGAGTTCATTTTGACTAGAATTTTACAGGAAACTGGATTACTTTTTTGAATGTATATGACTTGCTGGCTTTTGTTTTTCTTTTTAACTGTTAATGTTTTTGATCAATAACAGTCAAAATTATTCTGGCTTTCCAAACCTGTGCAGAGAAACTTCCTCCTACATGGATAGACATAATGCTTTTTATGCTGTTGTCACAGATAAAAAAAGAATCAGCATGTCAGACAGTATAGTGCTCTACTACATCTGGCCACTGTTTATTAATATCTTTGTTTGGGGATCATGGTGTTAGGAACTAACAAAAAAAGAAGGAATTTGACATATTTCACATGGGCTTAAAGTTGGTATTTTTGTAGACAGCAACATGAAAATAATAAAAGTAGTTATTAGTTACTTCTTACTAAATGAACTCAATGGCATGTTTCGTACCTTCAGTTGTTCTATAAGGACTTACTAGGACTAATTACATTGTCAGTTTAATATTATATTGTATTATTATTATTATTCTGAATAACCCTTTTGGTGGGTACGATAAATCAACTTTGGCTATGTTTCTTTGTATTTAATTTTCTTTGCTTCCAAACTTCCTTCATTCTTTGAGAGTGTTGTTCCTTTTGTTCCTGGGTCCATTTCCTTCCCTTGATGTATTTCTGTCTCTCCTGAAAACCTGCCTTGTGAATTACTTCTCTAAAAAGTGTTCTGCTGTCTATTATATCTGCTTTTACTCCAGCAATTTTCATGTCCTTTTCATTTTCACTGAACCATGTGGGTTTGGATTTGTGTTTGTTCAGTAGGGTGAAGATCTGTTTTGTTAGTCTATTAATATCCATTCTGTATATGTGCCCGTAAAATTTGTCTTCTTTTCCTCACTATAACTGTTAATTTTTCTATTTTAGAATATAGTTCTCGGTTTGGTCTTAATTTGTATTCAGCATTACTATTAGGTTTGGGTTCCAGTATTTTTCTCAAGATTCTTCTTTCTACTTTTTCCAGTTTTTCAAGATCCCCATATCTTGTTAGCTTAAGCGTTTCTGCTGAATACAGTGTTTCTGGTCTAATCACTGCTTGAAGGAAGAGTTATTTAAGAAATGTACATAATGGTATTACAGTAAAAAATAAAGAATGTCAGTCTAAAATAGCTTTGTTCCATCAGAACATTAGGGGTATCTCAAGCAAACTTGATGAGTTCATAATATCTATAGAAGAAACCCAAAAATCATTGAATCTTAACATAAATATCGTATGTCTGACAGAACATCATCTGAAGAATTCTGAAATAGGTCTCCTCCCTTTTATTGGATATAGATTAGCTTCTTGTTATTGCAGGTCAGAGATGAGAATGGGTGGTGCAGCAATATATGTAAGCGAAAATACCGAGACAAAATCGTTAGATGTAAGTAAATACTGTATAGAAAAAGATTTTGAATGTTGTGCAATACAGTTAGAATTAGAAAACAAATATCTTATAGTGCTGACAGTTTATAGGGCTCCCACAGGAGACTTCAGTAAATTTTGTAATAAACTTGAGGCGGTTCTAATAAACTTATCACGTACTAAAAGGGAAATTATCCTCTGTGGAGACTTCAACATAAATTTTGCTGTAGAATGTAACCAGACAGATTTTCTTCTAGGAATGCTTAGATCATTCAATCTCTATCAAACTGTAAATTTCCCAACTAGAACACAAAAAGATAGTACCATTATTGATAACATTTTTGTAGAGCACAATAAATTAGAAATATATGAAACAGTTCCAATGGAAAATGGTTTGTCAGACCATAATGCTCAAATAAATATTTTGGATGTTGTGGGAAATGAAAATAACAAAAAGAAAGGATTTGTCAGAGTTAGGCCATTAAAGAACAATTCAATAAAAATATTAAATGATGAACTTCTCAATGAGGACTGGAGCACTGTTTATAAATTAAAAGGGGTAAACAATAAATTCAATTACTTTCACCAAAGGTTTTCAGAAATTTACAAAAGGTGTCTCCCTACAAAACTAGTTCCAATTGGTCAAAAATGAGTAAACAAAAATTGGGTTACAATTGGTATTAAAACATCTTGCAGACATAAAAGGGAATTGTATGTAAAAGTTAGGAATACTGATAATATGCTTCTCAGACAACATTACAAAACTTACTGTAGAATTTTAACCAAAGTAATAAAAGAAGCTAAACGTTTGGCCATAAACGATGAGATTAGTAGTTCAGATAATAAGATAAAAAGTGTTTGGAACATTATTAAAAGAGAAACAACTGTATCATCCCTTGAACATAAACCTATATCTATAAGCATTATTGATAAGCTTGTAACTGACCCCTCTTATGTAGGAAATGCTTTCAATAACTACTTCTTAACAGTTGCTGAAAAAATAAAAGGAAAATATATTGGGAATATGGGTGCTATAGCAATACTTAAATCCTTGTCACCAAAAACAGCACCTATGTCTATATTTCCCACAAGTCAAAATGAAATTGAAAAAATTATTAAATCCCTCAAAAATAAAAAGTCATTTGGTTATGATGAGGTTTCAACCCATGTAGTGAAACAATGTAACACCAGCATTAGTAGAGTTATTAGTCATATTTGTAATAGTTCTTTTGAAGAAGGTATCTTCCCTGACTCACTCAAGAAGTCAATAATCAAACCGCTTTATAAAAAGGGGGATACCTCAAAAATTGAGAATTACAGACCCATTTCACTTCTACCAGCATTTTCAAAAATCTTTGAAAAAGCAATGTACAGAAGGGTGTATGCACATTTACAAAAAAATGACCTACTCAGTAAAGTACAGTTTGGTTTTAGACAAGGCGTTTCAACAGATTCAGCAATTTTTGCTTTTGTAAACAACATCCTGGAATCAGTGCATAAAAAATTAAATTCCCTAGGTATATTCTGTGATCTTGCTAAGGCTTTTGACTGTGTTGATCATGAAATTCTACTAGGTAAATTAGACCACTATGGAGTTAGTGGTAAGCCAGGACATTGGTTTAAATCATACCTCGAAAATAGAAAGCAATGTGTATCACTGAAAGATGTTAATACAGGAGATGTTATAAACTCAGAATGGGGTATAGTTAAATGTGGTGTGCCTCAGGGTTCAATTCTTGGTCCTCTGCTGTTCTTAATCTATATAAATGATCTCCCACATATACTAGGTGATAATGAACACATGGTGCTCTTTGCAGATGATACTAGCATATCCTTGAAAGACCCATCAGCACAAAACCTCGAAAACACAGCAAATGAAGTTATAAAGAAAATTAACAGGTGGTTTAATGCCAACAAACTAATACTTAATGTAGAAAAGACAGTTACTTCAGTTTGTTACAAAAAATAAAACAAAGGACAGCTATAATGTATTATCAGAAGGAAAAGCAATCGATGAAAGCAGTTTCACAAAATTCCTGGGTGTATATATGGATAACAAATTGAACTGGAAACAGCATATTCAACAACTTCTTAAAAAACTGAATTCTGCAACATTTTCACTGAGGGTAATATCTAGAATAGCTAATATAGAAACCAGAAAGTTAGTATATTTTGCATATTTTCATTCCCTGCTCACTTATGGCATCTCATTCTGGGGAAACTCGTCAAAAGCACAGAGGGTATTTAAATTGCAAAAGTGTGCTATAAGAACTATTTGTGGAGCAAACCCACAGACACCGTGCAGAAATCTATTTAAAAACCTGGGTGTTCTAACAATGCCAGCACAGTATGTATACTCTGTATTATCATTTGTAGTAGAAAATCCTGAACACTTCAATCTTAATGCTGACATACATAGCCATAATACTAGGAATAAATATAATATTCACAAGGATTACAAATCACTGTCAATTGTTCAGAAAGGGCTAACATTTACTGGAGCTTCCTTATTCAATGTATTACCAACAGAAATTAAATGTTATCTACAAAAACCCAACTACTTTAAGTCCAAACTGAAAGAGTTTCTGCTTCAGAACCCATTTTACTCTGTAAAAGAATTTTCTTCTTGGAATTTGGTAACTAAGAATGACTGATAAAATAGTATATATGGTGTATGGAAGGGGAAGGTGACAAAATTATCCACAATTACTAAAATGATATATGGTTTTTCTTTCTGTTGAAACTTGACAAATGAACTAATTACACTGTTTACAAAATTTCACTCATATATAGTAACTAACATGGGATAGCATGCACTCAAAAACTGCTGTGAAAAATTATCATATTAACAGGTTTTTAAGTAATTGACTGCTTATGAGTTGTTGGTAATATAATTGATATTGCTAATAGGTGTGTGTACTGTTCCACATAAATAGCAACTAACATAATATAATATGTAGTCACAAATTACAGTGAAACCTTACATGGTAACTGGTTGGTAAGAAAATAACTGTTTATTAGATGCTGGTAACAAGTGTATACACTGTTCCACATAATAAGTATTAATTAACTCGGGATTGTATTTGTAGATTACAGGAGATATTGGTTATACTAATGGGTTGTTGCTAACTTGTTGTCAATATATAATAATATTATCAATTATATAGTTATATTGACATTACTAATAAGTGTATGTACTGTTCCACATCCCCGAGATTATTCTCACATGGGATCAAAGTGAACATATCTATCTATCTATCTATCTAGTGTCTTAGTTTTGTGTTCCATGATAAGGATTTTTTGTTATATACGTTCTTTGTCATATGAAATGCTCTTTCCATTTTATGTATTCTAGTTTCTATTGCAGTCTTTTCTTTTGTGTCACTCGTTATCCATTCTCCTAAATATTTAAAACAATTTGTTCTAGCTATTGTTCGATTGCAAAGTTTAAGATTTTGAGGAGCATCATTGATGTTTGTCATGAACTGTGTTTTTTCATAAGATATATGTAATCCTACTTTGGCTGCCTGTTTCTCCGGTTCTTTTATTTATTCTTTTGCACTATCCAGTGAATCAGTAATTACCGCCATGTCATCTGCAAAAGCTAGACAATCTATAGTGATTTTATTTGGATTTCTTCCCAGCTGAACACCCTTTGTGTTGATGGCTTTCGTCCATTCCCTCACTACTTTTTCTAATGCACAGTTGAAAAGTAGTGGAGACAGACCATCTCCCTGTCTCACACCTGAATTAATTTCAAACGGCTCAGAAATTTCTCCCATAAATTTTACTTTGGACGTCATATTTGTTAGTGTTCCTTTAATTACTTCAATTGTTTTATTATCGAGTCCTAATTCTTTCACAATATCTATTAGTACATTTCTGTCAATTGAGTCGTAGGCCTTTTTGAAGTCGACAAAGGTAATTACATATTTCAAGTTCCTGATTTTTCTCATTTCTATTGTGTTCTTTAAATTAAATATTTGTTCTCTGTAAGATCTGCCCTTTCTAAATCCTGCCTGATATTCTCCTAGTTGCAGGTCTAGTATACCTTCAGCTCTCTTGAAAAGTGCCTTGGACAATATCTTGTAGGTCACTTCCACGAGGGAGATACCCCTATAGTTGTTAGGATCTGTTTTGTCTCCTTTTTTATGGAGGGGATGTATTAAAGCCAATGTCTATTCCGGTGGTAAGCTGTTTATCTTCCAAATTTCATTGATGATTTCTGTTAAACATATGATCATGTTATCACTAGAGTGTTTCCATAATTCAGCAACTATATTATCTTCTCCAGCTGCTTTGTTATTCTTAAGCTCTTTTATGATTTCTTTAATTTCTTCTATTGTTGGTGTATTATATTATATTGTAAAATCCAGAGAAATTAGCTGCAGCACTGAGGCTCACAAAAGGGAATAATGAAGCAACCAAATTAAGCTTTTCAGCTGTCAATATTCTTATCAGCAAAAAAGTTTTAGTCTGACAAATTCTTGCCTTCTTATGGTTTAAAAAAAATGGAAGAAGCTATGTGAAGTAAGACAACTCATTAACACTGAAAAAAAGATTTTAGAGTATGAACCAAAAGAACTGTACAATTTAAATTGCAATTGATTTGGCATATTCATGCTCTGAAATAACAGCGTGAAGTATCACTTCCCAAACAACTTTCTGAATCATTGTCGATAAATTTTTAGAATACATGATGTTAGTGTAGAATAGTTAAATTCATGAGATGCCTAGTTAATGCCAATTCTATTTCTTATAAATGAATAACCTTATGTTAGAGGCTTTCCTGTCGCTGCACAATATAAAATAGTGTTTCATGTGAGGAAATAAGTCAACATAAAAATATTGCTGATAGTGTCATATGGCAGTACAGTATTTTAGTACTTAAATTTTTTGTTCTCATTAAGAAAATCAATTAAGTCTTGGTGTTGCCTTTTTTAAAAAAAAATGAGTTGAAATGTCGTGTTATGGTAACATATTTTGTTTTAAAAGTTAAACACTAGCAGATTGAATTTAATTTTGAAAGACTTGTCAACATTTTTTAAACTACTAGGAAATGGATTTCTGAAGATTAATGTAGTTGCTCTTCACATTTTGATGATTAAATTTTGAATGTAAAGGAAAATCACTGTGGAAATTGAACATTCCCTGTTATAGATGAGTGTAAGTATGTGATATTGCTTAAATTGCTTAAAATGCCAATAGATCATGTTCTTAGCATCTTATATTAAAATCCGCACATGAAAAAGTGGGATCAATTGTTTGTAAAAATTTATTCTTATATATCTTGGCATGAACATTTTTCAGGAAGCTTGAAAATGTTTTTCATTACACATGGATTCACTTTTAAATGCCAAAGTAGCAGTCGTAATAATGAATAAAAAAGTGTAGAGGTCCACAAAATGCAAAATACGTTCCATCAGGGGATATGGTGAGGTCCACTGTTTTGTGGGATGTTCTGCTAATGCCAGTCATATATAATCTTCAGATAGATTCACCTGAGTATGACAGAATATTAAAAAAATAAATTTCATACGGCCCTGATGGCTTAGTGTCAGAGTCATTATTTAGTTGATGGATACTGCAGCTGTTGTTTTCACCTTTATCACAATACACTTTGTTCTTTGTGTGCCGTTTTAAAATTGAGTTACTTTCCATTCCTCTCAGTCTCTTCAGAATAGTCATTTAGACTATTACTATTATTAATTTTTACTTTAAATTCTTTGACTGTTTGATTTAAACCAGTCAGAATCTCCCTTGATAACTGACTTTCTTATTTACAAATAAAAACTGTCTCACTCCATTACATGTTAAACTAATAACTAGTTTATGGGTATAGTTATCTTACCACTACTGAATCTTCTTTAAATATCCTTCTAGATTCTCTTAAATATCATTCAGTTGATTAAAACACCTGACTGTTGCTTGGAAGGGCTTCGTTTGAATTCGTCTGTCAGAATTTCTATGGGCATTTAAACAGACTGTCACTTGTGTGAAGCATTGTTTCTTTATGTTGGGTACTCTACCTGCCATTTTTATATATAGAGGGCTCTGTGATATTCTCTCCATGACAGACTGACTTTCCAAAGATACTTAGCACTACTCTCTGGTGCACATGCCCACCATACCAACTAAAACAAAATACTTTTTCTCTACTATACAAAACAATTCATGCTACATCTTAATAAAATTGAAAGATCTAAACATATTAATACAGTATATACTAAAAAAAATTAAAAATAAATAAACAAAAGCTAAGTGTAAAGTAACTATGTTTCCTTACACTTCCCTCTGGCCAATTTGTAAAATTTTGTTTGTTTGCATTTTTACCAAATTTTATGAGATCTATTTTACACCATTCACCATTTACTTCTCTCTCACTCACTCCATTTACTCTTAGTACAATTTCAAAATACATTGCTTGGTCCCAAAATTCTTCCTGACTTTGGATACTGAAGATAATATGTGTGCTGATGTGATCTTCCTACAATCATTAACTTCCATGAATCCTCACCAATATTAGCTCATGTACTTTGACTTCAGTCCTTCTCAAACATCACTCATATATCCTCTTCTGCTCCTCCACTCTTTTCTTTAGATTCTCAGGTACTAGTTTTTTCCATATTTTCTTTCTGGTTTGTTGCTTCATCTTCCCTACATTCTGCGCCACCCTTCTTCCTTTCATATTTGACAATATTGTGGCCCTCATTATGTGCATCGAGCCCTTTCTTCTTTTTCACTTTGCTTCTAGTTGAATCTTCTTCTTCAGCTTGTCCAACTCTTTCTTTCTTTATTAGAAAGCATTTCACATCATCTTCTTCACTTTTCTCCTTATTCCCCATTCTGTTCCTCAAAAGTTCATAAAATTCCTCATTGTCTTCACTTCTGACCTCTTCTTCATTTTCCTCTCTTTCTTCTGAGTCTTCATAATCCTCCCTGCCTTCTGTTTCTTTTTCCACTTCAGCTTCCAACCCATAATTTTATCATAATTAGCAAGTTAGACGAATTTTGTAGTTTGCCTCAAATTCTTCAAAAGCTTCTCGCAATCTAATTTTTCATATTTATAATGCACAGTATGCCGGAAATCTTGTTTGACACACCACCATCTACCATTGAACCAGCATATTCTAAAAATATGTTTTCAAACACACCTTACATTTTCTTCTGTATCATCTGTCACAGACACCCATTCCAAAACTGCTTTCATCATGATCATGTACACAAACTTAATTTTACGTTCCTACACCCAGTTTCTTGTCCATGAATCTCTTTAGACTTTTAATAATAAGCTCGGTCTTATCTCCCTGCTAGGCTGCAACATTTCCTCAGACTGCTTCATTTGGAAGGATTGTACTGCATTTCAAACCATGCCATCGATTTTTCCGGCTTAAAACATTGTTGAGCCGCTGATTCAGCTCCATTAATAGTCGGTTGGCCAAACCATTGTATCCCGCCACTTTTCTATGCTGATTTATTCCTTGGTGTTCTGTTCCACTAATGCTTTCTTAATGTTGATTCTGAATTACATTCTTGATTTTACTTTCCCTACTCTGTTACATTTCTTGCACCATCTGTTTCATACTTTGGTCCACCTCTTCTAACTTATGCACCATTTTTTGCAACACTTATTTCATTTCTTGCATTTCTCATTTCGTTTCTTGCTGTCTTTGCATAATCATTTTTTGTCTTGTTTGTTGCTGTCTTTGCTTAATAATTGCCAACATTTCTTTTATGACAATACTCTCTTCTTTGGAAGGACTCCTTTCAGTGCAACTAGTGGCCAAAGACTCACACAAAGTACCTGTATTATTACTCTTACAATTATATCGTTCGTAGCATTCATATCCCGAATGCATGCTGCTATTTAAATTTCCCTGAAATCTTGATTTTTACTAATTTAACAACCCATTTAGGTAACTACCTACTCCCCATCTTTATCCAAAGCTTTCCATCCATTATTATGTTTAGTCTTAAAAGAATTTAATAATGCTTTGATAACTGACCTTCCCAAAAATCAAACACAGAGAAAAAGAAAACAAAAAAAGTATTTCAAATATAGCTTTCACAAAACCAGATATACCAGGCAACACAGCAGTGATTTCAAACACTTATACAAAACCAAAGACCACCATAAACATACATTACCTGTACATAATATTCAATAGAGAACACATTTATATCTATAGTTATTCATGAAACAACCAAGTTTACCAATTATTACATGTTTACTCAAATTCTCCTGTGAACAATTTAGTTTTCCAAAACTGTATTGAAAAGACAATAAAAAAAATACTTTCTTCAATAACAATTTATTTTATTTATACCAGTATTTCTCATCTTTACTTTCAGTGAAATGTAAATACTTCATGCAACCAACATTACTTTACCATTAGCAACTTGATTGTTCAATTTACAGTCTGCTTACTAGATTACTATATGTAGTCCCAGGCTTCTGCAGCCAGAGTCAGTTGATTCTTGGCTGCCCAAGTGAAGCCACACCATGACTCGTGTAGCCAACGTTTCGACCGTCCTTCTGTGATCTTCTTCCAGGGCATAACTGCGTCTTCAATCAGTATGTGGTGCTGTTATATAGCCGAGACCTGAGACCCATCTAGAGAGTTCAGTTTCCTGGCCAATCAGAAGGTCCAGACCATCACGTGTTTCATTCTCCTGGTGGTTCACGGTGTGGTCTGGTGGGAGGTGACAGGTGACTTGCTCTGTCCACACTAGCGAGAGCCAGGTGTAGTGTAGTTTAAGCCCGTTGTCTTTATTTATGTTGTTTGCCCGTTTGGCAATTTCCAAATCTCCTTGACTTTCTTTGACGACCATTTATCTTCGCACACTATCAGGGTGGTGTTTTCGAAATTTATGGCATGATTAGTTTCGGTAGCATGCCTTGCAATGGCAAATTTCTTGATATTCTTGTTATTGGTTTATAATTGCGTATGTGCTCACGTAGCCTGTTCCATATAGTGCGCCCTGTCTCTCCTATGTATGTCCGGCCACAGGTACACGGAATCTCATAGACCCTGGCAACCTGTAGTGGGGGCAGCTTGTCCATAACCTTGACGAGCTGGTTATTGACCTTGCTGTGCGCTTGGTAGACAGGTTTTATGTCAACATTTTAAAATAGTTTTCCAATTCTGTCTGTAACACATATAGGATAGAACAACTACTTTGCGTTCCTGAGAGGTGGGTTGATTAGATGCTGAACTGGCATCTCTCCCTGTCATGGCTGCATGAAATGTCTCTTTAATACAATGGTTGTGGTAGCCAATGGACCTGAATGTGTGTTGGAGTGCCTCTAACTCCGTTGTCAAACTATATGCGTCACACACTTTTGTTGCTCTTGTACACAAGGTCGTGAGGACACCTATTTTTGTCCCTGGATGGTGGTGCGACGTGACATTTACGTATCTGTTTGTATGTGTCGGTTTCTGATAAACTGAGTGTCAAAGGTTCTCATCGTCACGTTTTGTTACTAGCACATCTAGGAATGGTAGCTGTCCTTGTTCCTCAGTTTCCATAGTGAAATTAATTTTAGGATGTGCTTTATATATATAATCCAGGAAATTGTCAAGGGCACTTCGCCCATGGGGCCACACAACGAAGGTATCGTCAACAAAGCGTAGCATCAAACACAGTTTGAGGGGCGCGTTGTTCAACATTTCCGTCTCCAGCGCCTCCATAAAGACGTTCGCTGCTATCGGCAAAAGCGGTGAGCCCATGGACGCTCCTTCCACTTGGGCATAAAATTTCCCATCGTATTGAAAGAACGTTGATTTGAGACAAAACTCGGCCAAGTCCGCCCATTCTTCTGAGATGTTAAGGGCCGATAGCTTGGTGTGTATTATTGCTGCTGCCTCTTCCACAGGTACATTGGTGTAGAGCGACAAAAAGTTCGCTAGGATGTCAGTTTTTTTATTTTGAGTGATGAAAGGATTTCAATGAAGTGCGAGCTATTTCTGACAGTCGAAGCGACGCCTTCTGAAAGGGTTTTAGTTTGTCAGCAACAAAGTGGCAAACTTGGCAAGCATGTTCAATTTTATGTCACTACTATATTTATTTTGGAAGCTATTCATATATAAATTTCAGATTTATGTTGCTAACTCACTCTCTCACTGATCATCAAAACTCTAAAGTAATTCCCATAGTTGTAGAAATCTGAAGTTTTGTACATGGGTATAGTTTTACCCTCAAGTCTAAAATTGGTGAATTTCGATATATTTACCTCTGCCACCAAACATTTTCTACCATAATATATGCCACAGAGTCTCATTGTAAATGGAGCTCACTAGGCTCAACTTCTGTGTCTAATTTTCTTTGTTCCTCTCCTTTCTTTGGAAGTTTATGGAATTCAAGGTATTTAACTGACTAAAACTCTGTCATCATAATTCCACACTACTTCCAATGGTGATTAGAAACCAGTAATTTGGAACACATTGATTGTCTCACCCTGAAATCATAAACAAATTCCAATATTAGTGGAATTTTCCTGTATTTATCCAAAGTCAAACCCTTCACTGACTGTTTGTCAGTTGCTTTGCTGCATATAAATATGCCTAAAATTTACGGTATTTTACTTCCTTCCTATTCTTATTTAGAAAGTTATTGTTATACAATTTACTCGAATGGCAGCAATGCAGACACAGCATCTCTCGATGTGTGAGTGGAGCTTTCCTGGCGTACTGAAAAAGCTATCAACGTACAAGAAGAAATAAATGGTAATAATCTGGTTTATAGTACTAAGAGGTGTGGGATATCTACAGTTTAACTCTGAATCTGAACCAAACCATCCTTGAGTACTTCACATATACAGTGCAAGCTGTCTCAGAAGTGTAAGCTACTGGACCGCTCGTAATAAAATTAAAGCCCATGAAAACAATTCTTGTACACAAATAGGATAAAGTTTCATGCCTGTTAACTGATAAAAAGTGATGAGATCTTGTTATAAACCAAGTGTGTGTGTATTCAGTTCACTTTCTAAAACGTAATGGCTTATCTGTGTTATGGATCGTTAATGTTAAAGTAATAAAAATGATATTAAAAAAAGTGGCATGGACATTATGCATTCCATGTTTTGGTAAACCAGATAGTAAAACTTCTGTCTACAAAAATACCTTAATTGTGTTGCTTTATCAGTTACAAATATGCAAAATTCAAGGTTTTCCTTGCACCTCTTTTGGGTTTTAAGAGTCTTTCATTAAATCATACACGTTTTGCCTTTCATTCAAGTAAAACTTATGAAATGCATAATTACAAACTCATCTGATTTTTTTCAACAGTTTTTTTTTTTGTTATTTTAATGTAAGCTATTCACTGGTTCCCAATTAGTGGTACGCATACCCCCAGGGGTATGAGAGATTGCTTCAAGGCGTATGTGCAGTAATCTCTTGGCTAAAGTAATCACTTAGATCATAAAAAAAATAACAATTACCAAAATATTACTATCGCCAAAATGTATTTTAAGACAAACTACATGTATATGAATTATATTACTGCATTCAACTGATCCGATCACATTTATTTATTGATCATTTCAGTCATAGGGGTACTCGGGGAAAAAACTAATTGGGAACCAATGTCTTAGATAAACTATTCTGTTCCAAATAATGAAATGAATATGCAATGTAGCGTCTATACTTGATTCAGAACAAGATCTCGTATCTTCGTATCTGAAAATAGCTAGGAGACTTGACACTATTTTTACAAGAATTATTTTTGTAGGTTCTCTTTGTTTCTGGATACTATGGCTTTTTATGCTGTACCTATATTCTCCTCAATTTTTAGCCATTTGTTTTCTGAACCTTTTTATATCCATCCCAACTGATTTATGATGATTCCAATGTGACCTACGGTCATATGACATACCGTCAGGTTTTATGATGAAAATGTCCAGCATATTTTGCCTACTTGTGCTATTCAAATCTTTGCTCCCTTGTGTTATTAATCATATTTTGTATATATTTAAGTTCTTTACCAATTTTGACTAACTCCCTCTTCTAAGGTCTGAATAGTTTCTCCCTGGGTGCCTCATCTTGTCCATTTATTCTTTCACTATGTTAAACACTCAAGAGCTTACCTTTTGTTTGTATTTTTAGATCTTGTGTCGATTGTTTATGAATGCCAATAATTCATAGAGTTCATTGCTAATGATGCATAATGAAAATAAGATGTTGCATCTACAGTATTGTAGTTACAGGGTGTCCAGAAAAGGACTCCCTGATTTCAAAATTAAATATCTCCAAAACAAAGATCGATAGAGGAATGCAGTAAACGGTATGTTTATTGTGACAGCTGTAAGAAGTGTATACAGCAGTTACAAAAGCTGCTAACAGATGGCGCTGTATGCTCATATCAGCATACATAAGTGAAATAATCGTATGAAAACAATCTTTGCAAACAATCACATCACAATGTTTTCAAAATGTTCACCATTGGCACGTTTCAATGGTGGAACTGATCGCCCTGAGCTTCAGATCACTATTTAGGCATTACGTATGGCGATTACAGCGCCATCTATTAGCAGCTTTTGTAACTATTATTTCAAACTGCTGTATACACTTCTTACAGCTGTCACGATAAACATACCGTTTACTGCATTCCTCTATCGATCTTTGTTTTCGAGATATTTAATTTTGAAATCAGGGAGTCCTTTTTTGGACACCCTGTATATGAGGTTTTATTATTCTTTGGCTTTATGCGATCTGTTGACTGTGGATATGTAGTTTATCTGACACACAAGAATATAGTAAGTACTTTTGATGCATAGTTCGTTCCACACAAAACAACCACTAGCCTCTTTCAACACTTTGCTAAATAAGTTTATTACTGTAAGGAGCAATAGTAGTGGTTGATTCAGTTTCTAGTAAATTTCCTCATGAAAATAAGTTGCACAGCCTTTATTGCAAAATGTTTTGAAGTTACATGTTGGTATCAACAATTTACATCATTTTGATAGTGAAAGTCTGATCGTATTTGACCCTTATTGAAGAAACAGGTTACCTTCTGAGACACACAACAATTTCAACTTTCACTCACTAATGAAATCGGAAACTTCTTGAGTTTAGCTTTGATAAAATTAAATTGAATAAACCAGTTTGAATTAGTTTATGCAACTCTTTTGAAAGTCTATTGCCATCTGTTGAGAGGGAAATATGGAATCATTTTGAGCAGTACCCAAACGTGACTGCCACAACACAGTACGCCATGATACCCACTCTTGCAAAATTGGAAAAACACTGCAGTCTATAGCCATCCCGTGGTCTTGATTTATACCCTCTCAAGAAATCATCCTAGGGTGGGGGTATTTTTTTCTCTCTCTTTTTTATGTCATATTCCCTGATGCCAGTGTTTTTTCCAATCCCCAAAAACATTTCCGGAACATGATCTTTGGGATAGCTTTGAACTCTTTCAGCGATGCACTTTTAATCTCATCTATGCTTGTAAAATGTCAGCCTTTCAAGGTTCTCTTTATTTTTTGGAACAGAAAAAAGTCACAAGAGGCCGTGTCTGGCGAATATGGAGGCTGGGGCATCATTACTGTGTTGTTTTTTGCCAAAATTCACGAACAAGCAATGATGTGTGAACAAGTGCATTATCGTGATGCAATGGGCATGAATTATTTTGCCACTAATCTGGGAATTTTCTTCAGACTGCTTGAAGCAAATGGTGTTGAACTTTAAGGTAGTGTTCCTTATTGACCGTTTGACCTTGTGTCAAGAACTTTTGGTGCACTATGTCCTTAAAATCGAAGAACACAATGAGAAAACCTACACACTTGACTGAACTTGTCGAGCTTTTTTCAGTCTTTGCGGTCCAGTGAACCTGAGCAACTTCCATTCGCCACATTTTTGTTTGAAACTCAACACTTTTGGAACAAATTTTGCTGCAACATGTTGCATGCCCAAAACAGATGAAAAAAATTGGCAGTCAGTGGGGAATGCTGACAGAAGTGAAAATTGAAAACTATAAATATCATACGCGCAACACATCATACTTATAGCTACAGCTATACTAAATAATAATAATTATGTGTGGACCTAATGACCCGGTTACAGGTTTTCTATTGGCTGCGCTTTCTGCCCCTTGTCTTAGCTGCCTTAACCTAACCTGGTAGTGTTACCAGGTACAAGGAACCTACAGTTCAATGTGGAATTTGAACCACAGAAGCATTCTAGCATACTTCACATTACACAGCAAGCTATGCCAGAGGTGAAGGTCAGGTTAATGGTCTGTGAAAACCCCTGCAAATACAGAGGTTAATGGTCTGTGAAAACCCCTGCAAATACAGTTTTGAAACGGGGACCTTTCATTTGTCAGCCAGACACCTTAAACATTGAGCCACCAGAGCGTAACATATATACTATTAACATGTCGGTAATGCAAACTCATAAGATTTTATCCATTGAAAAATCACCGAACGTGGCTAAAGAAGTTTTCATTTCAAAAACTCAAAATCTAACTTATTCCCCAACCCAACAGTTACTCATAGAATCAAACACAACTCCTAAAAATTCCTGCTCACCGTGGGATTTGAACCCGCAACTGTAGCGACAACTTTCGGAAGTAAGCTCCTTAACTGCTTAGCTGCCAGATTGCCTTGTTTTTGAGGTATCAAAATCAGATAAAACTGGGTATGAATAATGGTGACAGAAACTAAGGTGAGGGAGGAAAGGAGGCGAGGGCTTAGGTTCTGTAAATCAAATGTAAACAGTGTTTTTCTGTTTATTTTAAAGTATTTGGATGCAAAGTTCCACCAAAATTGGATAAAATTGTGTCTCTGTATAAAGATTTTGTGTAAAACATCCAATGCACATATCATACCCGTGATGGTGATGGTTACATCAAGAACTCGCAGATTTACCCACATCCAAATATCACGTAACGCTCTTATAGATGTTTTCACTTCAAAAATTTCATGCTATGAGGCAGTTGATACGCCAACATCAGCAACTTCTCTAATTGTGATTCAGCAATCATTCATAATCATTTATTTCACTTTTTCCACTTTTTCATCAGTTATTGATGTGCTATGGATGACTCGTATGCTCGTCATCTTCAACGTCTTCACGACCATCTTGAAAACACTTATACCATTTGTAAACCCTTGTTTTACTCATAGTAGATGCACCAAAAGCAGTAGTTAATACTTCTGAAACTTCGTTCCATTTAATCCATTTTTATAGCAAAATTTATTGCAAAATTATCTGCTTCATGATTTATACACATGAAAGTACGCTGACTATATCGAAACACGTATTATCCTTTTAACAGCTGACACTGAGTGTGGTGGTGTAACGGATAGCGTTCTGGCCTCGCATTCGGGAGGATGGCGGTTTGAATCCCCGTCCGGGCATCCAGATTTGGGTTTTCCATGGTTTCCCAAATTACTCCAGGCAAATTCCGGGATGCTTCCTTAAAAGGCCATGGCCGAATTCCTTCCCATTCCTTGCCCCCATCCTTTCCCGTCTCTAAAGACCTCGCTGTTGAGAGACGTAAAGCAGCTAAAAAAAAAAATTAACAGCTGACAAGAGACTAAACATCCAATATAGCTCAAAATGTATAGATACTTTTAAGACATGTTTGCCAGCACAGCAATGAAAAAATCATGCCAATTGGACTAATATAACCCGCGAAATTTCAAAATTCCCTTTTACTCTTTGAACACACCTCGTGTTTAAGTTCTGAAAACTCCCTTGAAAATAACATTGTTCGTACTTCTCACACACACATGCTCAAAAAATTTCGAAAGTGTGAAAGTTAAAATGAGTGGAATTGAGTTAACGAAAGGCGATGGTGGGAAGCAACGTATTGTGTGGACATGCCAAAATACTTGGCACCACGAGTGATAAATTAAAGGTCAGCCATGATCCACTCACATCCTCATTGACTAAAGACCGTATTACAATAACAGTACGGAGGTGGCTGATATATAACGATCTGCGCAATGGATGATTCTTGACTTATGGTTTGGTGATTTTTGAGTCTTGCTGTGAATGTGTAGCAGATATGTTGATTGTTATTTGAATTAATGTGTCCTCGACTCACTTTCATTCACCTTTTCCCATGAACCTTACATTTTTTTGAAGTATTAGATATTAATTGTCTGGTGACAGAGTTTAATAAAATCTAATTGAGGATTGTGTAACTGACTACATCTGTATATGGCATTTTGTTGGTGGTATTTAATGGTACCTGACATTTAATATACTTATGCATGCATCTAGAAATAGTTCATTGGACTGGCAACTGCAACATTCAAACTTAGAACTTGCAATTCGTATAAGTACAGTGAAGGCTACATCAACATTAATATGAAAGGCAGCACACAGTTTTCTGATAGTAAATCAACAGAGTGGTGAACATTACAGTATGTTACATGGTTCAGGCTTCGGGGAAAGATATAGTTAGTTATCACAGTTTATGTCATATGAACTACCAGGTTATGGACTTATTTAATTATCTAATTAATTAATCATCAGCCCTTACTTAGTGTGTTACATGGCTCATGTCCATTACAGGACTCAAATCAGTGATTTAACATGAACACACTCATTTAACTAGTGTTTTGCAACAGTGTACATACGCAATGTAAAAAACCAAGTAAAAAACCATATCAACTGCTGTTGAACATCAAGACAAGCAATATGGGGATAGCCTAAATGATTCATCGGGTTTCAAAACACTATGTATTAAAAAGTATTCGATCTACAAATACGAGTGATACATGAAAAGATACATAAACTCACCAAGTTTGAAAGCCCACTTCGTGTCTGGCATGCACACTATATGGCAGCAGTGGACGAGGTGGCAGAAAAGCGGGAGAAGAGTTTTTGTGTGTTACAGTATGCAACGTGTTCTTTGGTTACGATTGTGCAGCATGCACCTAATTGCCCGAGCATTTTATGTTGGTTTCACCAGTTTTGTGACACTGGTTGTCTGTGTCAGTGGACCACCACAGGGCGACCATGTGTCTCAGAGGAAACGGTGGAGTGCATGAGACAGAGTAATGTGAACAGTCCACAAAAATCAACCATTTGTGGCGGCCGTGGACTGGGTATCCCACAGAAAACAGTGTGGAATGTTTTGTGTCGGCGCTTATATTTGAAACCATATTGTGTGCAATTGGTACAACACCAGACTCCAGATGATTATTGCAGCCATTTTGATTTTTCTACCCAAATGGAAAATGATGAGGACTTGGTGGGGAACTTTGTATTCAGCAATGAGACAACGGCTTTTAATCTTCCTGGAAAGGTGAATTGTCACAATGTGAGAGTGTGGTGTACTGAATTGCCACATAACTTGTGGAGCTGGAAAAGGATTCACCAAAAGTAAATGTCTTCTGTGCCACATTAAAAAGAAAGCTATATGGACCCTTTTCCTTCGAGCAGATGGTGTCAGGAGCTGTGTACGTTGATATGTTGCAGATTTGATTGTTTTCACAACTGATTACTGACTCCTCCATGTTCATCCTACAACAAGACAGGATTCCACCTCACTGGAGTACAAATGTCCATGACTTTCTCAACAGAGCAGCCACATTGCTGGTCTGAGCAATATTCCTCTGTTGTCATCTCCCTCATAGGTTGCCATATTTGACCCCTAGTGATTTCTTATGTAATGTGAAGGACAAGATTTATGTACCCCAAATGCCAACAAAATTGTGGAATGGATCACTGCTTCTGTGCCGTACATTAATAGAAACATGCTATCAAACATATAGAAGGAACTGGATTACCATTTGAATGTGTGCCAGGTGATTAAGGGTGCTCACATTGGACAGTTTATAATATCTACTTGAAACTTGGCAAGTTTATGTATCTTTTCATGTATCGCTCAGCTTTGTAGGTTGTATACTTTTCAATATACAATACTTAGGAACCCGATGAATCATTTATACTAACCCTGTATAAACAAAACAGTACTAACAATGAAAACATAGAAAAAAAATTGAATGGTCAAAGTATATGAAAAAATGTTCCATCAAAATATTCGCTGAGAAAAAAAATGTATGCATCTTGTGCATCACATCACAAATCATCCTTCATAATTCAAATTGTACTGCGATAATATAGTATCTGCTTTATTAGTAGTCCTTATCCATGGTACTTAATCTTCTTCTAAGCGTACAACCAATATTCAAAAACATTTGACCACATCAGTCATTTTCAACAATAAATATTGCAACACATTATTTTCTACACATTGCAAATGTATACAGTGTTTAATACAAATTTAGCAAGTTTCAGATTCCTCTCCATAGAGCCTTGTAATATAAAACGTTTCCTTCCCGTTATTCTTGTGGTTCTTCTTAATCCTAAATTATTCAATATTAAGTCATCCCAGTCTATGCTGGTGATGCATTTATACGTTCTTAGTTTGTCATCCCAGCCTATGGTGGCGATGCATTTATGTAACTTAATTTTATGTCATTCATTTTATGCTGGTGATGTATTTGTTTATAAATTTTTAATATGTCATCCCACGCTTTGTTAGTAACACATTTTAACTTATAAATCTGTTAGTAGTGGAAACCCTGTCTTTGCCGGTGAAGCTATTCTTTATCTCGTCGACTTATATCTCCCCAATTGTCTTCTGTTTTAAATAAGGCAGACAGAAACCCTTTCAATTACATATACCACTTCAGCATTCACCATAACTCCTCCTCCTCGAATTTACATTTATGCATTCTACTTTTGTCAAGTCACAGATTGCATCAATAATATAATCAAGATTTCTCTCTAGGGTTTGATCTTATATATATTGTGCATCACTTGAAAGACTAACTTTTTCACAACTCCATTACGTGATAAAACTTTGAAACAAACTGTCTGAGTTGCAATAGACTTGAAACATGCTGTCTGTCTTGTAAGAAAATTAAAATAAGCTAGCTCTATAGTAATAATATGAAAACATGCTGTCTTAATAATGGCAGTAGTAGCGTAGAAACACATTGGCTGTCTTATGCTACTAGAAGAAGCTTCTCCTTTGAATTTTGAAATATGCTGCTCCTCTTGGAACAAAATTTATTTTCTTTTTCACACTGGGGAAGAAACTATCTTCTGTTTCTTCAAATATTTCCTCTGCTTCTTTTTCTCACTAAACATCTCTTATTCCTTTTCCTCCTGTGTTGCCTACTGAAGGAACCATCTTTTTTGTAACATTTCCTCCTTCCTCATATGCTTTCAATAATTTCTCCCTTCTTCACTTCTTCCTTCATGTAGGTGTCTTACACCTTCCTGTAACATCAGGTGTATTACAGAAAAAATAATTATCAGGTTCTTTTCAAATGCTTCGGTGTGAACTAGTGGATTATCATTGAAGAAAAGATTTGCAAATTAAAAAGAAATTTCTTTCATGAAAGGTAGTATTATTTTCAAATTCCTTTCTAGGTTGGTGAGAAAACAAAACTGTATCCATTTTTTAAGGAACCACCAATTGATTTATGTGGTAAGCAAACTTTGAAATAACTGTTGGTTTGCAGCATTTCAAGGGAACTGTAGAAACAGCAGTCCTTATGACATTTCAAAGAAACTGTAAAGATATCCTTCTCGACAACTGGAACCCCTCTGATAATTCATCCTCTAGTCCTGTGGTACATGGTATAAGCTTAGGGAAAACTTTACTGTCCAACATTCTTTCCTTTACCAAATCTCTACACCTATGATTAATACAGCTCCACCAGTTTACTTTGTTCGTTGTACCATTACAGTTCACTACAAGCAGTCTGATTACTGTCTTTGGCATACTCATGTCCGTATGTTTTGGGATCTTCAGCACCCCACAAGAAATCGTTGCATCATGGCAATAATGTTGATGAACCTGGCAACTCGTATGAGACTGCTTAGTGTGCAGCAATCAATCCATCTGGGCAAAGCTCTTGTGTGCAGTGTTTCTGGCTGCTTACTTTGTGATTTTTGCACACAGTTTTTGAGTTGTATGGAAGCTGGATGCTGCAGAGAAAACATCTGGATATCATTATGCTTGGTCAGATCAACGGCAGGTAGAGGCCAGCTGCAGTCAGCCCTAAGTGGGCCAGTAGTGTCACCTATAGTGTCATTTTACAGCTGTTGAAAAGATTCCAGGAGGGGAGAAACGTTCAATGGTAGTATGGGGAAAGGTTGACAATGTGCTGCAACCCAGCACCAGCCCTCAAGTCCCAAAAGACATCCAACCAGCATAGCACTTGCACTGGCTACAGCTCTTGCCACCCTCTATGAATCTTGAAGATCCCTTAATTTATGGACATGATTGGGAATGTCCATAAATTAATGGATACATCAGTTTTATTTGTATACTTTCATCAGCATAGTATTTGCAGCCTCTAGGCAGTTATTCACTGGGAAAGAAATAGTTTAAAGAAAATGGCTGGTAAGCACGGTATATCTGAAAAAGGATAAAAAGATTGTGATTTATGATTCAAGCAGTCACACTGATTGATGTACAATATGTAATTGATTTTTTGTTTTGAGACAAATGCAGACCAATAAATTTTGAAGTAATGATTTATCCAGAAATCTGCATCATTATGCAGATGTTTTTTCACAAGCCTCATGCAGTGATTTTGCTGTTTCTAATGCTACTGGATTTTATATAACACCTAGCATTTGCCCACTGCTTCACACGTGTGTGCTTTGCAATGTGTTGAAATTCTTTACCGATTTTATTCTGTTATCAAATATTAACTTTGAGAGCATGAATGCCATTATTTCAGTCACAAGTCGTAAGTAGTTCCAGCAGACCAGTTTCGATCATGAAACTGAATGTTTTAAAGCACATGATTTTTGAACAGAAACATTAGCAAAGTTTATGGTTAGTTTGAAATGCAGTCAAGAATTATTTTTAATTTCCTTAGCTTTCAATGATACCATATTACTAATGTCACTATTTCAACCACATGTAAGTAATTCCAACTGGTCAGTGAATGTACCAATGTGCATGTGACAGAAGCTATGATTTCCAGATGGCTATATTCCTGGAGGTTGTGGTTAGGTTGAATGCAGCCTGAACCGAATGACAACTGGTACTCATAAAGCACAAGGCATTATGGATTTAGTTATAATTTCGTGGTATAGCATTAGGTTTTGAATTATTTTTATTTGCCTTTGCTTTTAATAATGCTATATTACTGATGTGGGGGAGGAGGGGGGTTCACAGGAGGCCAAAATGGAGCTATGTGGTTTATGCACGCTCCCTTACTGACAATTTAATGAGGCAGTACCACTATACTCTGAGAGTTAACAAGTATATGAATATAAGGAAAGCCCAATCTTATATATATATAAAAATAGACGTGTTTTTTCCTATATTTCACTTTTCAGCCACCACTACCTAGCACAGATCACTGATGTTTGTGGGTGGAAGTAGCATGGAGTTTCCTGTCGTGCAATCGTTGGCCGAATGCCGATAGCTGTGGGGATGTGGGAGATATAATGATTAAAGTTGGTCAAGTGCAGGGCGTTTTCATATTTCGACCAAAAATTCGTCTCTCCGTATACTTCTCTTTCCTGCCACAACTACATAACATAGACTTTTGGTGTTTGTATGTGGTAGTAGAATCGTCTTTCCTGTCAGTGCACTATGGTTGTTAGATGTCGGTAGCTATGGGGATGTGGGAGATATGGGGGTTGAAAGTGGTCGGACCTGTGGCAATTTCATACTTCTGCCAAAGACAAAAGTGTCATGGTGTATCACTTTTCAGCGAAAACTATAGATCACAGATAACTGGCGTTTGTGTGTAGTAGTAGCACAGAGTCACCTTTCGATCACAACAGCGGCCGAATTTCAGAAACTGTGGTACTGTGGTAGATATGGTGGTTGTAAGTGGCCGACCAAGGATATTTTCGTATTTCGACTGTCTCCGCATATGTCACTTTTCTGCCACAACTACATAGCATAGAGCATTGGTGTTTGTGTTTGGTAGTAGAATCGTATCTCATGTAGTGCACTATGGTTGTTAGATGTCGGTAGCTATGGGGGTGTGGGAGAAATGGGGGTTGAAAGTGGTCGACCTGTGGCAATTTCATATTTCTGCCAAAGACGCATCTGTCATGGTGTATCACTTTTAAGTGAAAACTATCAATTGCAGATCACTGGCGTTTGTGTATGGTAGTAACACAGAGTCTCCCATCGATCACCACGTTGGCCGAAATTCGGTAACTGTTGGAGTGTGTGAGATATGGTGTTTGAAATTGGTCGATCATGAATATTTTCGTGTTTCATCCAAAGACTTGTGTGTATCCGTAAATTTTACCTTGCTGCCAGAACTACATAGCGCAGAAGACTGGTACTTGTGTGTGGTAATAGTATTGAGTCTCCCATCGTGCACTAGGGTGGTTAGATGTCTATAGCTGTCAATATGAATTCTTTACAATCACGAACGAAGTCGTGGGTACCAGCTAGTAAGTAATAAAAAGAGGCAAAAAACCGTGGATAAATTTTAAATTACTAATTTTTTTAAAAGCTCTGTAGGTAATTTTGTAGGGCTGGCAGCACTATTTCAAATAGCAAGTATCAATCCAAACTATGGGGAATGGGGATTCCATCTCGCGCAACCTAGTCTCTTCAGGAAATCCCCGTTCATAAAGAAAATTTCAGTCAATTTTGCCAATATTTTCGTAATTTTTTTTCCTACTGAACCAGAAAAATATAGTAGATTTTAAACTAAGATCAGTACTTAGAATAAACTCTAAAACAGTCATTTTAAATGATAACTGCCTTACAAATGTGAGATTTAGTAGTTGTGAAAAAAAACATGTTCCAGAAAAAAAACTTTTTTTTTTTTCAAAGTTTTTTTTTCATGTTTTTTTTCAAGCCAGAAAAAAATCCAGTTTTTTTACAACACTATCTGTGCCCTATAATTTTCCATTTAGAAATGATTCCCTCAGTATATATAAGTTACTAGACGACCCGTGCGAAAATTTCGCGAAATAAATGCGATGAATAGTGAGGTTGAATATGATGTCACCAAAGCTGAGTCATTATTCTTCATACTCCTACTTCATTTATCGATTTTGGTTAGAAATCCAGGGAGATAAAGTTTCGAAAGACATAAAATGTATTTTAGAAATATTGACATTTTGGCCCTATAAGGGCCAAATTACGAAAAATTCCTTTCTTAGAATATAATGTTACCACGGCGGAAACCTTAGTCTTTAATATGATATCTCATTTATCTATATCGGCTAGATATCAAGGGAGATAAATAGCTCGTGACACAAAAATGCGTTGTAGAACCATTTATACTTTTTCCCTTTAAGGGTTGAATTTCAGAAACTTCTTTCTTAAAACATTATGTCACCAAAGCTGAGACATTATTCCTCATAATCTTCCTTGATTTATAGATTTTGGATAAATATCGAAGGAGATAAGTGGTTCGAGACACAAAAAACGCATTTTAAAAAAATTGACATTTTTGCCCTTTAAGGGTCGAATTACGAAAATTTCCTTTATAAAAATATATTGTTACCACGGCGTAGACCTTAGTCTTTAATATGATATCTCATTTATCTATAACGGTTAAATATCAAGGGAGATAAATCACTCGTGACATAAAAATGCATTATAGAAAAAATTTATACTTTTTCCCTTTAAGGGTTGAATTCCAAAAACATTCTTTCTCAAATTATGATTTCACCAAGCTGAGACATTACTCCTTATATTCTAACTTCATTTATCGATTTTGGTTAAATATCCAGGGAGATAAATGGCTCGAGATACAAAAAACGCATTTTAGAAAAATTAACATTTTTGCCCTTTAAGGGTAGAATTAAGAAAAATTCCTTTATAAAAATATATTGTTACCACAGCGGAGACCTTAGTTTTTAATATAATATCTCATTTATCTATAACGGTTAGATATCAAGAGAGATAAATCACTCGTGACATACAAATGCGTTATAGAAAAATTTATACTTTTTCCCTTTAAGGGTTGAATTCCAAAAACATTCTTTCTTAAAATATGATTTCGCAAAGCTGAGACATTACTCCTGATAATCCTACTTCATTTCTCGATTTTAGTTAGATATTCTGGGAGATAAATGGCTCGAGACACAAAAAACGCATTTTAGAAAAATTAACATTTTTGCCCTTTAAGGTCGAATTAAGAAAAATTCCTTTCTTAAAATGCAATGTTACCATGGCAGAGACCTTATTCTTTAATATGATACCTCCTTTATCTCTATCGGTTAGATATTAAGGGAGATAAATCACTCGTGACACAAAAACGAATTGAAAAAATATTTATACTTTTGCCCTTTAAGGGTCGAATTCCGAAAAATTCCTTTATAAAAATATATTGTTACCACGGTGGAGACCTTAGTCTTTAATATAATATCTCATTTATCTATAACGGTTAGATATCAAGAGAGATAAATCACTCGTGACATACAAATGCGTTATAGAAAAATTTATACTTTTTCCCTTTAAGGGTTGAATTCCAAAAACATTCTTTCTTAAAATATGATTTCGCAAAGCTGAGACATTACTCCTGATAATCCTACTTCATTTCTCGATTTTAGTTAGATATCCTGGGAGATAAATGGCTCGAGACACAAAAAAACGCATTTTAGAAAAATTAACATTTTTGCCCTTTAAGGGTCGAATTAAGAAAAATTCCTTTCTTAAAATACAATGTTACCATGGCAGAGACCTTATTCTTTAATATGATACCACCTTTATCTCTATCGGTTAGATATTAAGGGAGATAAATCACTCGTGACACAAAAACGAATTGCAAAAATATTTATACTTTTGCCCTTTAAGGGTCGAATTCCGAAAAATTTCTGTCTTAATATATGAGGTCACTAAAGCGGAGATCTTAATCTTTAAAATTATACTTAATTAAACGATTTTAGATAGGTATCTAGGGAGATAAATGACTCATAACACAGCAAACAGCATTTTAGAAATATTGACATTTTCGCCCTTTAAGGGTCGAATTTCAAAAACTTCTTTTCTTAAAATATTATGTGACCAAAGTGAAGATCATTAGCTTTAAAATGACCCCTCATTCATTGATTTCGGTTAAGTATGAAGGAAGATATAGGCTTGTGACAAAAAAATACCTTATAGAAATAATATATATGATTAGCTATTTACACAGATTTTGATCTGGACCATTAGTTCTACAAATTAGAAAACACCATCCAAATTGATGTGGTAGTTTTTGTATGATGCTGGTTCATACTCCTCATACACACACAGCTTGCTTACAGATTTATAATAGTGTAGGTTTCTAAATTGCATAATTTAGTTCTGTGACTAATTTTTCTTTTTAATCCACATGTGCAGCTGTTTTTATTTTTTCCACTCCTCAATCTTTCTATGTCTGGAAATAATTTTCCTTTCCAAAACTCAGCCGCTTTTCTTATATCACAGAAACATTTACCTGTGTACTTCTACATTACCTGTACAGGGCAGTAAAAGCTTCCAGATCTTACATTAGATGTATTATTGTGGAGTGTCCATAAACAACAAGGCTCTAGTTAACCTTCTATTGAATTCCCCGCCCCTCCCCCTATATAACCTGGTGTGGCTTTTGCCTTCACCCCCTCCCCTCCCACATGTGTATCATAGTTTTTTCCCTCTATTAATTCCGGAAAACATTTTGTACTGTTTTCTCTTACCAGACTATAGTTAAAATTATTGCATTTATAATGAACACTGCTGATTGTTGTTTTATTTACTTTTCTGTACTTATAATGAATGAAATGGTAACATGATCCACTCTTGCCAATGATCAATTATTGGGTAAAACATCTTTCTCAGAAACAGCCAGGGATCTTTTCCTTCTTGAGTTGTTACTATAAACTTTCACCTCATATCATTTATCATTGTCTATTAATTGATAAAATAGAACAAATTATAACTGCCATGAAAAAAGATTAAGAGGAGATGCATTTTTTGTTTTCTTTCGCTGCAGTTGTCACCTATGTTTCTACAGAACAAAATTATAATAATTTTATGAGCAACGCTGTCAATATGTAGAGAATCTAAAATTAGCAGAGAATTAAATGACACACTGTTGTGTATTCTGTACCCTAATTTAAGTGTGACAAATAAAATTAATAAAAAGCTACATAGCTTGGCTCTGTCACCCTTCTCCCTCCCTCCCCCTTTCCCACATACATAACACAACAAATTTGAAAATACTTTTTAAAACAGCTATTATTCTTTGGGCCACCTGTATTGCAGAGGACTATATGGAATAGAATGATTGCACAGTCCTTTCTTCCCCCCCTCCCCCCCCCCCCCCCCCAACCTCCATTTTTTATTCGTGTTTTGAGCTAATCATAGTGTGACCGACCGTTTTGGGCTTAGTCGATTAGTTGACAGGATGGTTGAGTAGGTGGGCCTGCCCTTCCTATCATGGCACTGCGTGTGATCGCTCGTATGGGCCTAGGGCTTAATGCTGTGCAGGTTGTTGCAGTTGTGAGCGCAATGTGGCATTGGAGAAACCGACCAGATCCTAGGTACTGACCTGTGCGAAGTATTCCCACTAGTTTGCCTCGGCAATCTTCTGCTGTCTCCTCGTAGTACGGCGGCTAGATGGATTACTGTTAATCAGGATAACTGACACCACATGGTTAAGGACATGACCCTTTACTTTATAATAGTACCATGTAATGATCATTGAACTGGGCTATGGCTAGCTATAGGTTCTTCTACTTCTATTACGACAGACAAGGCGTCTAACTGCTACGATAGGCGTTTATTGTACACTCTAGACTGAAGCCAATACATCCGAATGAATACTGCCTGCTAGGCTAACCCCGATGGTACTAATAACTGAAGCCATAGTTTCTTGACGTTAATGATCTACTCAAAGTATAGATGGTGGATCCATTACTTACAATGGAGAATGGCTAGCAGCTAGTCTTGGTAGCGATGTTGCCTGCTATCGGCCATGACGCGAGACCCGGCTATGGAGAGAGGCACCCTAACCGTTAAACTGACATAGTGTCTGCCCTACAGTACTGATACTTGCAGAAGAGCGCGAGTGCGTACCGTCGCTCGTAATTTATCCCGATCGTCGAACGTTCTAGATGTTCGATCGGTCGTCACCCCGGTCATCGCCTTCAGTCCTGGCATCTGCTGACGCTCGCGTCTGCAAAACGAGGCTAACCTCACGCGAACTCTCCGCGTGCGTACGGGACGTTGCTTTCAACTAAAGTACTAATATTTAACCTTAACTAATATGTCTCAAAACCGTCCATTACACTATCCCCCCACCTAAAATGTCGAACGTCCTCGTGAGACGAGTTATCTAAGTATACAAAATTTGATTTTGTTAGTTAACAAATTAGTAATCTGATGAATCCACCACCTTGATCAGATTAATTCAACCAAATGAGAAAGTGAAAAATATAATTGTTATATCGGGGGTAACCTCGCAGTAGCTTACAAGGTAAAAAGTTTCAAAACACAAATATGAAATTGTCAATCCATAAAGTTCACTTGGAACAATATTGAATTTTTACAAAAAATCGATAAACAATTACAGGTTATATAACTTACTGTCTCATCAACCCTAACTCTGAATTTTTCTGAAAATATTCTTAGCTATGTGAAATTTCGCATAAATCGCATAAATTTATAAAAGTTATGTTTTCCAATGTTACAAGACAAATTGAATTTTAGTTGCATCACAAATTTTCTAGTTTGAACTGTTCAAATTTTGTTTATTTCACAGAAAGTCTTTCGAGTTTATAACCGTTTCATATTTTTTCCCAATTATGTCACTGTAAAAATACAAATTGATATTCACATCGATACTGTTTCATACAGTTTCTTTTCCTTTTTAAAAATAATGTCTTTGTACTTAGCACTGTTCCACTTTCCGAAGTAGATGCGGAAGTGCTGACGCTACGAAGAATGCGATGTCAGCTGACGCTTCTTGTGTCGCCCTGGCTGACTCCGTCTGGTGCTGAAACAAACGCTTACGCCAGTACGCATTCCCAAAGATTCATAATTGTACATGTGAATTTTGGAACATTTCACAGCATGGCAAGAAACAAAACATTTTCCAATAAAATTTGTCATAAATTATAAAATCTGTCTTCAGACTAATGAAATAGAAACAAATTAATATTACTTTTGAACATTTCAGGTTTGTCATAACTTAACGGTGTATAAACACAAGAACAATAATTTTAAACCTAATCTGACAGAAGTGAACGAAATTTCCATAATTGAGCTGTGGATTGGTACATTTTTCAGTTATTATTAATTTTCTGGTTAGTCCAGTATGTGGTCTCCGATCCAGACGTCAATCCAGGCAAAACCCATTAGACAGTTATTTATTTGTTAATATTGTCGGACGTGGCTATATTTCAGTCAAGGTTTATCTTCTATAAATCTTAACTCTAATCATTACTCCTACTCGTCCTTCCTCACAGGATGTGATAAGGTTTTTAAGTTTAGCATCATACTTACAAATATATTCGTTCTCTACGCCGCGGTCCTGACCACTGCCCAGTGTGGCAGGTACACACACGTGGTGACCATTCGATTGCTTTGCTTCCGTAGTCTCTTTTCACCCCGTCTCTGGCTGACGATATTGTCAGGTTATTAAAGCTTGAAGCACACCACTGGATTTTTAGCTTGTACCTTGAGACTGGCTGTGAATCATATAGTTTGAAAATTTAATCCCCATGCTGCCTAACAGCAAGTTTGCCATTAACATCTTTCCTAAATTCTATTCCCATTCCTAGAAAAATTCTCTCCTTTTCATTAACCAATCTTCTTGACCCACTGAAACAATAGAGAAATTCGTTAATAATGTAACTACTCTTCCTCTGAATAAGGAATTATTTAGAGTTTGTTAGAATTTGAAGTCTAATCTCTCCTGTTCTACCAATTATATTCTAAATTAAACACTTTGTGTTCTAAACTATTGTACTCATTATTTACTTAAAATACAACGTAATGTTAATTGTCTCCTTTTTTCCCTTATTTTTCCTTTTTCTCTTTTTTTTTTCTTCTTTTTTTCTTAGAACTTAGCTAACTAGCCATGCAGTCATTAAGATGTTACCATTAGCGCTATTTTTAATTTTCAGAGTCTTTTCCGTGGCTCTTTCTCACTTTCTTTAGGTGGTATTACGTGTCCTCCTTTTATTCACTTGCTTGTTTCCCTCAAATAACGTGTGATTACATTGTGCCATTCGCGCGAGATTACCAGCGTTATCGTATTTGCTCTTGTTACGGAACTCCTATATGGACTATTTTATCGATTCTTCTTTTAAAGAGCTTTACCCATATTTCATACTTAAAGATTAATTACAGATTCCTTAGCTTCACTTAATCGTATAGTTTGCTATCATACGTGATTGAGTTACCAACTAATACTCAATTAGTGATACACTGGAAACATACTAAGTGATATTAACTCGAGGATAATTTTCTAGAAAGAAAAATGTGTTTAGGATTGTGAAAGAGTAACAGACATAGAATGCTTGTTTGGTCTTCCAAAATTCAAGTTGACATACTATGTCATTTAAAGAGATCATTTATCACTCCACCTGCCCTATTTCTTTAATACTACCCCGGGTTTATTTTACGTTCACTGAGACAACCTGAACTCAGGACCCGTCGCTTCATAGGCACAGCCGTATTCTCTTTTTTGACTGTCCTATAAGCCAACAATATACTCTTCTCACCTGCAGCGTGGATGTATGAAAAACCTGTCTTCACATGACATCGTGCACCTAATTTTCCATATGCCAAAGAAATCAATGAAAAATCAATTTTCTAATCAACAAGGATTTACTGCAATGCTGACTTACCCAAAAGAATGTAATTGTAGAAGAAATTATGTTTAACAGAGAAAGAAAGAAAAAAAAAATCGTATGACAGAGATGCATAAAATTTACATTAATTCGTTCATCGTACCGGATGTTAACATTTTTCATCTGATTTAGCTTGCTCGGACTTAGAAATATTACCCCTTAGTAACTTCCCTCACACTGTAAGTAGTTAATTCTATCTTATTGTGGCTTAATAACTTTTATGCTTCATTATACTTCTCGTGGCTTTACTGTTTATTACTCTGTGGCTGGTTCTAGATTACATTTCTACATCTTACCAGGTGCTTCATTACAACATTAATCGACATGGAGTTTACTTATATCTTGACTGATTTCGAATTTCGCTAATGTTTAAAGTGATCCAATAATTGAAAGGATTTATATCGCTGAGCGTGGTAGTAGCAAAGGAAGATGACGTTGTGATCCGTTTTGCGATGAGTAGGCGTCCCCACCATCTGAACACAAGTCTCCCAAACAGCTGCGTAAGCGTTCCCTTCCAGGCAATCTTAGACGCAGTGTTCCTACTCCACCCATCTGACTATGGAAAAATTTACTGTGGAATTTCTAATGTAATCTTAGATATGCCAAATCACTTCTAGCAACTGGTCTCCATGTGAACCTATCCTTAGTGAGTTCCATTGATCGCTCATATCCACCTTCGGATAGTATGTTGTTAATAATTCCCGCGAAAACGATCCCAAAAGGCGAGTTACTTTGATCGCTCCTATCCACCCCTGGGTATCATATTTCTGATTACAACAGCACCAGTTTAAACTCTTTTTACTCCCTGCTGCATTCCCTTACAGCCTTACGGGTATCTACAAATTATTCCCTGCTACAGCCTTACGGGTACCATACATTTCCCTGCTGAGCCTTACGGGTAACACATTATCACCAATTTCACAATTACACATTTAACCACTTAATCCGCATGCATGCCTTACTTCAACACTTTTATATGGCCATTTAAACTCTTTACTCACTTGCTACATTTACTACTCAGTATTCGCGAATTTATTCCTCAGTATTCTTTTCGTCATCGCTTCTTTTTTCCTCCTCGATGCACCGATACAAGATTACTGACTCACATCGCCTGAACGATGAAGAACATGTCTCCGTATCATTACCGCATTATTTTTATCTTTCTTAAGAACTTCATAGGGCTATTAGACTATCACGCAACTCCGATTCCTACATCACATTACACTATTCCACTGTGACCGAGCTTGACCTTGGACGGGTCGTATAGCCGAACACACAATCCCGACTCCTCATACTGGTGTATTTGTTAGGCGGTTTGGATCCGTATTACAGTAACTATTGTGGGTGTGCACATCCCAAATAATCACCTGAACCCGCGTATGGCCCTTTAAACGATCGCGAAGGATACACTCGCGTGTTTTGCACTAAGCAACCGTTGAATACCCCAAGTACGGATACTCAATTCATCGAAAATTTACGCTATGGTCTTCCCTTAGATATTAATTGCCACATTCTTAGAAATTCTGCCACGTTTACACACTATTTCGCCACAATGCTTTACACAGGGTATAATGCCACTACAGTGAATTTCACACACATTAATATTTCAAGTTTCTGTTACACTTAATTGCCATCATTACTTTACTGTATACAATTTACAATTTTAGTCCTACCACAAATCTCCTACTTAAACCAAAACTATGCACTAGTATGCATAAGCTTTAATAGAGAGTCCGTGAAACAATGAAATTACTCCGCGCGTATCTTTTTTTTATTGCAACCCGAGGGACTAGTAGATGTTTCTTACTTTGTTTAACACAAAAATAACGTTACTACTCATCAATACAGAATTTTGCATGAGAGATTTAATTTACTTTTTATTTTAACTACTGCTTCTCACATCCGATTTTATCTAGCAAGCGAATTTTGCACCATATCAGAACTTAAATTCCTCTCTTATTATACATCACTTATTATACAATTTCCATTAAGCCATTTCATTTCCCTTTCGAATTTCAATCATCCATAAAGTACGCGTCTATTTCCAGTTTCAGTTTTACACGCGCTCGTCAGCGTTGCCAACGTAAGCAACTGAGATTTTACACATTTTATACTTCTATTAGTCAGTTAATAACTTTAATTGAAGGCTATTCACAGCAATAAGATTCAAATTTTTGTGAAACACTAGTCGCCCGCTAAACATCTTTTACATACATAGCTTAGAATATCATATTACATTTCAAACAAATTTTATAGTATTTTAGCAGAAGTACATGCACTTACCAATTAACATGTCACAGCTTAAATAATTTGCTATCTTAAATCATGCAAAAATGACTGTTTAAAATTAAATAACCTTTGAAGATAGGAGTACGATTATTTAACACGGGATAGTTGAAAACAATGAAGTAAACGTTTGATGCAATTTATTCAATGTTACTCACCAAAAAAGAAAAATTTATTTACTTTCCAATAACTTAACGCGCACTGAATAATCGATTTTGCGACCAGATTAACTCCTGAGATCGACTGACACACCGGACAAATAATGATTTAACTTTATCATAGAAGATGCACCATGATTTTTACACAACCAATAAATGGCTATTTCGTTCTTCCAAACTAACCCTTTAAGACGAAATATTATACTTTCAAAACATTTTGTGACTATCTTTTGACTGAACACCGCTTCCATTATGAAAAACCGATTGGAGATGTGCATGCTATCAAATTTTGATTTCAAAATATCGTTAATTCGAAATTTCAACTTAACAATTTTGTTTTCCCGCACCGTTCCAATTTACACAAGCAATTACTTTACTTGAAGCTATTTCATGCCAAATACTGTGTATTTTCCAAAACTCACCGGATTTTGGTGCTGGAACCCGTCGACGCTGCGTGCTGCACTTGGACACTGGAGGATGTACTGCTCTCGTCCGCGTCGCTGCTACCCGACACTGCTTGGCTTGCGGATTTCGACTCAGCTGGCTGCCGGCTGCTCGCTGGTAGTGACTGTATTCTCGCCGCTACAATACTAAAACTTCTGACTGCTAGCTAAGTAAATAATTGATCGAACCTCTCTCCTGCCTGTCTGCTATCATGCCGTTTCTTTTGCCATCCTATTTTTCTCTCCCATAATTCTTCTTAACGCCGCTATTTTCTGATGGTCGTCGTAACTAGAGTCCTGCCTTCGATGCTTCTTCCGTGGATTGGTAACTCCCGCGTTCTAAAATGTAACGAATAGCTTGGGCGGAAGAAAGTGTTTACCTCTGACAGCAAATGTAATTTTTGACCGTTTTCTTCTGACCGTTTTCTCCTGGCAATTTTCTTCTGATCGTTTCCTCCTGACACTTCCTTCTGGCACTAAGTGTCCTTTTTAGGCCCTTTTCTTCTGACACCAAATTGTGACTTCGACCGTTTTGGGCTTAGTCGATTAGTTGACAGGATGGTTGAGTGGTGGGCCGCCCTTCCTATCATGGCACTGCGTGTGATCGCTCGTATGGGCCTAGGGCTTAATGCTGGAGGTTGTTGCAGTTGTGAGCGCAATGTGGCATTGGAGAAACCGACCAGATCCTAGGTACTGACCTGTGCGAAGTATTCCCACAGTTTGCCTCGGCAACTTCTGCTGTCTCCTCGTAGTACGGCGGCTAGATGGATTACTGTTAATCAGGATAACTGACACCACATGGTTAAGGACATGACCCTTTACTTTATAATAGTACCATGTAATGATCATTGAACTGGGCTATGGCTAGCTATAGGTTCTTCTACTTCTATTACGACAGACAAGGCGTCTAACTGCTACGATAGGCGTTTATTGTACACTCTAGACTGAAGCCAATACATCCGAATGAATACTGCCTGCTAGGCTAACCCCGATGGTACTAATAACTGAAGCCATAGTTTCTTGACGTTAATGATCTACTCAAAGTATAGATGGTGGATCCATTACTTACAATGGAGAATGGCTAGCAGCTAGTCTTGTAGCGATGTTGCCTGCTATCGGCCATGACGCGAGACCCGGCTACGGAGAGAGGCACCCTAACCGTTAAACTGACATAGTGTCTGCCCTACAGTACTGATACTTGCAGAAGAGCGCGAGTGCGTACCGTCGCTCGTAATTTATCCCGATCGTCGAACGTTCTAGATGTTCGATCGGTCGTCACCCCGGTCATCGCCTTCAGTCCTGGCATCTGCTGACGCTCGCGTCTGCAAAACGAGGCTAACCTCACGCGAACTCTCCGCGTGCGTACGGGACGTTGCTTTCAACTAAAGTACTAATATTTAACCTTAACTAATATGTCTCAAAACCGTCCATTACAATAGTGTTCCAAGACCATCAAATGCATATTGCCCAATACAAAGATTAGGAATTATTTCTAAGCACAGGAAACACATTGTCCTTAAAAGATATACTTATAGTGGCTATCCATGTTTTTTAAATGAGTAGAAGGTTATACAATTACAGATAGGTTTAAGATGTTAGTTCTAAAAACTTTGAATAGATATAGTCACATTTAAGTTTTGGATTTTGTTTAGAATTCCACAGATCTTATACAAAACATTTGCTATTGAACCTAGTTGCATTTGTCATTCATCACAATCACTATGAAAATTATTATTTTAAAATTATGGGTTTTGCATTGTATGTTTTATTCAGTGTACTTCCATTTCTCAAATACATATCTGTAACTTCTTGGCAACATTTGTGCATAGGAACTAAGCAAAATTGTCATAAAATATATTGCACTTAAGTAAAATTTTTTGTCTTCTCCTCAGATATTCTTGAGGGGTGACAATTTGAAGCCAGAAACTCCCTCCTGTTCATATCTGTGTGTTTTGATGTATGTGAAATGTCTATGTCCATAGCAATCTGACCACTTTCTCCACTTTTTTTTCTACATGCTTCAATGCCTGTTGTTAATTCAATTAATATAATACTTTTTCTCTTTCATTTTTATATATTGTTTATACTGCTTGTACAGAAAGAAAGTTAACCAAAATTTATATATGTGTTAGATAATCTGACAACGAATGTGGAGGAATAAAATAATAATAATAATAAAAAAAACAGAATGTATGGATGAGCCCCCTTTGCTACCACCTTTTATTTTTTAAGATAACTTTTTACTTCATAGAGTGGTCTGGTAGCTCAGTAGTTAAGGCGCTTACTTTCGAAAGTATTCTCAGGTCCTGGGTTAAAATCCTGGTGGATGCAGGAATTTTTGTGAGTTGTGTTTGATCATGTGAGCTACACATGTCGTTTAATGGTTCCATGTTAAACTGTAGGGCCCAGAGGAAAGGAACTGGCTGTCCTACCACTGACACAATGGCTTAGTATGTCTCCTTTGGGAGGTCTTGACCAATTTTTGGGTTGTGAACTAAGTTTCAGTTCTTTTTACTTCATACATTTCACATCATACATAGATGTACATGTCCCTCCTTTTTATATTGTATTGTTAGTTAGTGTATTTGTCCTTCAGTTGTGAATTGCTGGAGATAACATTGAATTTTAGCTTGATATTTTAAAATGATTGGTTCATAAACTTCCAGATTATCTGTTGACTCGTGGCCCTCAGTGCCCTTGTGAACAAAGTTTGAATATTGTGTTGATTTTCTTTCCAAAATATTTTTGTACTTATTGTAAATTGTAGTTATTTACCCATTAAATTTTATTTAATAGTGGAACACAAAAAAAATGCTACAAGTTCAAACAAGGACAGAGAAATTAAAGTTGACATCATTCTTGGCTGTGGGTATCCCTGGGCAACTAACCATATGTACACCTCACATGATTAAGAGATCACCTGAAATATTGTGTATTTGTATTCATCTTCTGATGGCGGTGATACAGCTGTCTTGTGCCCAGCCGTTGATTAGTGGTGTTTTATTTCTCTGATCTTGTTTGAATCTTTTTGAGTCAGGATCCCTTTTCCTCTATCCTTCTGTACTTAATTTCTAGAACGGACTGATGCTCACAATGCCTGAGGATACTTTAACACTTTATGCTCCAAGTCCACATGACAAAACAGAATGGTTCCAGGCATGCAGTCTGCTGTCAAGAAGTCTCTTCAGAAATCACATGCTCATACTCCACCTGCTGCTCGTACGACTACATATGTTTTTATGAAGAACCCTGCATATAAAGAGGCCAAATACTCAGGTACTTTAATTTCAAACTTGATGACTTAATCTATGTGACCATCTCGGTAAGGATATAGGTTATTTTAAAAAGCAGTTGATGTTGATTAAAATATGGAAGGGGTGGTAGCATTATCTTGTTCCATATATGCTGAAAGATACATGAGAGGGATATGTCTGAAATTACTAAAATGGTCTCAAAATTAAGCAGGTTTAGTGATACCAAAATCTTTTAAGAAAATTCTTCCTTTTACCAGTTTCTATTGCTATCTCAGACAAGATGAATATGATATTTTTCAAAACATTTTGTAATATAGCATGCTGCATCAGGTTTCATTATAAGAACACCAGTTAGAATGTAGTTTTAGGTAGTGTAGTAAATTATTCAAATTTGTTAAAAAAATTACTTCAAATTTTTGTCAACAGGAAGAAACGTTTTTTTGATTTGATAACTGATACTTTTTGTGTTTGCTAAGGTGACATGGTATCACGAATGAAGTTAGCTTGATTTATCAAACATATCTACAGAAATCCAAATTATGTATTAAGGTAACAATGAAATACTAGGCGATAAGTAGCAAAAAGGAATTACAAATTAGGTTAATAAAATGAACCACCACTTATCATAAGATGATGGTTGTGTGGCATGAACCCATGTAACAAAAATGAACACAAAAGAATTGAAATTTTTGGTTCTCAGCCCTTCATCAACAAGAGTAAATTGCAGAGGTTGGGTGCTGTAGGAGACTTCCTCACAGACTGACAGCCATCATTTCAAGGTAAGCAGTGGTACAGTTCCCTAGCCTAATTTGTAATTCCAAATTATGTAGTAATATTCATGAATATCTAAGGTAACATAAGACAGTGAGAGTTGGAAGCTATTAATTCACTCATATCAGCAGTATGAGCACGATTCAGAAATACTATCCATTCTGGAGCTCAACACTAACATTACTTGATCTATGGGTCAGAGCTATGCATCATCCATGAAATGTTCCTATATAATTTAGTCTGTGCCATGTAGCATTATGCATTGGAGTTCCTGGAAAGGAAAGAATAGTGGCCGTATTTCAATGACAGAAGCAAACATGCCATGTTGGAAGTAAACATTGGTTGTCAAGGCCTCTGTTTAATTTTGTAAAAGGTGTTATTGCTACAATCCCACATCTCAGCTCCACTAGACATTTACACTAGACATCCTTCTGGGTTCAGTCATTGATAAGGCCCTTCCTCTAAAGCCACAATCTACAAATTATTTTTTTACATTTTAATTCATTTTATTTAGTTTCTGTTTCGGGTTCATTTCCTTGTACACAGTCTCTGCATTTCTAAATCTGCACCCACCGTTCCCAAGCACACACTGGTCTTGCTGTGGGTTTAATAAGCATCAGGATAACAGTGCATGATCACCTAAAATATTGTAAATTTAGTTATGTTTGCTGTGACAGCCTCATTGTTCTTCAGAATTTCCAGCTGCTCAATTATTTTTGAGTGATTAACATCAGCATAAAGAAGGCTGAAAATATAACCATAGGCTTCCTTGACCAGAGTCAGTCGTCGGTAGGCTATCTGGATGACTCTGTATCATCATATGTAAAGCCAATGTTTTGACAGTCAAATTGTCAACCTTCGTCTTGGCTAGAACTGTGTTTTCTATCAGTTTTGGGTGCTGTTATATGAAGTGGCTGTTGCCTGTCTAGAGAGTTTGGTCCATCAGGCCAGTTGGGATGTCTGATCTGTCATGTGCTATGCTGGCCAGGTTGAACGCTGTGCTGCACGGTGGGGGGCTGCACATGGCCTGTTCTATTGACACTAGACAGCTAAGCATCATGAAGCATAAGGATGTTTGACAATCACCTTCACCTCCTTCACTCTCCTTGACCACCAATGATCTTTGCGCAATATCAGTGTAGTGTTTTCAAAGTTAATGGCATGGCTGATTGCAGTTGCATGCCATACAGTGACCAAATTCTCCATGTTATTAGATCTATCATCCTGAATGTACTTTTACAGCCTGTCTTCTGCAATGTGCTCCATCGCTCCTACGTACGCACAGCCACAGGTATGTAGAATCTCATAGGCCCCGGTGACCTGCAGTGGGCAGTGGCGTAGCTAGATCAACAAGGGCCCCGGTGCAAAAAATTTATTTTGGGCCCTCAGGCCAGATTGGCGACCTTTTTTTTGCTTTGTGTTGCTGGCAGGGGCCCCCTGAGCAATGGTTGGGGGTCTCCCTGAGCAGTGAGGGCCTCTTAGTCAGGTGGCTCCCTGTGTCTTAGGGGCCCGTTAGACGATGGTAGAGTTAAAAAAAGGTCGCCAGTTTGCCGTGAAGGTCCTTGGGCCCTCTGAACTGTGCTTGGGGGTCCCCAGAGGTGCTCTTGGGGGTCCCCAGAGGTGCGCTTGGGGGTCCCCAGAGGTGCGCTTGGGGGCCCCCATAGGTGCACTTGGGGACCCCCATAGGTGTACTTGGGTGTAACCAGAGGTGCACTTGGGGACCCGCTGAGGTATGCTTGGGAACCCTTGAGTGTAGGGGCCCCGGTGCACTGCACCGCCTAGCCCCATAGTAGCTATGCCCCTGGCAGTGGGGGAAGTTTGTCCTTGACTCGACTAGCAAGTTACTAACCTTACTGTGCATCTTACAAACAGTTTTATTGTGGACTTGTCGTAATAGGTTGCCAATACTGTTGGTAACACCTCTTATGTATGGTAAAACTACTGCTTGGTGTTTGTGAGCAGTAGATTGGTTTGATGCTGAGTTTTTGGCAGCATTAGTGGCTCTCACTGTTGTGGCTGTATACAAGGCCCATTTAGTAAAATTTTTGTGGTTACCAGTAGACCTGAAGGTGTTTTGTAGGGCCTCTAACTCTGTCAACAAACTTTTAGTGTTGTACACTTTCATCACATTGTGAAGACACCTCACTGGATGGTGGTACGAGATGGCATGCAAATATCTGTTTGTATGTGTAGGCTTTTGATAAACCGAGTGCCCTCGTAGATGCTTATTCTTATGGCTTTATGCCTTGTTGATGTTGAAGTCGTTGAGGCAGGAAAGAACTGGGGCAAGGAACAAGAAAGAATTCGGCCATGGCCTTTTGAAGGAACCATCCCAGCAATTGCTTGGAGTGATTTGGGGAAACCGTGGAAAACCCAAATCTGAATGGTTGGGCGGGGATTTGAACCGTTCTCCTGAATGCGAGGGCCAGAATGTTAACTGTTCATACACCACACTCGGAAATGGCAGCTGCCCTTGTTCCTACGTTTCCCTAGAAAATTTAATTTTTGGATGTGCTTTGTTTATATAATCCAGGAATTGATCAAGGGCACTCCATCCATGAGACCACACAACAAAGATGTCATCATCATAGCATAACTACAGATGCAGTTTGATGAGTGCATTGTCCAAAACTTCCATCTCCAGTGCCTCCATGAAGATGTTAGCTGTTTATCAGTAAAAGACCCCACTGCTTCTATTTGGGCATAAAAATTCACAATGTATTGGAAGAACGTAGATTCGAGACAGAACTTAGTCAAATCTGCCCATTCTTCCAAGATATTGTGGGGCAGTAGTTTAGTGCGTATCACTGCTAATGCTTCTTCCAGAGACAAATTTGTGTAGAGCAACAAGGGTTTTAATTTGGCCGCAACATAACAAGCTAGTAGGTAGGTCAGAGAGTTGATCATGCTGACAATTGGCTCCATTGGAACCTCCGATATATATATATTTTCAATTTAGCCAAGCTGGGACAGAAATATTGTTTCCCTTTAGTCTAGCTTTTGTCTCTTGTTTGATTTTGAAAGAGTTGTTGACAAGAGATGCTACTTCAGTTTTTGTAGAGGATTTCTATCTGGTGGACCATAAGTCTTGTCTTACAGAAGACTTGCAACTTTATTGTGGTAATTTTCAGATTTCATCACTACTGTTGTGTTTCTCTTGTCTGCTGGCAGTATAACAATGTTGTGCTGGTGTAATCTGCTTAGTGCTACACAGATTACACCAGCATGAAATCAGTTTTATACTGCTAGCAAATAAGGAAAGCGTGATGGTACTGATGAAATCTGAAGATTACCACAATATAGTTGCAAGCCCCCTGGAAGACAAAATTTGTCTAAATCATCTTTTCACATAGAGTGAAAAAAAAGACATCGCAGTAAACTTTGATGTCACAACGCTCTACATAAATGCACCAGTGGAAGAAGCAGTAGCAGTGATGCGCCCTAAACTATTGGCCCACAACATGGTGCGCTGAGTGGCATCTTACGCGAAATTGTAAAAAGTGGAAGACAATGAGCATAACTAACAAAAAGAATCCAATTATTCAGAAATACGAGTTAAACAATTCAGTTATTGGTATGGTTGATTCTATGAAATATTTGGGAGTAACAGTACAAAGGAACATGAAATGGGACTTACACATTAATTCGTTAGTAGGTAGAGCTAATTCTAGGCTGCGATTCATAGGTTGAATCTTGAAAAATTGTAATGAACAAACAAAGGAGATAGCGTACAAATCTCTTGTGAATCCACATTTGGACTATTGTTGTGCCATTTGGGATCCGTTTCGTAAGGGGTTGATCGAAAGTATAGAGAAAGTACAGAGAAGAGCCGCTCGATTCGTGACCGCTTGCTACAGTCTTTATGAAAGCGTCACAGAACTGATTAGTAGACTAGGCTGGGAGTCTCTGGTAGATAGATGACGCACGTTTCGTTTAAACTTATTGGTAAACATGCGTATTCCCACTTTCACTCACAAGTGTAGTGAAATACTTCGTCCACCAACCTATGTGAGATGGAATGACAGGAAAGATTAGATTAGGGAAATAAGGTGCCGCAATGATTCTTACATGAATTCTTTTTTCCCTCGTACCATTAAGGATTGGAATGCACAACAGAGATTAGTTTTGGTGCTGAGCACCCTCTGCCACCCACAATTTTGTGAATTGCAGAGTATATATGTAGATGTAGATGATCTTGGAATACTTCCGTTATGACCAAGTTCAGTCTCAAATCTGCATCCCCCCCTCTCCCCTCCCAAATATGACTGAAAGCTTTACACTCATGTGGAAAGAGCGGCAATGGATTCACCACTTTTGCTGATAACAACTGACATCTTCATGGAGGCACTGGAGATGGAATCTTCTAGGGCTTTCCACCGAGATAGGGCATCAGTAAAAATACATAGCTACATTTCGGAGCCTGCCTCCGGCTCTATCTTCCTGTGAAGTGTCGGATGTCAGGAGTGTCCCCGCTTATAAGGCCTTTGATTGCCAGGTTACTTCAAGTCACTTTCGTCGGGCCAATCGTTGTACAGACGGTGGGGTAGGGAATGACCTGGTGGGGCGGCAGGGTAGTGTAGCTGGGGCATGGTAGGGGTACGCGCAGTGGAAGGGAGTGGCTGGAGGTGATAGATAATCTTGCAGCCTTAGATGATCTATCACTGGATTCCATGCCGTGCTGAGGTGGTGTCCTGAATCCCTATTCACAATTCCGTCAGCTAGCCGAATCTCCAAAGCTTCCTTAATTACACTATCCCAAAAGTCCTTGGCAAAAGATAGTACTTTTTCACCTCAAAATCAAAGGTATCCTTTTCCTCGATATTATATGCAAGGCCACAGCTGACTTAGTGACCTGCCCCAACCTTCCATACTCCATACTCTAAGCACTGCTGGAATACAGGTCTGCCCGATACATCGCTGTCCGCATTCACACGGAATTGAATATATGCCGGAATTCCTAAGGCCCTACACATCCTTGATGTTGCGAAGTAGGTCTCTTACCTTCTTAGGTGGCCGGAAAAAAATTTTGCTCCTGACTTTAACATTCTGGCGATTTTAGTTGAAATTGCCTTGGCATATGGTAGAAATGCGTACTGGTCTGCTTGCTGCTTGTCCGTCTTCTTCAACTTCTTGTGAAAAGCTCTGTTAATTTGTGCCTCACTGCATCCGTTCATATGGAAAGTGCGTTGTAACACTGAACTGCAGTGAGTGGGATGGTTGTAGCTCTGCGCCCCAAGGTATAAGTCTGTGTGAGTATGCTTCCTGTAAACACGATGGCTCAGAGTGTCATCTCAATTCCTTGTAATTAAAATATCCAGGAATGGCAGCAACCAACTTCATCGTAAGTCTGAGATTATCATTATTCCATTCAGGTGTTCAAGAAATTTATTCAGTTTCTGTCTTCCGTGCGGCCATATTACAAATGTAACATCCACGTATCTGTAAAATGAAGTTGGTCAAAGCTTTGCACTCTAAAGAGCGGTCTCCTCAAAATATTCCATAAACATGTTAGCGACCACTGGGGAGAGAGGTGAACCCATGGCAACTCCGTCACGTTGTTCAAAATAATTCCCTTCAAATAGGAAGTACGTTGAAGTCAGAGTATGGCGGAAAAGTTCTACCATCGGTGGTTTGAAATGCTGCCCGAGGAGTTTTAAAGTATTATCCAGAGGAACCCTCGTGAAAAGGGACACCACATCAAAACTGACCATGATGTCATTAGGTCCTAGTCTCAGCTCTTTAAGTGACCCAATAAATTCTGTTGAATTCCTCACATGTTGAGCACATTTACCCACTATTGAACTCAGCATCCCAGTGAGATATTTGCCCAAAGAATATGCAGGTGAGCCTGTGGTACTCACTATAGGTCGTAATGTAACTCCTGTACCTTAGGTAAACTATATATCCTGGGAGGTATCGGAGCTTTGGGTTGAAGTCTTCTAATTGTTTCCGGCGGAAGACTTGAAGCTTTCAAATGTAAAATAGTCCTCCTCACTATTGATGATATTGGATCGCGAGTTAGTCTAACATGTGCTTCATCTTCAAAAATGGTGTATATTTTCCACCTGTAATCCTCTGTTGCCATGAGGATGATGGAGTTTCCTTTATTTTCTGGCAGAATGACGATGTCTTCTTTCTGCTGTAACTCCCTAAGTGCTCTCGACCCTGCCGCCGATATATTCTTCTTGTTGGGCTAAGCCTTCTGGATGAGTCAGCTGGTTTCATTCCTAATTTCTTCTGCCAATTCCACTGCCAGTTTATGGACAGCATTATCCACTTGACTGATGATTTCGATGTGGGGAACACTTCTTGGTGTTGGTGTAAATTGTAAACCCTGTGAAAGCACAGCTTCAGCATCTGGGTCTAGTGCCATGCCTGTCAGATTGATGACAGTGTACTGGGAGACGTTAGTCTGCTCACGAGCATTGCTATACAGGTGACTAAACTTCCCCAGTTGTCTTGTGATACCTCTCCGTTAAGACAGTGCACTGTCTGCCATAGTGCAATGATCAACCTACTCCCAGGCTTGCGGAGAGAGTTCCTTGACCAATTTTAGGTGGCAGGCCAGAAGAGACTTTGTGTTGTGATCCAGCTCCTTCCTTATAAAATGGATTCTCTCCTGAACCAAAGCACGACTGGCTCGATGAAAAATTCTGGTTGTTGATGGTGATTTTATGTGATGCTTAATTTCAGCGAAGCAAGAAACTACTTCCTGATCACGACACCTTTGGAGGAAGGCCAGGTAACTTAGCAACTTCTCCTTCTTCCCCCGCAGTTTACCCAGTTGTTTGACACTGCAATAAATCTCCTCCCCATAAAGGCTGATGATGAAAGGATGTAGGCTTTCTCGGTGAGTCAGTTGCGTAAAAGGACTTTCCACTGAGATAGGGCGTCAGTAAAAATACATAGCGACGTTTTGGAGCCAGCCACCTAAGAAGGTAAGGGACCTGCTATGCAACATCAAGGATGGGTTGGGCCTTAGGCATTCCAGCATATATTCGATTCCGTGTGAATGTGCACAGCGATATATCAGGCAGGCCACACGGTATGTATTCCAGCAGTGTTTAGAACACACAAGATGTGTATGGTTGGGGCTGGTCACTAAGTCGACCGTGGCCTTGTATAGTATTGAGGAAAGGCATACCTTTGATTTCGAGGTGACAAAAATACTATCTTTTACCAAGGGCTTTTGGGATAGTGTTATTAAGGAGGCTGTGGAGATTCAACTAGCTGACGGAATTGTTAATAGGGATTCAGGATACCATCTCAGCACAACATGGAATCCAGTGATAGATCATCTAAGGCTGCAAGATTATCACCTCCAGCCACTCCCCTCCACTGTTCATACCACTACCATGCCTCCAGCCCCACTACCCTGCCACCTCACAAGGTCCTTCCCTGCCCCACTGTCTGTGCAACGATTGGCCCCGACGTACATGACTTGACGTCACTTGGCAACCAAAGGCCTTATAAGCGGGGACACTTCTGACATCTGACACTTCGCCGGAAGATGGAGCCAGAGGCAGGTTCCGAAACGTTGCTATGTACTTTTACCTTCATGCTATCTCTGTGAAAAGCCCTAGAAGAGTTTACATAACTAACTCACTGAGAAAGCCTCCATTCTTTCACTGGAGATGGAAGTTTCAAACCAAGTCGTAGCTACTCTGTCAGTGATGCCATTGTTGTGTAGCCTCATGAACAGAGTACCCTTGATCAGTTCCTGAATTATATAAATAAAGCACATCCAAAAATAAAATTTACTATAGAAATCAGGAACAAGGGAAGCTGCCATTTATAGATGTGTTAGCAACAAATCGTAACTATGGGAAACTGGGACATTCGGTTTATTGAAAGCCTGCACTTACAAACAGATATTTACATACCATTTTGCACCAGCAATCAGCGACCAAAAGAGGTGTCCTAACAACCTTGTATACCCGAGTGATGCAATTATGTGACGCTAAATGTTTGTTGACAGAATTAGAGGCACTAAAAACACCCTAAGGTCTAATGGTTACCATCTTTTTATTAAATGGGCCATGCATACAGCCACAACAGGAAGAGCTGCCAATACTGCCAACAACTCAGCATCAAACCAACCTACCACTCAGGAACACCAAATAGCCGTTGCATAAGAAGCGTTACTAACAGAATTGGCAAACTATTAAGAAAAGTCTATGATAAAACTGTAAGGTGAGTAACTTGCTAGTCAAAGTAAGGACAAACTGCCCCCACTTCAGGTTGCCAGGGCCTATGAAATTTCACATAGGGTGGGCGGGTGTACATAGGAGTGTAGGAGCACACTGTAGAAGACATGGTGTAAAAGTACCTTCAGAATTATAGATCTAATAACATGGAAAAGTTGGCCATTGAATAGCAACCAGCCATGCCATTAACTTCAAAAACACTGGGCTGATATTGTACGAAGATCAGTGGTACCAAGGAGAGTAAAGCAGGCATTGGAGATTGCCAAACATCTGGAGGATATACATGCAAATTACGATCTTAAACTTCACAATGCTTGGCTGTCTTTGGTGTGGATGGAGCAGGTCACTTGCAGGCCTCCACCATCCCACACTACGTCCCTACTTGTCAACATAACACATGACAGATTGGACATACCAATTGCCCAGATGGACAAAATGCTCTAAATGAGCAGCAGCCTCAGTATATAGCAGCACTCAACACAGATCAGAAACACATTTCTGCCTAAGAAGAAGACTGCAGTGTGATGGTTGAAATGTCAGCTTTACACATTATGACATGGTATCACCTGAACAGGTGAGAGACAAACCAAAAATAGTTCAAGTGAAAATGTGTTAAAATGTTTATAGCTAATGCTGAATTTAGTTTTAATTTTTATGGTACTTTTTAGGTAGATGGTATAATGGAAAAATGCATGGTCCTGGGAAACTAATTTGGCCGGATGGAAAAATCTATGTTGGTCTCTTCCAAAACAATCTTCATCATGGGTTTGGAAAAATGGAAATTCCAGCAGTCTCTACATATGAAGGAGAGTGGAAGGATGGAATGCAAAATGGATATGGCACTATGAGGTTGGAATTTTTACCCAATTCATCACTGATAAAAGTTTTTGAATTAGTTGCAGTTAAATTAATTTTTGATTAAACTTCTCAAAATTGAATTGGATAATATTGAAGATCAGAGATTTACTGAAAATGTTGGTGAAATAGCTAGATGCTCTATTGGCTTGATGGTTCTTAATGAGAATTGTTGCCTTGAAGCTCTCTCTACCTGTGATTATATATAAAGTAGAGCAACGCTGCCCAACCAATTTTGGAGATGGGCCACATCTTCGGTTCTAAGTTACCCTGTGTGCCACATAATACTTGCCTATACTTACAATAAATATTTTAATATAAGAATATCAGTAATACAATTTAATTACAATCTAAAAGTAAAAAACCATCAAAAAGCCTTTGAGGAGGTTTTCTTAAATTATGATCAAAAAGTATAAAAAACATCAATAAGACCTTTGCAGAGATTTTTGAGTTAGCATATTTTAGACTGCTCTTCTTGGTGGGCAAATTTAAATGCGCTGGCAGGCCACTTCATGGCCCACAGCCTTGCAGTAAAGTGTCGACAATCCAAACTAATTAGAACCAAGTGTGGTTCAAATTATCAATTTATTTGGATTTTCAATTTGTATAGTATTGGTTTATATAGTTTTTATTTTGCCTTTAAAATTATATTAGCTACATTATAATTTTCATATCCCAAGCAAAATAAGTCTCTTACTTCTCTCTGCTTCAGGTTGGAGACAATTATAATTCCTTTTAGATGTTGCTATTATAGGCTTATAATGTTGGTACAATTTACTAAAGTCAACAGAATTCACCATCACATCAAATCACTAACAAAGGTGCAGAACGAACATGGCGGCTATCAGATTTCAAAAAGAAACTTAAATCTACTGCTGCATTGAAAGAATTATTGTTACAACAAACATTCAGCTTCATAGCCAGTCCGGTTGGTCTCAAGGATATTGTGGCAATTATACAATAACAAACACTGGGTTTTAAAAGTCATTGTACCTAGTTCTTTGTTAGTGTTAGGTGTACTGTATTATAAATCTGTAAATAGAAAATAAGTTGACGTTTATGTAAAATAGTGCACAATTTGTAAAAAATAAATAAAACGGTTGTTTGTATAATTGACACACTACTGCACTCCAGAATTGCTTTTTCATTCATTTATAAACTTTCTTTGTTAAGTTTTGACTGTTGTACCATTTCCATAATTTTTTTTATTAATGGGGAAATATGATAGTGAGTGGTGACAATTTCTATTGGTATTAGTAAAAAAAAAAAAAAATATTTTAATAAACCATTTATGTCATTATGACTGTATTGCTTCTGTAAAGCTTCTCGTATGATAGTTAAAGTATCCACCACACCAATGTATTGTTATATATAATTATACATTAGGATTATCACCGAATTAACTTATAATAATTTACACAAATTTGTATCAGCATAATAGAATGGAAGGAATTGGCTGGGATATTGTTATAATGAAGAGTCAAGCCTCAATGATTTCTGAAACTAAATTATCTTGCAATTTTTTTTTTTACTAAACTCTTCCAAATGAAATGGAAATGAATATTTAATTATTTAAGATAGTGAAAATGGTGAAACAATTTTATGTTCCCTAATTAGGTAATAAACGCGTGGTAAGCTAGAGCAATGAGACTATCAGATGACATTAGCCATTTGGTGAGATCTGTTTAAATTTCATCTTTAATATCTATTCGTTCAGTGGTATTGGAATGCAGGGCCAGATTACTGTATTGTCGAATGCTGTTGACTGATGAATTGATTCAGTGGCACCATTCATTATTTCTGGTTCTCAACTTTGCAGCAACTTGAAGATCACAATGACAGTGGAGCATCATCGAATGGAGAAGCAGTACACCTATGCCAGTGTATGGCATTGGAAGTAGTTGATAAAGAGTTCTTTGTGCAGCTTACATTAGAACTGCTTATGTATAAGCGAGCTCTCTTTTCACAGATGATCGCACCAGAAGTACTAGTGTGTGAGCAAAACCTACCACTTTAGATGATCACACCAGAATTTCTGCACATCTTTTCTCTTATTGCAAGAAAAATTCTCCCTGCAAGTCCACAATACACAACAGCTAAACCCCTCAGTCCTGAGCCATTGGATGCTTGTGATTTGCTATGGAAAGCAATAAAATTATAGTTCCTCATTCGCTGTTGGAAACCATGCCATTTTATGCTTCCACAAAGAGAGTTATAATTGCAGTTGTGCCACCCCCCTCCCCCATGTGAATATTTGGAGTGTCCAACAAACTAATTTTGTATCAGATTCTACAAATATACCACTGTTAACACCAAATCCATTGACTCATTGAGTGGCTCACACACTTCCTCTGCACCACTCTAAGATAACATCACCTTTTGTCATTTACGAGGGCTTGTATTTTAGATGCAACCCCTGAATTACAGTGTGGCCAGTAAGAGGTTGACACCCACCTGCTGTGAGACATTCTGATGACTATTGCCTGGAACAAGAATTTGTCTCATTGGCCTGTCAGACAAATGAAATACACAAAATAACAGTTTTGACTTCATTATTATTTTAAATTGTATAATATAATAAGTGTCCTGACATATTACATTACCCATTTTGTTACTCTGAGCTAGAATTTTACAAACATATTATACCATCTTATTACCTTTCACATGTGGTATATATTACAACACGGAACATTTAATCATACATAAGTTCTCATACTACAGTGCTCTTGTACACAAACTTTACTAATTGACTTGCCGAGGTGAATTTACCTCAATACTTTTTTACTTCAAAACATTTATCGAATCTCCATTTAATTTTAAAATCCCATCGCACTTCTTACCAAAAAAAATAGACAAAATATGGAAAGTGGTACTCTGTTACAACTATTGACATTAACTACCTCAATGTCCATGCATCTGAATACCTCCCATATAATATTACCATTTTTTGATTGAACATCTTTCACACTTGTGCAGTTAGCATCTCAAGTTTACGATACACTCATTTGTAAATACTTATTCTCTAAATAATCTCATGAGACGTTTCAATCATAACTCATTACTAGTAATAAGCATGATTGGCTACTCATTATATGGACAAAAACAGATAATTAATGTCTGTAATTAATTGACTTCTATTACTAACTAATGTGACTTTTATATTATATAAAATATTCTTACCTTTATACAGTTCTTATGCGTTTATGAAAATGACTATGGTATAAATCAAATTCACTTTCTTCTACCTACATTGCTTGCTATTTTTTCAAGAACAAAGCGATATCACTCGGCATGATATCCCTCTCCTTGACACTAAACAGTTGACAACAAAATCAACTTTAATGGATTTTCACACAACTACTATCATCTTAGGACTGCCACTTTGTTCAATAACACCAAGATTCATGTTAAACACCTGGAATTTCCTATCCCATTATAATTACAAACTCAACTATGAGATGGACTTTCATCTGAAATGACAAATTTCTTGACTGTTACCATTGTACTTCATTATTTTTCACTTTAACATGGATGTTATATGATACTAGAGGATCTTCAATGGGTATCATTATAATAATGGAAGGAATAAGTGATCATGACACAGTTCTGATGGATATTAGAGGATTCAGTGAACCAGCAGCCAAAATTGAAGAAGGAAATAGGTACAATTATAAAAAGGCACAGATTTCAAATTTGAAGAGATATTTCAGAGAACGTTTCAGCAAATGGAAGGAAGGCACAAGTACAGTAAAGGTGGAAAAAATTCAAGGAGATAATAAGAAAGGGGAAAATAAAGAGAAGTAGAGAACCTGTGTACTATAATAGGGAAGTGAGGAGGTTGAAGAGGTTGGTACGAAGAGAACATAACAGAGTTAAGAGACAGCGGGGTAGTAGGGAATATTTGAAACAACTAAACAAGGACTTAATAACAGCAAAGAAAGTGGTTAAAGATGGGTTTATGAAAAGTATTGTCAGTGCAGGAGGACTACTGACTGATGCATCTAGAAATTTCTATAGCTATATCAAGAAACTGAGGGGTAGGGAAGGTGTAGAGGCCCTTATAGATAAGGATGGAGAAGTGGTTACTGAGAATTTGAAAAAGGAAGAGATTTTAAGTAACTGGTTTAGTGAGATTATTAGGGACAATGAATCAGAAACGGGAAGGTCTAATTAGAGAACGAGCTTAACAATACGATTAGAAATGAAGATACTAAAAAATTTGAAATTCATCCTGAAGAAATCATGAAGGAAATAAGCAAGCTGAAAAAACATAAGGGGGCTGGTGCAGATAATATTTCTACAGATATCTTAAAGATAGCCGGGTGTGACATTGTACCTTATCTTGAAATATTATTTCAATTGAGTTCTATACTTGCTGCTTACCACAAGACTGGAAAAGTGCGATAGTAGTACCGGTACATAAAGGAGGGGTGAGAAATAGAGTCAAAAATTACAGGCCAATCAGTTTGACTTCAGTGATAGGTAAATTAATGGACAGATTGATATGCAACCACATCAGAAATGTATGTGAGGAACGTAAGTGGTTTTCAAGTAGGCAGCAAGGGTTCAGGCAAGGATATTCATGCGAATCTTAGTTGAAATGAACAAGGGAGGCCAAATTGATAGTGTAGCCTTAGATCTTTCAAAGGCGTTTGACAGAGTAAGGCTCAAAATGGTAGTAAATGAGGTAAAACTATTGGAGTGGATGAGAAAGTGATTTGCTGGGCAGAAGAATTTTTAAAAGGTAGAAAAGAGACATTTGGGGTAGGAAATGCGGTATCAAAGGAAGTGGAAGCAAAAATGGGAGTGCCGCAGGGTAGCGTATTGGGACCATTGCTATTCATTATTCTAATGAATAATTGTGTTGATTGTTTACTATCTGAAATTAGATTGTTTGCAGATGACATAATGCTGTATAAAAGGATCAAAATGATAGAGGACTGTAAACAGTAGCAGGGTGATCTGGACAGGATATCTAGTTGGGTTGGTAAACATGGGATGAAGATAAATGCAAAGAAGTGTCAGCTAATTAGATACACAAATAAAAAACAAAAGGTTAATTATGAATATAGGGTGGGGAAAGCATTGCTTGCTGAAGACTTGAAATGTAAATATCTTGGCATTACATTTGATAACAAGCCTAACTGGGCAGGACACATTGGACGAAGGTTTCAAAATCCTGCTGCACTTGTTGGAGAGAGTGATGAGGGGATGCACGAGAGAAGTAAAGGAATTGGGTTACAAAAGTTTGGTCAGACCATTGCTCGAATATGGTAGTGTAGTATGGGACCCACATTTTGAGTATCAAATACAGGAAGGAGTTGGAGAAGGTGCAAAGAAGGGCTGCTAGATTTGTTTCTGGAAATTATCGCAGAATCAGTGACAGATATGATAAAGGAGCTGGAATGGGATTCATTGCAAGACAGGAGAAGGATGAGGAGGGTCATGGGAGTGTACAGGGCGTATACTGGCGATGAGGCATGGAAAGCTATTGCAGTAGTTATGAAAAGTAGTTCATGGAGGGGAAAAGATGACCATGACCACAAGCTGGCACTGGATTTCAGGAACAAGGGTGTGGGAGGATTTTCTTTTTTAGGTAAGGGTGTCAGGGATTGGAATGAGTTACCGAGGGGAATGATGAATAACTTACCGAAAACTTTAAAAGAATTTAAAAGTTTAAATTTGTAAATGGCAAATGTAGGTGGGTGCAGGATAGGGAAGTTGGGTGCGTTGGCGGCTTAAGGAATTTCGGGGCCACCTGCGAAGTTTGATTTTGGGGTCCACTACTTGTAAGTACCTTAGAATTTTGGCAAATTCTAGTTTTGCTTAGGTGGGACTTAGAAATTTCGAGAAGAACAATTTTCAACTTTAAGTAATTTCAATTGTATAATGAAAACACAGCCAAACCTGTTGCAAATATTCAATGAATTTATTGACCGATTTCGACCCCCCTTAAGGGGGTCTTCTTCAGAAACTAGTTAAAATATATTACATAAATCTAAAACAATTTTCAATAAAATAGTACACTTTCGTACTAAAGTCACACATTAAAATTTATTATCTGGCTAACCATCCGGCAGCCAGCGTGCATCACAGAGCCAGCGTCTAATCTGGGCGGCAGTAAGTAATGGTTAGCCAGATAATAAATTTTAATGTGTGACTTTAGTACAAAAGTGTACTATTTTATTGAAAAGTGTTTTAGATTTATGTAATATATTTTAACTAGTGAGTATCCACAAATTTTCATGTATGTATTTTAAAGTTTAATATTAGATGCACTAATAATGTATAATATCTACAGGTTTCTGAAGAAGACCCCCTTAAGGCGGGTCGAAACCGGTCAATAAATTCATTGAATATTTGCAACAGGTTTGGCTGTGTTTTCATTATACAATTGAAGAAATACCGTTGCTGTTGATGCTGCCAAGTTCAAGATTTTCCATAAAAAGTTTTAGTATTTGTCGGGTAATTAAGTTTTTGAAAATAGATTATTGCTGATTGTCGGGTAGAAGTTCGGGAAAGTCCGCAAAGTCCGCCAAGATTGGTCACTTGATGAATTTAGTTTTAAGACGATAGAAACCTTTTGGAATAGTAAATTAAATTAAAATAGATAGAACAGGATGATAGAAAGTCCCTGTAAAAATCTCAAATTAAACTATCATATACTTTTGAAGATATTAACTAAAGAAAGATTTGCCAAGGTCATAGGCATGCGCAGGGCTATAATAGTTCGTGCGGTAAGCACACGTTGTCTCATTCTTACGCCGGGAAGTGATCGAGCAACTCCGCGCATAACTTTAGCAGTGATGTTTAATTAAAATAGGAACTTAGCCAAATGTGGTCTGTTCCTGCCTGTGGTCTGTTCCTGCCTGTGGTCTGTTCCTGTTGGTCGTCTGTTCTGGTCTCGGTTGGTTGTAACTCGCCATGCTGGCTAGTTCGACCATGTTGAAACTTTGGTGTCGTGTTATATAGTAACATTAATGACTTAAGAACTTTTAAATTTACAAAAGGGGTTCGGTCGGTTAAATTTCTCTCCACAACTTGCAAACTTTTGGAAAAGTGTGTTCGATTTGCCAACTCAACTGTTAAATGCATATTTGAAATATTTGAACTTTTGAGTTTCTTTTAAATAAACTTGGAATTTTCGGAAAGTGAACTTTAATCATTTCATAGTTATCTAGCAACCTTTTCTCTGTTTGTGGTGTAACAAATATTGTGACGACCTCAAGCATTTAGGTTGAGTTATCCGGCTACATGGTCAAGTCAAAATAATTTTATAAATTGTCTACAGAACTTTGAGTCAACATCAAGAGTTAGTTGAGGCACTAAGACTATCCTGCAGCCCCGGTATCAGCCTAGGGTCTTACATACTTCTTTTCTAGATGTACTTTTTCGTACACTTCAGATAATTTTCGTCACTTTACACACACACACACACACACACACACACACACACATATAATCTGTGTGTAGAGCTCAAAGTTTATCTAAATCTGTACAAATGGGCCAGCAGTTTATTGAGTATTAGCTGAACGGTACCAACTTCGTTGAGTCTTTGGTGTTTTATCAATGCATCTCATATGGATCTCTCAACTACTGTCAGTTTCATTTCTGGCTAAGCCGTGCTGCCCATTGTGTCAAATTAAATTGTTTTTGTAATCAATTTTATAGCAGTTATATTTATAATACATTTTTTGTATATGACATTTCTTTTCTTGCCTTTCTTTGCTAGAACATATATGTTTTGGGGCTGGAGACATGTGAGCAGGCATTTTAATTCAATAACTTTTTATATGGAAAGTTAAAAGATGAATGAGTTTATTCGAACGAAGCTACATAAATTGCTGAAACAGGTTGAGAGCAATACATGCCTTTAAATGTATAGGTCTATTGTAATTACATCAGATACAACTTTTGAATCTGATGAAGGACTTCTTGTGGAGCTCCACTCCTCGGATTTGTAGATTATTTATTTTAGCAGGAAAATTGTTCTTTAAGTAAGGACAAATTTTGAAGGGGATCGTGGCAGGGGCCCCTCAAGCTTGGGGCCCCCCGCGACTGCGGTTCTTACAGTAACCTTAAATCGGCCATGGTAGGGTGTGTAGGGAAATTGCCACCGGAGCATGTGCTCCAATGCAATTAAATTAAATTAAATTAATTGTTCGATATACCATATGAGCAAAACTCATCCCTAAAATGCATTGTGGTGTTGCTGGCATTACAATCTGCCAGATTCAGCACACAAAATCTTCTGACATTTCTATTTTCTCCATAACATTAGCATTCAGACACCAAGGAAAATAAGCATGTATTGACCAAAATAACATTACCAACCTCCGTATCCTCCAGTCCTTCAACATCAGTACTAAAGCAAACCATCTGGTATTTTTTTTACTTCCATACTTTGCTCTTTCTCAAGATATAAAACATTTGATAAACATATATATTTCAAACTTCGTAAACTTAACTTGCTTTTTATAGACTGTAAATGAACTTGTTTGCCATTTGCTGGGAAGTAGCAAATTAGATTAAACTCTGTGAATTGCCCTCTGTACATTCCCAATTTGTAATATAGTTATGTAATGACAACTCTTTCATTCAACAAAATTGCGTTTAAGATAGACGATATGTTTTAAGTCATGCTTTCGTCACTAATACTTATTAAATTTGCCTATTGCTTGTCTGTAATGTTTATTGCAGAAGTTTACTAGCATGCAGCGTTTCATATTTATATTACATTGCATGTGAGTGGCTAGTCTTATAATTTGCTTGATATCCTTTAAATTGCATTATGAGAGCCCAATTTTTGTAGTTTTGATGAATTATCTGACCATAGAATATGAAGTGATTTTATAATGAAATTTATCCCCATACTGAAATATTCTAACGTCACTAATATCCAACTTCATCTACACTAATATTATAAATGCGAAAGTAACTCTGTCTGTTTGACGATTAGTTATGTTTCTTGGGCTAAACGGCTAATCCTGTTGTGATGAAATTTGACAAGAAAATGCTATTTTACATTAGGATGGACATAGGATACTATTTTCTGTATAAATAATGTGTATTGTCATTGAATTATGAAAAATATCTGAACTGTGAAAGACAGACTCATAATATGTATACGTCTCTGTAATGCATAACAACAGAGAGGGTTGGTAGCGCAATGTGTAATGTGCTTGATTCATAACAAATTTCCAGTGTGTCTTCAGGTTCAAACCCCACTACGAGCAAAAATTTATAAGAATTGTTTTTGATAGTTTGAGCCAAGTTTGGGATTTTGTAGTAAGGATACCATGTTGAAATGTAGGTCCCATAAATTCAGGGCTGAAATGTGTGGTGAATCACTGGCGGTAGAACAGTGCCCTAAGTGTTTACTTTGTTCACGGTATACTGGTACTGCAGGCAGTTTGTGTGTGATCTAAACTAATAATGTTATATATGCAAAAGTAAGTCTGTGTCTTTTTGTTACATTTTGATGGCTGTATGTGTGTACTGATGACGAGGAAATACTTTGTATCTTTAGGGACGAAGTAGGATACTTTCTTTCCATTATGAATAAGTTTTAGTCATGAGACAGGTTCGGCAGTAGAATGGTATATTGATGGCATTCCCTTTGTATTATGCCGATTTGGTGTTGTTTGGGACATAGCTTAGGTAACTTTCAGCTTTGTGTAGCTAATTCTAGCAGTCAAATTCTAAGTGCATGCTTACAAAGTCGCGAGTAACAGCTATTTCATTATGTTTTGTGAATTCCATGATTCAATTGACTCTAGTTACGTAGAATGTTTTGATTGGCACATACTTGAATCTAAACAATTTAAACTTATTTCTGAAGGCTGTAAAATTTCCTCAAAACAATACATGACTAATCTTATTTTACTTACTACCTACTCAATAATAACATTGAGCAGGAAATTGATTTAAGGCAGTGTAATGTAGGAAGGGTAGGGAAATAAGACCCAAATTTTACCACAGTTGATGGTGACTGTGAATGACAAATACACGAGAGACAATATTTTGGTGGTTAACTGTATGCTTGCAAGAAGTGAAACACTTGGTGGAGCCAGACGTGCACACGCTGATGTCCTCTTGGTGAATGAAGGTTGTATGCTAGGGCTGGCTTAGGTGGTAGGGGAGTGGGGAAAAATACTGGATTGATAATGCTGGAGGTATATTATCATTGGAAGTGGGAGAACAATAACAACATAATTCTGTGAATGGATATAAATATTATAAAACTTTTTTAAATAACTTTAAGTTGAAAATAAATAATATAAGATAACATGAACAGCAGCAATAAGTGCTGGGTCTAAGGGGAGGGACTTATTGGAGATTGAGGCCTGGAGGATGTCTGGTGTCTGGCAGGCTGGTTCCTATCCACACAGTTCATTGGAGGTTGTGGTGTCAGGGAAAACTCTAATTGCGCTTACAGCAAAACAGTTGTTGAAATTGTTTAAACTGAGGGATCTGGTTGGGATACAATGCTGATATACACTGTTTGTCCGCAGCCATTCATTTTGATGGTGAGAAGTGGTGAGGCCTATATAAGAGCTAGTACAATGGAGGCATGTAAGTTGATTTATGAGATGTGTTGTAGTGCAGGTATCATGTCCAATGAAGGGAGAAGGATTTCGTTTTAGATGTTGACATTTTCTTACATAATGGGCACCTACATACCTCTGCACAAATCTGAAACTGTTTTCATTTCTTCCACACCAAACATTCCCTCGCTTACGGTCTGACCATCAAAGGCAGACATATCTATTCCATAAAGAATCTATTTCCAGATATATCCAAAACCTGTCCTAAGCTCTCATCTTCTGCAGTTACTCCCTGATCTAATGCACAAACAAATATCTTGTGTTACAACCCATCCTCCACACAACACTGCAATGCCTTACCTCCTGAAACTAACTGCAGTCCCACATTCATCACACAGATCTTTTTTGTTATTGAATCATTTAACCTAATACTTTATCATGGGAATGACTTCCTGCATTACTTCTACACATATTTTTCACAGACCACCCTATCTCAAGATTATCTTGGTTCATAAATACTCACCCTGTAATTCCCCCATACCACCATATGGATCATGACCATGTAACAGACTCCATTGTGAAACATGCAGCATTCACCCAGCAACCACAAACTACTCCAATCCAACCACAGGGGAAACATTCCCCATCATTGTATATGCTACTTACACCAAAAACCACCACACTCACATGGCTCCACTGTACTAGCTCTTAAATAGGCCTCACCACTAACCCATTTACCCACTCGCCATCAGATTAAATGGCTACAGGCAAATAGCATATACCAGCATCCCATCCAGTTTCAAAACATGCCAGTTCCCACAATTTGAACAATTTCAATAACTGTTTTGCAGTTAGGACAATTAGGGTTTTCCCTGACATCACAACATCCACTGAAATACATACATGGGAACTAGCCTAGCAGATTATCCTTGAAACCAGACATACTACAGGCTTCAATCTCCAATAAGTCCGTCCCATTAGACCCAGCAATTAATATTATTAGATCTTATATTATTTATTTCCAACTTACAGTCCTTCAAAAATGTTTTATAATATTTTTATTCACTCACAGTAATTATGTTGGTATTATTATCCCACGTCCAATGATAATATATCTCAAGCAGTATCGATTCAATGTTTTTTACCCTTCCCTCCTTCTTTACCGCCTATGCCAACCCTGCTATGCTGCTTAATTCACCAAGTGAACGTCAACACGTGCAGTGTGCGCGTCTGGCTCTGCCAAGTGTCTCATATATACCCAAAACTTATCCCAAGCTCTCAACTCCCACAACTACTCCCTGATCTAATACACAAACAAATATCTCATACTACAATCCATCGTCCACACCCACTCCAATGTCTTACCTTCTGAAACTAGCTGCAGTTCCACTAGCTCTAAATATGCCTCTCCACTTAATCAATAACTGCACCTCTTGTGTTTGTCTTTTTTTGTGTTTGTCATTCCCAGATGCCATCATCTGTGGTAAGTATTGGGTCTTATTTCCCTATCATTCCTAAATTTACTATCTACTCGTGTACTTTCCGTAAATCTTCACCCAAAATTCATGTTTCAGTTTTACTGTAGGCATGGTGTAGCATGTCTTTACCATTCCATTTTTATTTTTCCATAACTCATGTGTCCCCATAGCCAATGTTTTACATTAGAATTAGAAAATATTCTCTGATTAATGTTGATTACTTTATAAAATGGCCCTTGTTTTGAATTAATTACAGACCAGTCTCGATTTTGTGTGCATCCTATGGCTTTTCAGTAAGTAAAATTTCCACCTTGTGTTACAGGCAACTTTCATCCGTACAGCAAGCCATCATATATCTGTAGGTCTTTATTCTTCCTTTCAAACAGACACACTTCTGTTGTGTATGTGACAGGTCATTCCCCTGTGTCATGTCTGTTATTGGAGCTTGGATTTGGTGTCTTCATCAAGTGTCCACATAAATTTATAAATACACTGCATAACTCCACTGCTCCAAATTGAACGCACTGAATCTCTTATTATCAGTCAATTTTCCAACATCATTTGGAGTTAGAGATGGATTCTTTATGAGTGATACTGCAGGTACTGTAAAGCAGTTAGAGCTCCTGAAGTGGGACTAAGCACCGGATCCTGATGGAATACCAGTATTTTTAGAGCACACTGCAGAAATTGGACCATTTCTGTCTGATACTTATTGAAAAGCAAGTACCTAATGACTGTAAAATTGTACATCTAACTCTGATTTTTCAAGAAAGGAGATCGAAGAGATCCTAGGAAGTACATTTAGAACATATTATATGCTCGAAAATTATGAATCTTCTAGAAGAAAATGATTTACTAACACTGTGCCACACAGCTGCCTTTTAGTAAACATTCAAGCATGTGGTACATCAGATCAGCTTTGTGAGGTATAAGAAATTTTCTAACTGGTTGGTCACAGTATGTCATCATTGATGGAGAAGTCTGTTCTGATTTATGTGTTACTTAGGACATCCTCCTAAGCAAATTTAATAGGATCATTACTTTTCTTAATTCTTCTAAATGATCTTGGAGACAACAGTTTGAGATGGTTTGCTGATGATGCAGAGGGATAGGGAAGTAAGGAGTTCAGTCGATTCAGCGCGACCTGAATGTCATTTCGGCATGGTGCGACACATGGCAACTTACACTAAATTGTGAAAAGTACAAGATAATGTGCATAATTCACAAAAAGTATCAATTTGTTCAAAAATATGAAATAAACAACTTAGTTATTGATATAGTCGATTGCCCGAAGTATTTGGCTGTAACAGTACAAAGAAACATAAAATGGTACCTGCACATTAATTCAGTCATGAGTGATAGAGCTAATTCCTGGCTGCAATTCATAGGTTGAATAATGAAAAATTTTAACGCACAAGCTAACTCTCTTGCGTTTACTTTTGGATTACTGTTGTGCAGTTTGGAATCTGTTTCATAGGGGGTTAATTGACAATATAGAGAAAGTACAGAGAAGAGTCACTCAGTTCTTGAATGCTTGCCAAAGTCATTAGAAAAGCATCACAGTATTGATTCATCGATCGGGCTGGGATTCTCTGGCTTAAAGACGAAGTAGGTTTTCTTTGAACTTGCATATACTCGCTTTCATTTATGAGTGGGATACAATACTTCATCCTCCAACCTATGTGGTTCACAATGATAGGAGAGATAAGATTAGAGAAATAAGATGCTGCTCTGATGCCTATATGAATTCTTTTCTTCCAATGTGCTATTCGGGATTGGAATGCATACAGTAGGGATTAATTTTGGTGCGAAGCACCCTCTGCCATCCACAATTTTGTGAATTGCAGAGTATATATTATATAGAAATGTTGCTTTCATAGAGCTAAATAATTTTTTAATAACTCTTTGTTCATTTGCATTATTGTACTCAACTAATTTTGGAAAATTAGTCAGTATATAAATTTAAACAAAAATAATTTTGCATTTTTATTTGTCTATTTGAACATTGGTACCAAAACATTCACAGCTATCAGTTTTCTCTTGTGATGTCAGGTCTCAGTTGGTGCCACTATACACAAAGCGACAGTTGACGTATATTGTTGATAAAATGAAATCTGCAATTTAAAAGTTTTAAAACCCCACATGATTTGTTTACGTATGTTCCAAACAAGGAAAATAAGGAAAAAAGTGTCTAAAACTTGCACAACAGGACCCAGTTTATTGGTTGACGACTCTTTCTCTGTATTTTTGTGAAGACAACTTTGATATAATTGATATATTTTATTATGTTCAATAAACTGTGTACTTTCATACTTTTTGTGTAATAAATTAAAATGTCTATCAATAAATGAATCAATATCTTGGAAGTTAACTATCACATTGTAAGACACTCGGGTTGTATTTTGCGTCGTATGTTCACTCAACTCGAACCCAGTGCAGACAAATTATAAAAGTTCTGTAAATTATTCATACACATTCCTAGAAACACGTCAATTATTTCAAACAGTTTGTTATTGCCGCAGTCGCCAAGTGATGTACCAAGCCAGCCCTAAGCAGTAGGTGTGTGAATAATTAATGAAAAAAAAGTCACCAAGTACGTTAACACAAACTTCAGTCCACCACAAGTTTATTGTAAGACCTTAAAACATAGAATTGGTTGGCCAGCACCAAATTTTAAATATAAAGGCTGATCGAAACTTCTTCATTCCGTAGATTGCAGAATTCTTTATGAAAAAAGAAAATTAATAATCGAGTCCGCTTCCAACCAAGTTACTTTAATGTCACAGGTAATGTTCTCCTTCCCTTCAGTATAGTTCAAAACTTTACATATCATACGTACTGTTCCAGTTAATACATTAAGTTCTCTCCTTGATACTAAACAAACCGCACAATTTCTGTAGCCATGCTTCCCGAGCCACCCGCTACCACACTTAGGTCATGACTGACTTGAAACAATGTATAAGTCCGTACTCAGGTATTACTTACAGGTCGGTGGAAAGTGAAGTCACACTCCGTACCTACCGAATGTGATAATTATTCAGGTTTTCTTTTCCAGAAAAAACTGAAGAATTATCATAGAAAATAAAAACAGAAAATTTCATATTACAACTTTAGACTAATCTACACATGTGTAAACTTCCAAGTGGCCAACTGTCTAAATTATATATCAAATAGAGCAACTGAACATACAGTTTGAAAGAAAAGGGAAACAAACAAATCAGAAATCATACAAAGGATGAAAATAAAGCACACAGAAAATTCATACTATTTCGTGATAACAGTTCTCTCACAGACTGTACGTATATAAGAAAAATACCATGGAAAGGGAGGGGGGGGGGGAAACCACACACACACACACACACACACACACACACACACACACACACACACACGCGCGCGCGCACGTGCATGCAACGTGTAAATAATACTATTGTTTTTACTGCCAGCTCTATTGTTGGAGTCCTCGGCTATGATCAACTACCAAGGTCAGTCAGCTCTAGGCTTCTACTATCGGTTGAGGCACTTCAGACACTTTACACTGCCCTACACAGCATACTGCTGCTACTGCTTAAGTTTCGGCATTTCTCAGGCAAGGAAAAGCATAGGAAATGCAGATTTATTTTTCTTGGCCTTAGCCGGGATATCAAGGATTTTCTTGCTGTAATGATTGAGCAATAGGCATATACCATAGATTTAAAAGGACAAATAAGGATAAAAGTTGTCTCCTATTTTATTCGTTTACTTCTTCCTGTAACAGTTTGTATGGTTTAAGTGCCGCCACATTGAAAGTACCTCTAATACTCTGGTCACTTGGGTACACTAGAATGTAGGAAATTTACCTAGGGCAACTTGAAATCCTATAAGGGCCTTCATACAAATACTTGGACTCTCGAATTTCATTATTTAAACTTGAGGATATATAATGAGTCTGCGCCAGTATTAGATCGCCTGGCTTGTAGTCAGTGGCCTTCCCTCTTCGGTCGTGCCGTCTCTTTCTTCTTTGAGCTCCACTCCTAATCTTCAGTTGAACTGTCTTAATCAGCTCTTCTCAGTTTATTTAGTCAATAGCAAAATCTACAAATTCCATTACTATATGGAGGGCATTTTCTCCGAACATAACTTCGTGTGGGACTATGGAAGTAGTCATGTGGTAAGTTATTAGGCACTTGTCTAGGGACTCAACTTCAAGTGCCCATATCTGATGGTTGTCTGTGCAGTAACTCTGAAACCACCTTCCAATCTCTCTCATTACTCGCTCAGAAACATTACTCTGGGGGTGGTATAGAGAGGTTCGCAACACTTCTATCCCAGCTTGTTCCAGTCGCTCGGTCCACTTGCTGCTACAAAATTGAGGTGCGTTGTCTGAGAATTATCTTCTCGGGTTTTCCGATCTTTGGTATGAAATCTTCGATAATTTTATTTGCCATCACTTTAGCAGTAGTCCTCTTCATTGGGTACAGTTTGACAGATGTGGAGAAAACATCAACTACTACCAATATCTGCATCACTCCACCTCTAGATTTAGGCAGTGGGCCATACAAATCAAGTCCGACTAACCCCAACACACTCTCAGGTAAGATGCACTTCATCTCGCCTCTCCTCAACACACTATCTACCTTAGTTCTCCAGCATAAGTCAAATGTGAACAGCAGTTATGCAACCCTTCTAGTCATATTATTGAAATAGCAGTGTTCCTTGATAACTCGATGGCATTTACCCGGTCCAAAATGACGGTAACTTAATTGAAGATGGGTGATTATGACATCTACACACTTTTATGGCACCCATAATTTCCAGTCTTTATATATGTCTGAATTTCGCCCAAAGACTACGTCTCTATGAACGCATTAATACTTTTACAACTTTCCCTGGTAGTCGGGTTTTAATATTTTGTCTTTTATGACCTTAATCCTCTTCCTGTAAGGTCTTCATGTTCTTCAATAGTTTTACCACCTCATCTCCCCTGTAACGCCATGAATGTAATGAAGTCAAGTTTCTTGTGTTGGCTGAATGTTATTCTTCCCTTCCACTAAACCAAAAGGTAACTGTGAGAGGCATTCTGTCACGAGATTTTCTGCTCCCAGTCGATATGGAATTTCAAATTCAAATTTCTGCATTGGTAAAGCCGATTGGGTTAGCCTCCCGTGTACTAATCGGCAAGTCATCAAAAAGGATAGTGCTTTTTGATCCCTGTATGTCACAGTTTTCTGTCCTAAAAATAGTGCTCAAAACTTCTGAAAGCTCCACATAACAGCAAGGGTTTCTTTCTCTGTGGTGTTATTTGACAGTTCGTGTTTATTCAACATTCTACTGGTGAATGCAATGATCCTCGGCTTGATCTTCCCTCCAGTGTTTACTCCCTGAAAAACCTGTGCACCAAAACCATAATGGGAGCCATCAGTGGACAGACACATATCTAGATTCCAGTCAGGATGTGCTAACACAATTTTCCGTAATAACTCCTATTTTATTCTGTTAAATTTTTCTTCACAATTTGTAGTCCAATTCCAAGGTATCCTGGATTTACCCAAATCTCTGAGATACATATTCAGCACCTGTCCGGATATAAACTTCCGATAATATCCGCAGATTTCAAGGAAGCTCTTTAATTGTGTCTTGTTAGTCGGTCTTGGAAACTTGTTAATTGACTCTAATTTTGAATCCTCAACAGTTATTCCTTCTGGCAGAATGACATGTCCCAGGAAATTTAAACTTCTCAAGAATACGCATTTCTTCAACTTTAAGGTCATTCTTCCCTTACTCAAAGTGGTAAGTACCTCTCGTAGCTTTTCCAGATGTTCTTCCAAAGTTCACGAAGCAATAATAATATCATCTACATAGGTATGGATCTTGCCTCTTAATGGCCTCCATAGCACTTGATCTAGGGCTCTTATGAAATTAGCTACTGCGTTATTTAACCCGAAAGACAACACACGAAAATGGTAACATTTTCCTTCGAAATGGAATACAGTATACTTCCTCAATGCTTCGCTTTTGTAAGATATCATCAACTGGTAATGGGTGGTCCCTTTCGGTAATCGATATTTTATTAAGTACTCGAGCATCAAGTACTAGTGTTATCGATTTGTCAGCCTTGGTTACTGCTGCCAGTGGGTTCACAAACTCACTATTTGACCGTTCGATTACACCCCATTCTAACATACGGTCTATCTCCTCCTGTGCCTTTCTTCTAATTGCAAAGGGTATAGGATAAGGTTTAACCGTGAAGGGTGTGTCCTCCTTGACTTTAAAGTGGCAGTGATATCCTTTGATTAAATCAGGTTTATCTGAAAATATTTCTTGAAACTCGCTGATAATTTTCTGCACTCCATCCCTTGCTTCTTACTCACACTGTTGTTTCGAACACGTCAAATTCTTACCGTCTTCTTCCGCTGAGACATGTGACAGTTGCACTTCTTCTTTGTTAAGCTCTTCCTTGCATAAAAATTCTTTCACGTCTCGTCTTGATATGATTCTGATTTGAACAACTTCCTCTCCTTCTTCACACCCCTTTGTCTCACAACCTATCTTCACTCTCTTCCCTTCAGTTATAAATTGCAGACTGTGTTCTTCCCAATCCAGTATCACCATCTTCTCCGCAAGCCAGTCTACTCCCATAATCAAGTCGACTGTTAACTTTGGGATCTTCTTTTCTTCTTCAATCAATTGGGACTATTCTACCTTTCCACCACCTTCGCTATATGTTCCGCTGTCGAAGTGTGTTGAATCTATTCCTTCATAAAACTACTCCATTGATGGGTTCGCTTTGCATCCTCTGTTAGTGGCACACACAGCTGCTGCAAAGGTCAAATTATTTTTGGCTCAGGTGCCAACACTATCTTTATACAGACTGGTATATGCAAGTTTGCTGCTGCTGTGCTCGCCTTCTCCACTATTATTGTTGACATACTGCTCCCACACAATTTCTACCATATCCAGGCTCACATCACCTATCTTCATTACTTCAGATCCTTTGATTTATACTTTCATAATTTAATTATTTTGTAATTGTACATGTTCTCTCATAATATGCTCGGAAATTTTCTCGTTTTCTATCTAAAAAATCCTATTCTGATCGTCTCCTCCGACATCATCTTCCTCGACCTTTGTCTCCTGTTTATTTTCATTCTAAACTTTTATGTTGCCTCTCTTTGAACTCTCACTTGTTCTCGCTAATAAAATTTTCCCATAAGTTTTCTGTCCTTCCTCAACGTCATTCTCAAATATCTTATCATGTAGATGCACTTCTGGTTGATTATTCTTCTTCCTTAAACTTATTCTTTCTTCCTTTACTAGTCCAATTATTGGCATGTTTGGCCTCCTTGCTGCCTCTGCTGCTGGTGAGGACCTATCAGTGGCAGGCACTAATTTAAATGTTTGGAGCTGCCTTCAGGAGTCATGGCTACTCCCTGCTCTATATTCTGTGGTTGGTAGTTCTGATTTTGATGCTGCCGATGTGGGTTTCTACCCTATGTATATTCCTTCTGCCCGGTATCTTGAAGGGGTGTGTTTCCTTGTCGCCTCCAAAATTCTCTGTTCTCTTCTCTTCAGTAATTTTCTTCATGAGGCCCCCTGTCTTGGAAATGAGTAGGGTTATATTGCCCTGGTGTCTCACTCTCCTCATTCTTTGCTCTTACTCGTTTAACCTTTCCAACATGTCCACAGCATCCTTTATGGAACAGATCTTATGGCTAGTAAGTATCAGCTGTGTCTGTTGTGGCAACCTAGCAGCAATCATCCGAACATACTCTTCTTCACTGTTAAGTTAGTCCAAATATTGACACAATGCATAGCAACTCATAAAAAGATCTTCTCCTCAGATCATAACGGTTACCAAGCATTAGCTCTGTTTTGACAGCAAATTGCCGCTCGGCTGACCAGTAATAATTCAGAAAATCTGCCTTTAAGTGCGAAAAGGTTTCATAATTCTCTTCAAATTGTTCAGCCCATCGTCTGGGTCCTGCCTTTAAATGTTTCATCAGCATCCTGATTTTCTTTTTCTCGCTAACAATTAGGAAAGGTGGAAAATTTTCAAAATTTTTAATGAACTTAACTGGATGAATGCCATTTTGGCCAGAAAATTCTTCCCAATCTCTCTTTTCATCACTGTAATGAATGGGAACCATTAAGACCTTTCCTGTTTCATGATATCTGCAGATCTCTTCCTTCACTATACCGGGCAATTGTTTTAATACCTTTTGCTTTAGAACTAAAGGGGCCTTCATTCTCTTGTCTACAAGTACAACAGTGGAAGCTTTTTATCTTCTCAAGTAGTTGTTCAACATTCACAGTTATTCCTTCTATCACATTAATACGGTGGCAATGACTATCATTCTTTTCTTGTAATTGTAAGGATTGCTCCTGTAATGCATCTGTTTCCTGGTACCAACTACTCGTTTCCTCCTTTACCTCTTGTTTCAAATCAGAAAACCATACCGCTAAGCCCTTGGCTTGCATCCTACACATAACACGGTATTCTTCAATATCCTTACACAGATCAGCTATCTGCGACTTGTGTTTGTACAGCAACTTGGAATGAAAAACTTTCGCATCTGACTTTACCTTGGCTTTTAAATCTCCAAACTTGGAATCGAGAGTCTCATTATTTGTATTTAAAATTTCAAACTTGGAATTGAGGGTCTCAGTATTTGACTTAAGGACTGAATTTAAATTTTCAATTTTAGTAATGAGGATTTCATTAGTTGAGCACATTTCCGCACTCAAAATTTCAAACATCTCGGCCAAACCTGGACTAGCGCCTTCTTCTGTTCCCAGCAAGATAAATAATTTAAAAAAAATGGGCGAACACGATAAATTAGAACCCCACTTGTTGTGAATAACGTGGAAAAATCGAAACAACAATGATACACGCAAAGCGCCAGCTGCTGCGAACTATCTAAACATGCAATTCTATGGCAAGTCAAGAAAATGGTTGTATTTTAGGCAGACGGGATTAAAAAATTGTCTTCCGTCACTACGGATGACAACAGTGAAAAAAAAAAAAAAAAAATGTTTTAAGTTAGGAGAAAAAACCATGTCCTGTTTTATTCCTGGATATTTTACAGAAAAATCTGGAAAAACACTAAGTAAACTTTGATGCAACTAAGGAAAATGGAAGCGGCTTCTAGGCGATATAAATAAGAAAAGAAAGGGAAATTAACCCACCACATACCAAAGTGGACGGATGCGATGAGAGAACACTAATGCTGACAAACAAACAACACAATATTTCGGCATATGCCTTGCTCACAAATAGAAAAAAACGGGCCATTAGGGTCGGAACGTGTGTGCACACCGAACGTTACCTAATGACTAACCGTGTTGTTGTGGGGGGGGGGGGGGCGGATAAGGAGTAGACTATCGATATCGGTATACAATGTCTGAGATAATATATTTAATATTTTGGCAGGCGATGGTAAAATGAGCAAATGTAGTAATGGTACGGTATAAACATAGAGAAAAAAAAAAAAAAAAAAAGGTAGTGATGGGTTAATTGGAATTTAACGGTGATTAAGTCCAGGTGGGTGTCTTGTATCCAGGATATTCTGGTACGCTAGTTCCCATCTCCGGAGTTCTGCTGAAGTGGTGCTGTCAGGGAAAACTCTGACTGCTCTCACAGTGAAACAGTCGTTGAGGTTGTTGGAATCATGGCTATTGGCATGTTCTGGTACTGGAAGGTACAGGTTACGAGTATGGACTGTTTGTCTGTGGCCATTCATTCTAACAGAGAGTTGCTGTGTGGTGAGGCCTATGTAAGAACTGGTGCAAAAGCGGCAAGTTAGTTGGTATATCAGATGAGTGGTTGAACAGGTGGCATGTCCAATAATGGGGAAAGTTTCTCCTGTGGTGGGGTTGGAATATGTAGTGGTGGGTGGAAGCATGCTGCAGGTTTTACAGCGGGGTCTATTACAAGGGGGAAGAACAGTATGGATTTAGACCAGGAAGGTCAACTATCGATCTTATATTTGCAATAAGACAGCTACAAGAACGGCACTACGAGTATGGGAAAGATCTTGTGATGGCCTTTCTGGACATTGAAAAGGCATATGACAGCCTCAGCCGAAACAAAGTGTGGGAAGGACTGAGAAAAAAGTCAGTAAAAATGGAGATAGTGCAAAGAGTGAAGGATATGTATGAGGGTAGTAAGAGCTGTGTCAAAGTGGGAACGGATAAGACTGGATGGTTCCATTTGAAAAATGGACTAAAACAAGGAAGTGCCCTATCACCCCTCTTATTTATTGTAGCTATGGATGAAATATTGAAGAAGGTGGTGCAGAGCATTGGGGAAGGAAAAATGAAAGCAATGGTATTTGCAGACGACCTATTAGTTTGGGGAGAGGATGAAAGAGAGGTGCAGGATCAGCTGGATGTGTGGGAGAGAGTAGTTGCTGATTATGGTATGAAGTTCTCTGCGAGAAAAAGTGAAGTGGTGATAACAACAAGAAAGAAGAACAGGACGGACATAGGCATATCACTTAGAGGGGAGCAACTAAATAGAGTGGAATGTTTTAAATATTTGGGAAGCTGTATTGAAGAAAATGGAGGAAACAGGATGGAAATAAACGAAAGAGGAAGATGTGCAGATGGATTTTTTAAAAGTATTAGGAGCCTGGTATGGAGTAGGGATGTCCCACAAAAGAGTAAGGAGGCAATATATAAAACATATTTTGTACCAATTTTAACATATGGAGCAGAAACATGGGTGATGAAGGAGAGAGACAAAGGGAGGGTACAATCGGTGGAAATGAAATTTCAGAGGAGTAGAGTGGGAGTAACAAGAAGAGACAGAATAAGGAATGAGCGAATCAGGGAGATGATAAAGGAAGAACCGCTACAACAAAGAATTGAAAAATCTAGGCTACAGTGGTACGGGCATGTAAAGAGAATGGGAGAGGAGAGGCTACCAAGGAAGATGCTGGACATGGAGCTGAAAGGGAAGAGACCTAGAGGAAGACCGAGGGACAGATGGATGAAAGGTGTTAAGAAATGTGTGGAGGAAAGAGGAGGAAATTGGGCGTCAGTGGAAGAAGAGAGATGGTGGTTAGACAGGAAGCGCTGGCGAGGCTTTTGTTCCCAGCAGACCTGGCCAGTGGCTGGAAGCTGTCCTAGATGATGATGATGTCTATTACAAGGATAAGAGCCATATGGTGCTTTTGGAGAGTCTAACGGAGGGTATTTGTGGACTAAGATGTTCTTAAGATTGGGTGGTCTGCTAAAACATGCACGAGGGACATTGGGTAGAATTTTGGGTAGGAGAGTACGCATTTCCGGAAATGAGCGAAGGAAGTCATACCCCTGTCGCAAAATATGGTTGATGGACTCGAGGCCAGGAGAGAACTGAGTGACAAAGGCAGGGCTATGGTTGGTTTTTTGTAGGAGACAAGTGAGAGTGGTTACGTGGAGGGTGGTTGATCGCGCGGGAGATCTGTTTATGTACAAGATCCCTGGGGTAACAACGGGAAATAAGGGCTTGGGATAGGTTTTGTGAGTATTGATGGAGAGAATGAGCGTCAGAGCAAATGCGACTTCCACGGATGGCAAGGCTGTATGGGAGGGAACGTTTGGTATGGAATGGATGGCAGCTATCAAAGTGTAGATACTGCTGTAAATTAGTGGGTTTGATGTGGACTGCGGTATGAAGGACACCGTGCCTGAGCATGATGTCAACATCGAGGAATGTGATGTGTGAGCGGGAGTAAGTCCAGGTGAAATTGATGGAATTGTTGCTATTGTTAAGGGAGTGGAGGAATTCAAGGAGGTGGTTTTCGCTGTGGGTCCAGATCATAAATATGTCATCTATGTATCTGAACCACACAGTGGGTTTAAAGGGAGTGTTGTTCAGGAAACGTTCCTCCTGACGACCAAGGAATAAGTTGGCATAGGATGGGGCCATGCGGGTGCCCATGGCGGTACCGCGGATTTGGTGATATACTACAGAATTAAAGGTAAAGAAATTTTTGGAGAGAACTATATGGGCCAAGGTTGAAATGAAGTATGTACTAGGCAGGCTATGTGGTAGTCGTAGGTCTAGGTAGTATTCTAGGGCACTGAGGCCCTGGCTATGTGGAATGTTGGTATAAAGGGAAGTTACATCAATTGAGACCAGGAAGGAGTCTGGAGGTAGAGGTGTGTGGATTGTGGATAGGCGTTCAAGGAAATGTGGAGTGTCTTTCACGTAGGAGGGAAGATTTAGGACAAAGGGTTGGAGATGTTGATCCACAAAAGCTGAAATCCTTTCAGTAGGCGATCCATATGCCGCAACTATAGGTCGCCCAGGATTACCAGTCTTGTGGATCTTAGGAAGAAGATATAGTGTGGGAGTGCGGGGATTCTGGGGAGTCAGGAGGGAGATGGACTGAGGAGAGAGGCCTTGCAAAGGGCCTTGTAGGTCAAGAAAATTTTTTATTTTTTTTTTTTTCTCTATGTTTATACCGTACCATTACTACATTTGCTCTTACCATCGCCTGCCAAAATATTAAATATATTATCTCAGACATTGTATACCGATATCGATAGTCTACTCCTTATCCGCCCCCCCCCCCCCCCCACCACAACACGGTTAGTCATTAGGTAACGTTCGGTGTGCACACACGTTCCGACCCTAATGGCCCGTTTTTTCTATTTGTGAGCAAGGCATATGCCGAAATATTGTGTTGTTTGTTTGTCAGCATTAGTGTTCTCTCATCGCATCCGTCCACTTTGGTATGTGGTGGGTTAATTTCCCTTTCTTTTCTTATTTAAGTAAACTTTGGAAAAGATTTAAAGCTCTTAGGTAGCCAGCAAGCAGCACACAGCATTCTTAGCTTTTGAAGTGTCTGCACGACGACTCTTCTTCTTGCTAGCTGTCTTCGGTCCCATACTGGTTGCTTCTGTCACCGTTCCACTGTGTCACTTCCACGTCGAATAGTGTAGTGTATCTTCTATGATGTTCTCTGACCAGCCCAGCCGCTTGCCTCGAGTAGAGTCTCTTCAAACCTTTGGTTATTATCAGCACCGGTTTAATTGTTGCTGTTGAAATACCACTAATTTTCCTTTTTTTCTTTTTGTGTGTTTTCCCAAGGTTTGAAAAAAAAAAACTGCTTCTCTCCCTGGTACTAATTTCTTCCACACAGTCCAGCTTTTGTGGCATCAATACCAATTTAAAACTCAGCAGCTGAAAGTAAAATTTCCCAGGCTATTATAATTTGGTTTGAAAGCAATTTTCACTCGACCATATTAAAGCAGAGTTACAAATTAAAACCAACTTCAGTTTGTGTTGTGGCGAATCTTATAACTACTTTATAAAAAACAAAGCTATGAAAAAGCAGTATAATCAAACACAAAACAGTTTAATAAAACATAAATACTACATACTTATTAATAGCATAAATTTACTAAAAATTCAACTGCAAAGTACAACTTTCTCCATAACATTTTGTCACTCAACAAGCCGGACTTATTATAATGTCGAGTAATAGGACTGATAAGTATCTTATAATATGACAGAAAGATACCTATAAAAATTACCTCTGTCCTGCCAAAATTATAAAAATAAATGCGAGGTATATAAAAACCTATTTTTTTGCTGTCCCGATTTGTAATTATGAATCACAATTTTATATATATACTAGCTGACCCGGACAATGCTTCACTATTGCTGGACTTAAGTAGGCACATAGATTAAATGAAAAAATATTTACATATAAATTTTAAAATGCTGTTTCATTCATTTTCAAGTTGTAAAGGGTGAGAGGGGATGCACTTTGGAAAACATATGCAGGCAGTATTTTTCTGTTTGTTTCAAAGTATAAGTGTGCAAATTCCCATTGAAATCTGATGAAATATGTGGTTTTGTCTAAATTATGGGGAGGAGAACGTAATGGGGGTGGGAAGAGGGAGGGGGGATGAATATTTGGAAACTATATGTTGGCAGTATTTTTCTGTTTGTTTTAAAGTATAAGTGTACAAATTCCTATCTAAATCGGATAAAAAATATGGTTTGCCTAAATTATGGGTTGAAAACGTAATGGGGTTGGAAAGGGGGAGAGGGGATGAATATTCGGAAACCATACATAGGCAGTATTTTTCTGTTTGTTCTAAAGTATAAGTGTACAAATTCTTATCTAAATCGGATAAAAAATGTGGTTTGCCTAAATTATGGGGTGAAAACGTAATGGGGTTGGAAAGGGGGAGAGGGGATGAATATTCAGAAACCATACGTAGGCAGTATTTTTGTGTTTGTTTTAAAGTATAAGTGTACAAATTCCTATCTAAATCGGATAAAAAATGTGGTTTTGCCTAAATTATGGGGTGTTATGGGGAATAGCGGGTGACTTTTTGGAATTTTTTTTCACAGGAACCTTCGTAGACGTGCACTCGAAAACTCTCCAAAGTTTCATTGCAATCTGATAAATGGTATAGGAATGCATAGAAGACGAACAAACCCACAAACCCACAAACAAACATTGATTTTTATATATAAGATATATATATTTGCCTTCCCTCCGGATTTTTAACAAACTGGACCTGGCAACACTAATCCTACCTCTAACACAATTGCTTAGTATGCCTCCTACGGGAGGATCCAACCATCTTATGGTTATGGACTACGTTAGTTTACACCACATATAACACTTGTTCCTAAATTAAAATTAAATCAGTTCAAATAAATGTTTGTTTTAGGAAAATTCTTGCTGATTCGTCAAATTTATATAATATTATTATTAGTTAGTTTAGTATATTGTACGATGTGTTTTGTGTGGTGAGCAGTTGTAAATAAAAACTTGTTTTTTATGTTTTACTTACATTTTGATAACTTTCAAACAGCAAGTGAATGAAACTGGCTTACAAACGACAAACCAAACATCATCACAACAGGCAAGTCGGAGGGGACAGGCTGTAAATGTTTCATTATTGCCAATGTCATTGTGACATGCATAACAGACCGAATTCTCATTTGAATTTTCTGGCATTGTTGTCAGTAGTTTGAATTTACTGATAGATCAGCATTTATGAGGATCAATATGAAATAAAAATTTATTAAAAACTAAGAAAAGTATTTTGCTTTTTTCAAATACAAACTATGTTTCAAAAAGTATTTCAAATAAAATACAAAATGCTTTTTATATCGGCGTATGTAAAATAGTAAATGAAAATAGGTATTTTGTAATTGTATTTGAAATAGAAGTATTTCAAATAATGCACATCTCTGGTCATGACTCACTTGAAACAATACTATTTAGGTATTGCTTATGGGTCGGCGAAAGGCCACTGTGATGTCACAACATGCTACTATAAACACAGTGTCTTTATAACCTGTTGAAATTAGTCGGACATCACGTATATGATCTGATACATGACATATTTACTACAAGCAAGTTGATTTTTTTTCCCCAAAATATGTGCATAATTTTCGTAAAATTGCTGCTGTTAAGAGTGTGCTGTTGATCATTAACAATGTCTGTGATTTATTTAATATTTTCAAGCAGCCTTTGGCTAATACAAATACAGTTATATTTTGATAGGTTTAATTATACTGAATATCCTCTCATCTAAATGTTGGTATATTGTCACGATAAATGCTTGCTGCAAGTTCATTGTCTACTCATGTGCACAGCAATTAAGCAATATTTTCAACTTGACCACTGTCTCTGCTAAAATTAGTCATATAAAAAAAAATAGCTTATCTGGGCTATATAAGTTTCCAAAATCTATCCTCTAAAGCCTAACATTAAAATACAATGTGCGCAAAGATTTCATTTTTTCATAACTTTTCTTAATTAAATGACAATAACTTTACTTTTCAGTGCATAACTACACTTTCAGTTTTTGAATATGTATAGTTTGACATCCAGGAATCCTGCTAAGCAAAAAAAAAAAAAAAAAAAAACTAATATGTGAAAATCTTTGCCAGCATTGTCACATCAATTTTGGACAGATTAGAACTGTTTGCTTTGGTAAATCCAGCTTTCTTGCAAATATTATTTGTTTTATGAATTTGGTAACCAGAAAAAATGGATTGACTTAAAACTTTAAATATAAGATTTACAAATTGTCAACAGATACTTAAAACATGGAGCAAAACTGTTGCATGCTGAGACATGATTTCATGATGGGTGCTCCCATCATGACAATTTTTATTTTATTTAAAATTGATTTTTGGCATCCTTATAACTTACGCTATCATTTTCAACTAAAGTTTAATAGTTTTCTTTTTAATGTCAGATAACTGTCTGCAGTTAACCTTCGTCTCTGGAGTATTGTGCGTAGCTTGTAACTTGTAAATGTCAACATCCAACTTTGCAGTTTGTGTGATAGGGCCAGCAATTAATAAATTATCAGCAAACTGAAGTAGCTGCTCCTTTTCTTTATTTGAGTTGTTCAGTTGTCTACACTGATTATTATTGGTCTCAAGCTTACCATGTAGCATGGCAAGTATCAAAAATCTTCTCATCTTCTTATATATAAAAATCAATGTATGTTTGTATGTATGTCCTCTGTGCACTCCTAAACCGTTCATCTGATTACAGTGAAACATTGGTGAGTTGTCGAGAGAATGTTGGAGATGGATCCTAAGAAATAAAATTTTGAAAAAAACCATCCCGTCTTCCCTGTAACGCCCCATAATTTAAAAAAAGTCACTGATTTTATCCGATTTTGATGGAAATTTGCACATGTATACTTTAAAACAAACAGAAAAGTACTGTCTATATATGGTAAACGTAGGCTTCCATGACCAGAGTCGGTTGATTCTTGGCTGTCCGGGTGGCGCCATGTCATGTTTCTTGAAACCAACGTTTTGACCCTCATTCTGTGCTCTTCTTCCAGGGCTGGGAAGAAGAAGAAGACACAACGCCACTCGGACAGCCAACAATCAACTGCCTAAATATGGTTTCCAAAAACACAACCCTTCTTCCCCTTCCCATGCCCTTAATTTTTTACACAAACCCACACTTTTTATCAGAATTTGATGGAACTTTGCAAACGTATACTTTAAAAAATATAGAAAAATACTGCATACATTAGTTTAACAAAAATCCAATCCCTCTCCCCTTTTCCGCCCCCTTTTCCCCCTTACACCCCATAATTTAAAAAACCCACATATTTTATCCAATTTTGATGGATATTTGCACACACATACTTTAAAACAAACAGAAAAATACTGCTTACATATGGCTTCCAAAAACACAACCCTTCTCCCCCATGCCACCCCCTTAATTTTTACATAAACCAACACTTTTTATCTGATTTCAATGGAACTTTTCATGCGTATACTTTTAAAAAAATAGAAAAATACTGCACACATTGGTTTTACAAAAACCCATTGCTTCTGTCCTTTTCCACAGGTTTATTATTGTCAATGTTCTTTATACAAAGCTACAGTTTCTATCCAATTTTGAAGAAAATTTTCACACGTAAACTTTAAAACAAACAAAAAAAACTGTTTACTTTCAGTTTGCCAAAGCCCAATCCCACCCCCTCCCCCTTTATCCCTCCCATATTAATTTCCAGTGATCTTTATTGAAACCCACAGTTTTTATATGATTTTGATGGAACTTTGCAATTGTATACTTGAAAACAAGAAGAAAAATGCTGTTTACATTTGGTTTTAAACAACCTATTGCTCTCCCCCTTTACCCCAGCCCCCTAATTTTTGTAAATATTTCTTATACATACCCACAGGTTTGATATGATATCGATGGAACGTTGCACACACAAACTATAAAACAGACAGAAAAATATCGTCTGTATTTAGATGGCAAGAACCAAAACCATCTTCTCCTTTACCTCCCCTCTTATTTTTTTGCCAATGTTTTTGTACATACTCACAGTTTTTTATCTGATATCGATGGAACTTCACACAGGTATACTTGAAAACAAGGAGAAAAATACTGTCTACATTCGGTTCCCAAATCCTCTCCTCTCATCTCCTTTGTTCCCTCCTCTCTTAATTTTAAATGTTGCTAACACTTACTTGATTTACTGTGGATGGTACTTTGCAAATATATAAATTAAAGCAAAGAGAAAAATGGTGTCTGTCTTTGGTTTACAAAACCCCACCCACTTTTCCTATCACCCTAATTAAGAAAAATTTACACTTGAAACCATTCAGTTTTTTGGAATTATCTCAAAAACGCTGGAGGAATTAGACAAAGTAGAAAGCAACATTATTAAAGTACACATTATTTGCTGTTAAACAGCACTGGACAGATTAAAATCAGACAATTGCTGACCAAGAAATTTTAACTTGAGTTTTAAAATCTATTTTAAAGTTTTTGTGACAATGCACAAATTAACAGTTTTTTTTGTCCATGTAAGTTTGCACATATATGCTTTAAAATAAGTGAAAATTATGTTTATATTTAGTTTACAAAACTGCACCCACTCTTCCGTTTCACCTCTCTTAAGACAAATTTACATGTGCAGCTTTTCTCTGTTTAACGTATATCTCCAAAACAAACTCGGACTTTTTTGTATATATGCTGATTGGAATCACCGAAAAAATTGCTTGTCCAAGACCATTGCAATAAACTTGAAATTTAATGAAACAGTAATTAAAATTTATACATAAATATCTAATTTTTTATTAATTACAAACTTTCAAATGTATTCATTTAATCTATATGTGTACTCAAGTCTAGCAATAGTGAAGCATTGCCGGGTCAGCAAGTCTTATATATCAATGTAAATTTGTAAGTTTGTATGTCCTCTATGCGCTCCTAAACCGTTCATCTGATTATGGTAAAACTTTGGTGAGTTGTCGAGTGCGTGTCGGTGAAGGTTCCCAACAAATAAAATTTCCAAAGAAACCACATCCTCTTCCCCATAACACCCAATATTTTAAAAAAACCTACAGATTTTATCCAATTTCTATGGAAATTTGCACATCAATACTTTAAAACAAACAGAAAAATACTGCCTACATGTGGTTTCCAAAAACCCAACCTCCTTCCCACCCCTTTTATTTTTATTCAAACCCACAGACTTTGATGGAAATTGGCACACATATACTTTAAAACAAACAGAAACATTCTGCCTACATATGGTTTCAAAAATCACAACCCCTCCCTTCCCACCCCATTAATTTTTACTCAAACTCACACTTTTCATCCGATTTCGATGAAATTTTTCACATGAATACTTTTAAAACATTAAAAAAGTACTGTAGACACCAGTTTTACAAATACCCAATCCCTCTCCCCTTTTCCACCCCAAAACCACCCTCTTTTCCATCTGATGAAGCTGCCAAGTTAGCCTGTAACAAGGTTAGAGTTGACTTTGATCCGGTCCCAAAGTCTGACCTTGCCACGACAGGGAAAAGATTTGTTCTTTACATTTGGCAGAGGCAGTGGCTGGAGGTAGAGGATAATAAGCTGGTCAAATCGACCGTTCAGCCGTGGAGCAGGTCCTCCCAGCGGGCGAGGAGGATGAGGTTCTCCTTACTCGCCTCCGAATAGGGCACTGTCCTCTGACACACAGCTTTCTTCTCTGCCGGGAGGACCCACCGGAATGTGACGCTTGTGGCGTACCGTCAACGGTACGCCACATTATAATAGACTGTGTACTGTTTTTAGACTTAAGGGCAGACGTTGGCTGTCCCTTATTTTAAAGAATGAGACCAGCAGCTTGGCGAGTGTTTTAAAATTTTGTATTTTGGCCGGTCTAGTGCCTAAAATTTTAGGCAGATTGGCCTAGTTTTAAGATGGATGGGTGGCCTCTTTACAGCCACCCTTCCATGTGTACTGTTTATATTTTTATATGGTTATAATCCCTGTCTCGCTCGCCATTATACAGTCAGCGAGACTTGTAGTGGTTTTTAATTTTTCTGCAAACCTGTTTGGCCCCTCTACATCCATCCAGGTGTTCTGCAGCCTTAGGTCCTGGTGGCCCCAGCTACGTTTTATTTTTGTGAACTATTTTATTTGCTGTCTGTATGGCCGACCCTTTTACAGCTGAACATGCAGACAGTATGTATGTATATTTTTTAGCCACAGTTATAGCTGGTAATCGTTAGGGCGCTAATGACCTCGATGTTGACGCACCTTAAAACAACAACTTGGGTCATCTGTTAAAAGTTTCATCAGTTCGTAGTGAGGAATTTTAAAGTCTAACATATAAAATAGGTGTTTATTCCAATAGAATTTTGTTTGTATAAATCTATGAGTTTCAAACAAGATCCCTGCTTTAAGTCTGAAATGTGTTTTCTATACCTACAACTGTAGTATATGATCCTAAATATAAATTTTTTGCAGCTCCTATTAGGTGATGTGTTTGGGGATGTGGAAAAGCATGCTCTTTTTAACTCTATCAAAAGTATTTGTGTTATGTTATGAAGATTCTCTGTGTTCCTTTTTTTGTATTCCCAATGTTTTTCAATTATTTGCTTGATGCTGAATATGTTATCAGAAGACCTCAGATTTTCAGGTTCTAAAACTCTTATTTTAGGTGCCTAAAATAGACTGTTCCAATACAAAATAGGTTCTAAAAATGTCAAAATACGATATCAGTTTGTAGTTATGTTTTTGAATGTTGTCAATAAATTTCAATAATTTAAAATATAACATCAAGATTTGTAATTCAGCAGAAACAAGGAATATTTTTAAAAACTATACTGAATGAGAATAACAACATCCCTTGTGGTTTCTTCTCTAGGCATCATTTGCAATAAGCAGAAGAAATATTTATATTGCCAAAATATTTCCTAACAGTGGAAACAAGTTAAGAAATTTGAGAAATATATGTTCAGCCAAACATTGTATGGCATAGCAAGATGGTTTATATGGAAAAAGGAAGGGGATAAAATATTTTTGGTAATTTAACAACAGCAGTCATGTAGACGGCCACATCAGTATAGATTACTAATATTTATTCTCATTCATGCTGTTGGGAGAAATTACTTTGAGAGCGTTGTTGACAAACTGAGCAACTATTTCCTGGTTGGTTTTTGTTAGCTGTCTGCATCTAATAAGGTGTAGATAATGCGTCGGGCTCTAATTTTCTGGCAATCAAATAAGCTATATAATGAACCAGGCTGTCTGTTGTCTCATCAGCGGAGATCCAAATATATGAATCACTTTCTCTTATCCTTCACATTGCATCTACATATAAGGCATCCAAATTAGTTCTTTCTCAATGTTGAATCTTATTGAAGTTGTAATCTTGGTTGCCCGGGTTGAACCGCGTCAATTTGTCGAAACCTAACGTTTCGGCCATCATTTTGTGGCCTTCTTCAGAGTACTGTCACGGCTGGAACTGCTGCCGCCTATATATAGCTCCCGAAGAACGCGCTAGCCGTTTGGAGTGATGTCACTCAAACTACCGCCGCCAGCGTGGCCGGTCCGATGGGGGCCTGCGTCCCGCGTTTTCCTGATCAAGCATGAAAACGCGGGACGCAGGCCCCCATCGGACCGACCACGCTGGCGGCGGTAGTTTGAGTGACATCACTCCAAACGGCTAGCGCGTTCTTCGGGAGCTATATATAGGCGGCAGCAGTTCCAGCCGTGACAGTACTCTGAAGAAGGCCACAAAATGATGGCCGAAACGTTAGGTTTCGACAAATTGACGCTGTTCAACCCGGACAACCAAGATTACATTGACTACGACCGCGGAAGTCTGCGCACCCACTTATTGAAGTTGTTCAGATGTCATTTTGAAGTACATTGAACAGTATAACTACTGTGACAAGGTGCAAGTCAATATTAAATTCATTTTTATTTGTTTCATTCGATATATGGGTAGTGAGAAGTGACTGCTATCACTGTGATTTTCTTTGAACATTTGCTGATGTTGGACTTCTTCACCATGTTGATTCAAATGAGCATTCATTTCAATGGATGCCTAAAAATAATAAATGCTTATTAATTTGATTAAATAACTTAAGAAAATTGTAAGATGTCCTCAAAAATCGCTAGATGAAGATTTTAGCTTCGACATTTTGAATAAATGTTGGAAAATATTTTTTTTTCTGATGAAATCTATGTTTCATATTTTTTTTAAATTAAGGTAACTTATAAACGATAATTTGTAATTGATTGTGATTAACACAACTAGTTTTTTTAATGTTTTCATATGCCCATTTATAACTTTGAGACCATACAAATAAAACTAAAAACTATTTCACATATGAAAACAACAAATTAACCAGCGAAAATCTGAAGGTAAAAGGCGGTAATGTTGGATGCCACCTTATTGATTGTAATATTGAATCATAACCATTTAAAAAAATAAAGTTTATATTGAAAGTAGTTGAACATTATTGAATTTTATTGATTTTAGCTCACTGTGATTATCTAAAGTTAGTAAAACATTTCTCTAGGGTTTCCTGTTGATGAAGATATAAATTTAGAATACGCATCTCTTGAATATTTTATCTCCTGATGCAAAAATTAATACATTTATTTGTACATGTTTTTAGTATATATTACTATTTTTGCTGTGTGAAGAATATTTTTATTTTTCAAATAGATAGTTGAATTTTCAATGCAAACATTTATTTAACATGCTCAGAATGTAAATTTCAATCTGTGAATTGTTAAACTATTGAACAAATGCTTTGAGGCATTTATATTGAATAACAAAATGCAGCTTCTATATATATTTAACCCTTTGACTGCTGTAGACGCGTTAACGCGCGTGGCTACTACTGCGCCCAGGTGCTCCAGACGTGTATACACGCGCCGCCTTGCCGCTCTGTCTCTGCTCCAGACGTGTATACATGCGCCGCCTCGCCGCCCTGTCTGTACTCCAGACGTGTTAACACGCTAGCCTCTTAGCGGCCTGGCTATGAAGCCATATTTCCACCCAGGGTGGTTAGTTGTTTTCCTCATTCGGCCCTTGAGCATTGGCAGCTGCGATCTAATTTGTGTTGCTCTTTTCCTTTTAGTTTTCGCTGAGAAAATGGCATACAGTCATTATTTTTTTTAACTGCTTAACGTCTCTTAACAGCGAGGTTTTTAGAGATGTTAAAGAATGGGGGGCAAGGAATGGTAAGGAATTCGGCTATGGCCTTTTGAAGGAAGCATCCCGGCATTCACCTGGAGTGATTTGGGGAAACCATGGAAAACCCAAATCTGGATGCCTTGACGGGGATTTGAACCATCGTCCTCCCGAATACGCCGTCGTGTTTGTACCGCGGAAGAAATCATGGAGATTATTACTAGAAGCGACAGTGAATATAATCACTTTAATATGGATGACAGTGATAACCCTTTGACAGGATCTCGATGTAATTTTCCTAAGCTGTGTACATCAGCTAGTGGAAAATGACCATTTTTCAGAGTTTGAAGCTACAGATTGTTCGAGCGAAATGTGTGGAAAAAGAGAATGCTTTAGTGACGTGTTTGACAGCATGTGCTTGTCGATTAAGCTGCAGGACACAAGTGTGGATTACGTTAACATTCCAGCAGTTTGTCATTTTTCCTGATATTTCTAATGGAATATCATATGATATCTAATGCTGATGAGACCAACAGATACGCGAGAATCAATTCACACTATATTTTCACTATGAAGTGGTTTAAAAAGTTCTTTTTCCACATTCTCGAACACTGCATTTTAAATGCTCACGCTCTTCACTGAGTAGTAACCGGACGAAAAATGCCAGTTGCAGAGTTTCGTCTGTTGCATCCATAAATTTAAATTTCGTGAGGAATTTTTCAGGATTTCCTGACACCCCCCCCCCCCCCCCCCTTGAAATCGCCCTCGCAACTTTTTGAGACCTTTTTTCCAAATTTCATTCTTATTGCAAATTCAAAGAAGAGCACGCCAATGCGTAAATGCGCTGTATGTTCGATACAGAAAGTGCGTCGAGAAACCAATGCAGAACATGTAATGTATCACTGTGTGTTGTACCATTTTTCAAGGCTTATCACACAAAAAGAATTACTAACCATGGTTAACTGCAAAGTAATAATTATATTACATTTATACGCCTCTAAAACTAAAGAAAATAATTAAAAATATATATATATATATTAACCGGGTCAAAAAGAAGACTGGAAAATTTGTGCAGAATTTGTGAAAGGTATTCGGAAAGGTTCTCTCCAGATAAATTACTACGCTCACAAACTAAAAACATTTCAGTTGCTGTAATATCTATATAGTATATGAAGTACCGTCATGTTTGATTACGCAGACATTTACTTTTAGAGGAGCTTTAAACTGAAAAACTTTAGATGTTATATTAACTGTATTTATTTTGTATCTGCGGTTTCAAATCGCAGAGCGACTGCAGAAGAACTCCAGATGTATTCAGCACACAGCGGTCCGGTCTAATGCGGCATTCCAGCGCAGGTAAACAGCTTAGGCGTAAACAAAGCCGCACTCAGCGAGGGCTCGGCCGGCCGAACCGTAGCAGTTAAAGGGTTAAAAACCTCTTTTAGCAATTGTTTAGCAATCTAATTTTTTTAAAAAATTTGATGGCATTCTGATATTAATGCACTGTCTGTTACTTATATGAAGTTAAAAATTTTAAATATAGGCACAATAACAGGGCTACCAGACATTAGGTGCTCGGAAGCTAAGTTCACTTTTACTGTACTGAGCTAGGATGCAATATAATCAACAATAGTCTCTACTCTCACTGAGATATGATAACCATCCTATTGTCGTGTGTTGACTGAGTGAGCTGCGATACTTATCCCAACTTGTGGGTCCATCCCAACTCTTACTTACTGAGGTTTCAGGTTTCCAGTCGGCATCTGTAAGTACCTGGCTTGGACAAAAACACAACAGACTTAGTGTACTTAGAATGAGGACGTAGGTACTCGTTGGAATGATCGCCAGATTTGTGATTAACTGGATTTATTACAGAAAACTGTTGCATGACATTATTACATCATTTTTTTTGTGTATGATGCTATAAGACATTTACACAATTCAATTACAATTGTACTGTATTCAATGAACAAACTAAACACACATATACACACATAGTTCAACGGACTATGCCCGCAGCTGGCCACTGAGACAGGATCTCCAGTCTCAACCACTACAACATGATGTCGAGGGTCTCCAACCAGGCCATCGCCTGGCGTAGCCAAATTTAGGTCTTCCTGACTACCAGGGAAGGCATGCAGTGGACAGTTCTGCTCAAAGTGGAACACAGTTTGTAAAGCCTCACCGCAGTTACAGTACGGAGAATCTGCCAAAGCCCAGGCGTGGAGAGTTGTAGTATTTCTTCCCGTACCACATCTAATCCAATTTAATTAACACCAAATTGACCGCGGTAAGTTGAATCCTGATAATTTTGAGCAAGGATTGATGATTATTACATCAATAGGTACATAAACCAGAACTTTTCTGATGCTGAGAATAGCGGATCATAGGATCCAAAGTGGTAGCAGTTGCTTTCTGAGCCTGCGGAGGGGAGGGTGATAGAATTGTTCCTAAAACTGGCAATTTTGGTTTGTAACAGGTCTGGCCTACGTATTTTCACATCACTGACTGTCGTAGTGACACTACCGCCAACAAACGTTCTGTCTCTGAAAGTGGGGAATCTGCTTCCTTCATTAGCGGAATATCAAGCCATTTGGATGTGCATATCACATGCTAAGTAGTTTTCTCCCACGTAAACAAGGTGTGAATTTCGAGTTCTCACAGTGAGGACTGCTAAGGCGCTTGGGCGCTGGTGTCGTGTAAAAATGGTGTAGTCTTACACCATTATACTGACTTGTGTAACAGCCCTCAAACCTAAACTTTAACTGGGTTTGTATTTTATGAAGCATTTGTAGCAAGCTAGTTTGGCAGAATACGATTTTTGTATGATTGTCTCATAATTTACTGTAAATCAGTGTAAATGGATTTTGTTTTGTGAAAAGAAATTATGTAAATACCATTCAATATGTTTAAGGGCAGAAATATGCAAGAGAATTACTTAAATGTTTGCAATTGTAGGTATTAAGGTGAGCTACAGTGTTTAAAGGACGATTTACTACAGTTGAAAATGATTTATGTGGATAATTTTGTGTTTAAGTATCTTTAATTTTCATTTCTAAGCATTTTTTAATTATTTTAAATGATTATGTATTAATTCTAATTGTTTTTAATATGTTTTCAATTGTTTAAGTATTGTTAATGTTCGAGAAATATCCGTCTGAAGCCATTGTAGTGTTCTAGAACTTTCGATGGAGCTTACATAAAGCAACCAGCAAAGACTGAGTAAGAGTATCTTGGCAAGCATTGTAAAACCACAAATAACGGTCATAAATATCCTTAAATCGTATATTTATATATATAATGAAAAGGGTTGATAAAATACACCCAATAATTACCAAAGTTGAAGGGAGGAGGGCAGCAGCAACAGAAAACAATACACATACACAGAAAATACAATATTTCTGGTTAAACCGTTTGTCAAGTTAAAAGAAGTATGTGGCTGGGTTCACCGCAAGCCTTGCGTCAACGCAGCCACTCATAGAATCTATGGGTTTAACCAAAGTATTGTATTTTCGGTGTTTGTGTTTGCTGCTGTCCTCCTCCCTTCAACTTTGATGAGAGTTGGGTGTATTTTATCATTCTTTTCTATATAAATATTGCCTTGTGGCAGTTCTTTCTTTCCATTGTTACCAATATATATATATTTCCAACTTTTTCAATCAGGATCAAAATAGGTTTTTGCCTAAAATCTGAGTTATAAGTACAGCTTTTTCCTTTTCTGTATCCTGCTTGTCCTTCTTCTATGAAAGCTTCTGTAACTTTAGTAACTCTATTTGTAATCATTTTGATTTCACTGTCTTTGTTAAACTTCCTGCATAAAATTTCCAATGCTAACTTATTGCTTATCTCACATCATTCACTTATCGAGACTATTTCCATAATCCGTAGATGGGTAGCAGTGGTTCTCAGGACCTCTTGCAGTGAAGTTATGTCCATTTGCATTGGGGTTTCTGTAAAGTTGCATTTTCCAGGCAACACATTTAATTTGCATATTACCATTATGTACACCATTCAATTTTTACATTGCCACACAGCTGTAACACACCATAAATTCCATTATATGTTATGTTATAATTGTTTGCTAATGTTGTTGTACCTGGAAGCTTTTTCATTTTTTTCATTAATTGTAGTTATACAAAAACCCAAGCCCCCTCCTCCTTTCCAGCGCCATAATTATTGTCAATGTTCTTTATATAAAGCTACAGTTTCTATCCAATTTTGAAGTAGGTTTGCACGCATATACTTAAAAACAAACAGATATTTTATTTTCAAAAGCCCAACTCTTCTCCCCCTTTACCCTCACCCCTCTTAATTTCCAATCTTCTCTATAGAAACCCACAGTTTTCATCAGATTTCGATGGAATACTGCACATGTATACTTTAAAACAAAGAGAAACATATTGACTGCATTCTGTTCACAAAACCCAACACCTATACCTTATTTAATTTTTGAAAATGTTCTTCATACAAAGGTACAGTTTTCATCCAATTTCGATGGAACTTTGCGCATGTATACTTTTAAAAAAAGAGAAAAATATTGTCCACATTAGTTTTACAAAAACCAAACTACTCTCCCCCTTATTTTTTGCTAATATTCTTTATACATACTCGCAATTTCTACCCGATATCAATGGAACTTTACACATGTATACTTTAAATCAAACAGAAGAATACTGTTTATATTTAGTTTACAAAAATTCAACTCTTCTCCTTTCCTTCCCCCGTTTTAATCTCCTATGTCATTTATAGAAACTCTCAGTTTTAAATACTGTCAAAATCAATTCAGCTGTTTTCATGTTGTGCTTGAATATTAATAAAATAACTCTGTCCTTATGTCTCAATATGTACCCCAAGCTTTCAACCCATTAAAAATTTGAATTTTTTGTGTGATGCCAGAACAAACAGATATATTTTAGATATAGATTTATATATGTGGTAAGTATTAGTACGCAGATGGTAAATATTTTGATTATCAAGCAGCATCTTAAATAAATGTGATTAGGTTGAAATGCAGACTGGAACTAAATGTGAACTGACATTCTATATCACATCATTCAATCCCCCCCATTCAGGAAATTGTTCAGATATATCATTGTTTAGTTTAATTCTGGAAATGGCTGGTGCCAGATTAATGAAACTTTGTACTAATGATTCACATCGGAAATAAAACATCGTACAGATAAATCGGTAACAGTTAGACTGGACAACGTGGGATACACTGCTAGTCTATTACTAGCAAAATTATGTGTGTACTTTTATTATGAGTATTAAATAAGATAATTCAATGAACTATAGGATTGGTTGTTACAGGTATGCTTGTGGTGACATGTATGAAGGACATTTCAAAGATGGAGTTCCAAATGGTCATGGAGTTCACAAACAAGGTCATTTTATGGCATCAGCAGCTTCTGTTTATATTGGAGAGTGGGTTGCTGGAGTGAAACAAGGCTATGGAGTAATGGATGATATTGTAACAGGTTTGATGTTCATGTTTTATGTTTGATTGCATGTGTGGAATGACTTGTATGTTTGTGTTTTTTTATACAGATTTTTTTTTTTTTTTAAATAATTGTAATTATATTTCTAAAAATTGTGTCTACTGTTTGAGGTTACAGATAGTTGAACAAATTTCTTTGTTCTGAGTGAGTAATATGCAAAGTTATTTTTATTTTTGTGTTTGTTTGTTTTATGTTTCCTGAAGTTGTCCATAAGCTGAAAGGCGTAAAATTTTGCGAATACAATGAATAGTAAGGTTGGGTGGTTTGTAATAGCATGAAAGAAGAACCGACTCATTTGTTTCAATTGTTTGTATATTTCTTAAGTGTAATAGATACATAACAAAAGTCGATGCCAGTGAAACGGTTTATCAATATTTCTGTGATATGTGTGACTGTTATCTTGGGCTAGGTTGTGCACTGTCTCATACGTGCGACTTTCAGAGTTACTGCTTTTGCCCTTTTAAGGGTCAAATTAAAAAAAAAATCATTCTGGATTAATTATGTGACCAAAGCAGAGGACCTTAATTTTTAATATGATACCTCATCTATTTTGGTTGGGTATCAAGGGAGGCGAATGGCTCATGATAAAGGAAAAAAGGTTAGGGAAATAATAATAATTTTACCATTTAAGGGTCTAATTCTGAAAAATTCCTTCCTTCGAATATTATGTGACGACAGCAGAAACCTCAATCTTTAAAATGAGACATAATTTATCTATATTGGTTAGATTAAAGGGAGTTAAATGGCTCGTGACACAAAATTGTGTTGTAGAAATATTTATACTTTTGCCATTTAAGGGTCAGATTCCAAAAAAATTCATTTCTTAAAATATCATTTGACCAAAGCGGAAACTCTAATCTTTACAGTAATACCTCATTTATCAGATTTCAATTAGATATCTGGGGAGATAAATAGCTTGTGACAAGAACATATATTGTGGTAATAATGATAATTTTGCCCTTTAAGCAGGGGCGTAGCTACAATAGGGCTAGGTGGTGCCGTGCACTGGGGCCCCCACGCTGGGTCCCCCGATGCAGCTGAGGGCTTTTAGCTCTTAGGGCCTTGTGAACCTAGATACGCTACTGCTTAGGGAGCTCCCAGCCACAGCCCAGGGGTCCCCAAGCTCAGATCAGGGGAGGGGGGGGCCCTACCAGCAACTTGGTGACCTTACCACATTTTTCTATATCAGTTAGATATCAGAGGAGATAAATGGTTCGTGATACAAAAATGCGTTGTAGAAATGTTGATACTTTTGCCCTTTAAGGGCCAAATTCCGAAAAATTCTATTCTTAAAATGTGATTTGACCAAAGTGGAAATTTTAATCTCTAAAATAATAGCTCATTTCTTGATTTTGATTAGATATCAAGGGAAATATATAGCGCACGCCAAATAAAATACATTATGCAAATAATTATATTTTTGCCCATTAAGGATCGGATTCCAAAAGATAAGGTAAAGGTCATGGGGTTCCTCTGGCACCTGCCACTTCCCATAGGATTCAAGGCATTACCATTACAACCATTGGCACTGGAATGGATGTGACTGGATCAGCGCCGCGCTCCGGCCATTTTGAATTCCAAAAGATTCCTTTCTTAAATTATGATGTGACCAAGGCGGAGATCTTACTCTTTAAAATTATACCTCATTTTTCTATATTGGTTAGATATGAAAGGAGATAAATGGCTCGTGACACAAAAGCACGTTGCCCCTTAGGGTTGATTTCTGAAAAATTCCTTTCTTAATATCTGATGTCATTATGGTGGCAGTCTTGATCTTTAAAGTGATACTTCATTTATCGATTTTGGTTAGGAATGCAGGGAGATAAATGGTTTGTGGTACATACATACAATACAATACAATACATTCATTTTCCATTGATCCCAATATAAGAGACTGGCTCTCTGGGATGTGGAAAGTTGTCAATTTACAGGTAAACAGTTGCATAACAAAATAATAAGTACACCAGTAGATGTACAGTCATAGCATACATGATACATTAAACAATTCCATAACAAAATAATACATATACCAGAAGATGTACAGTCATATCATACATGGTACATTAAAAAAATTCCATGACAAAATAATACATACACCACAAGATGTTCAGTCATAGCATACATGGTAAATTAATTATGTAAACTACATTTACACAAGTTACTGGCAGTAATTTTTTGGATATCTTAGAAATAAATTCTTTGACAGAGTAGAAGGAGTTGTCAATTAATTTTTTTTTCAATTTTTTCCTGAATTTATTCTTATCATCTGCTAGACATTTAATATGTGTTGGGAGCTTATTGAAGATATGTATCCCTGAATATCGTACCCCTTTTTGAACAAATGACAGTGACTTGTAATCCTTGTGAAGATCATTTTTACTTCTAGTGCCATAATTGTGTATTTTACTATTTGTTTCAAACAAAGTATAATTTGTTACTACAAAGGACATTAATGTGTATATATACTCAGACGCTAATGTTGAAATCCCTAACTTCTTGAACAGCTCTCTACATGAAGTTCTATTAATAACCTCATACATAATTCTTATTACACGCTTTTGGGCTCTGAACACTTTATCTCTATGGGTAGAATTGCCCCAGAATATTATTCCATATGATAATAAGGAGTGAAAATAAACAAAATAAATTAGTTGCCTCATGCGGAGATCACCTATAGCTGAAATTGTACGAATTGCAAATGTGGCTGCACCCAATCGCTTTAATAAGTCAGAAACATGCACTTTCCAATTTAAATTGTGATCAATATACAAACCTAGAAATTTCACACTCTCTACCCAGAGGCGGCCCTAGCAAGTTTTTCAGGTGGTGCGAGATCTCATTGTGGCACCCCAAATGTGCAATCGCTTATTCATGATTAAGGTGTCTTATAGACAGACTGAAGATAACATACATTGTAAGAACGGAGACTTACCCGGTGTATAATTGTGTAGTGCCCCCACCTGGACACCGGTAAACCTATGGGGACGTATGGCCAACCTGGCAGCAGGCCGAGCGGAGACTTGGCCAGATTCGATGAGAGGAATGAGCGAATGGGTAAGGATCGATCATAGTAGTCGATCTGGGATCGGAGGGAGACATCCGTGGTAGGATCATCAGGGTGAATGATTTCATAAACATGTCATATATACAATATTTACTATCACGACTGTACAAAATTTACAAGTGGTATGCTGAATACACAAGGTGTTATTGGGATACCTTCAGACATCCTACTATGACATATACTGATTACTGAAAATAGGTTGATTATTGTAACTGCATGGGTGTGACATTTACTTGGAGGACAGCAAGAGCTTCTTCGACTGTGGGCGATTATCTATACCAGAAATCCCCAGCTTAGACATTGTAGAGGACCCTAGCTCCCTATCTACAATTCAATGACGGCTTTCCATGTCCAACCATAACCTACAGCAGAGCCAACCTGTTATGCGCTGTTCATCTTCTTCGTGTGCAACGCCACCCCGCGGCCACAGCCGCCAGACGCGGCTCGACGTCTGCGTCCCCTCTGCTCCGACTGTTGCTGCCTGCGACTGATTGATGAAGACAAAACAAGACAATACCAAACAAGACACTCTCCGATGCCCGTGCAGAGGTTTTTACACCACCTCCCACTATGGTCCTAAAGTGGAGGGGCAAATGGTAGCCAATGATGAGGCCGATCCATGCCGTCATCTGCCCTCCTTAGCTCGACCATTGCGCACTTTTTCCCTACTGTCAGCGCTCTAAATCCCCGGCCGATGCCTCTGTCTGTTTTCTTAACGTGCTACTTGCTGTCCTCATTTCATAATTGACAAATATTTAAGTTATGAGCCAAGCGAACAACTACGTTCGCTACACCTCCCTACCCTCAAAACGTTTTGGCTCCACTCCAAAACACATCTTAAGCCTATTTTACATTCTGATCTGTACATACAAATTTTCTTAAAACTCTAATTTCAAATTTTCCTTACAAGTAAATACAATTTCTTTTCAAATTGAGTACATTTCCTTGGCACATGTTCTGTCTGTTCTGATTTTGCCAAAATGCTATGTGTGTCTGTGTTACATTCTGTGAATCTACATGTTATAATGTATATAATGTTTATTAGTGTTCTTCTGTGTATCAAAATTACTCATTTCTTTCTTGTAGTGCATTGCAATGTTGATGTGTACATCGTGTAATGATTCTATTTGTTTAATTTGAAGCGATCGCAACAGACGAAAGCGTCCCCTCGTATGTGCGACATTGTTTACTTCCGCAACCCACTCTCATCGCTGGCGAGACTGGTAGAAGGCCTTGCATGTGTCAGCAGGCTGTCGCTCCCGCTCGTAATATCTAGAACACTCGTAGTGTACAATTAGCACAGAATACTTTTTAACTTATTACAACAAAAGAACATTTTACAAACTCATTTTTAAGTCTTCTACAACAATAAATTATCATAACACAGACATTATTTCTTTCTTGTATTCCTGCAGACAGTCAATGTTTGTTTGATATTTATTTTTTCGCTTTTAAGCAACTCATAGTTATGAACATTTGTTATTACAGACCCCCACAATAACATTTACTCACAATTAGTCTTAATACACAGTAAATACCTTAGGCTTTCAACTTATAGTACAGCTTGTATCCGTTACATATTCTCTGCATATTTCATATTTTTCTCTCTTTATAATATTAGGTAATGACTGTTAAGGAATTATCTTACCAGCTCTTTTATAATTAAACTCCAATTAATGTTTCCGCTAAACCTTCGCACCACTTCGCTGTTACTCTGGAAATTACGGATTATTACCTCGATTACTCGGAGTTACTTGTATCTTCTTCCTTCAACAATTAATGTTATTGTGTTATTTTTTTTTAACTCTCTGAAAGCTATGACCTCTCATGATCGCGACTAATTCCTCAGGATTTAATTTATTTACCTATTTTACATTTGCTTATAGTTACAACATTTAAACCTTTAATGATGGTTCTGTTTACTCTCACTCTATCACATGGCAGTTGTGAATTGAAAATACAACCTCCATTACAGTACTTGCAATATTTCCTTTTCACCCGAATTTCTACCACTTAATCCCTGTTCTACATATATAATCCCGTTTAACTTTTCTCACTCGTATTTACATCTTGCTTATTAAAGACTTACTTGTTATTAATTGGATTATGCCTCTAAAACAATTCTACTTTGCTATTCTTATCCTTGTTACTTATATATGATATTTATTATGCTATAGAGGATTTAACAGATATATGCATTGTTTCATGGTTTACCTTTGTAATATTGCCGTGTTAACTCATTTGATTCTCTTCCACCTCTGCTTACAACTAACATAGGATTTTACTGCGCCTGGCGGCTTGCAACCCGCCACAACAATGTAACCTAGTTATATATTCTTAGGAGACATGATTCCGCTGACCTCACTTGCACAGCAATCCTACAAGCTTCGTCTTTTCACCGGTTAAGTTCCGTTCACGGAGCTTCAACAATTTTATGTAGGCAAAAATTCCCTATAATTTTACAGAGTTCGTTGACCCACTTGATGCATCCATCGTTGCGTTTTACCCATGACTCGTTCACGGATTTTCTCTTTGTTGGCGAACCCTTTCTTAGATTCGCTATCTCCGTCACTGATGTGTAGCCTTTGCATACACACTTATTACGAAGTTCTAGGATATTTTTTTTTCGTAACACTTCCCTCGTGTACGAATTAATAATTGCGGCTCCCTAACCCTCGCTGGTGGCTGGTTTCCGGTCAATTAGCATCTCACACCTGCACTTACCTTGCGGACTATTTCTTACTCCCGGGATCCCCAACAATTTTTTCTCCCCGGCAAATAAGTTCTCACGCGGCTTTTCCTCCGTCACGGCTTCTTCCAAATCCACTACCCCGTATTCTATAGTCTCACATTTGAGTGAACACACTGTATCATCCGGGCTTCAACCAGGAACCTCCAATATTCCTGTCATGGAAGACATCGCTTGTACCTGTCCAGGTTAGTTCGCGACCTCCCTCCTGTTGCTTCACCAAACATTGCCCCGTCAGCATAAGGACACTGCCGACCACTGACGCAATGCTTTGTAATTTGGCGACCTCTAGTCACCTCCACTTATTACCAAGAATCCCTCTTCTTGATAATACACTGCAACTCTTCGCTGCGCCTCGAAGACCTCCCGCCTTCTTTATTTTCCTTTTTACGACCTTCATTCGTCTTCCGCCAATCAGCTGGTAAAGTCTTCTCTGACAGTTACGCTGATCCCAAAAATACTCCTTTCTACCACAGTGCACTATTTCCACCTTGACCAACATCCCCCTTTTACACTACCAAATATTGCGAATTTTCCAATCGGAAAATTATCGTGGAACACTCCACGTGAACTGCACTCCTCCTTGAGTCCTCATGACGACACCTTCGTCACCTCCCTCATATGCTACCCTTTAAATTATTGCATCTTTCCTTGACACAATTTCATCTACCACTTATTCTCTATGTATTTATTTCTCCCTCGTAGCACTCACGACCGTTCACCTTAATATGTCTCCTCGCTGATACGTATTATGATTAAAATTTTGCGTCGCTTACTGCTGCCCTCGTTAACTTACTTTAATTTATTTTACTGCCCTATGTTTGTATTATGCCATGGTAAACTCCCTTTAAATATGTTGATAATTCATTTAATATGCATTGACTCGTATTCGCCCTTATTCACATTTATTAATCTCTTAATATCACATAGCACCATCTTATTAAAGTTTCATTTTAACAACATTACTTTTTTCCAACTACTTTGGTTCATATATCTTCAAATCTAAACTTACATCATGACCAATGACATATAACTCGTGAAAGAAAATCTTTACACTAGTTAAACACTCTTATAGTAGTTACTTACAACCACGCTATAATTCGTCTTACTAAAAATTCAATTTTTTTTTTTACTTCCTATTTTTTTTATTATATCCACTGTAAATTCCAATGTTTTTAATTGCCATTAATATTAGTCGGAGCGTGGAATGTTAGAAGTCTTAATAGGGCAGGTAGGTTAGAAAACTTAAAAAGGGAGATGGAACAACTTAAGTTAGATGTTGTTGGGATTAGTGAGATTAAATGGAAAGACGCACAGGATTTCTGGTCTGGGGAACACAGGATAATTAGCACACAAGCTGTGAATGGAGTCACTGGTGTAGGATTTGTAATGAACAAGAAAGTAGGGAAACGGGTTAGTTATTATGAACAATTTAGTGACAGGATTATTTTGATGAGGTTAGAAACTAAGCCCATCCCAACCACATTAGTACAAGTATATATGCCAATGTCACAGGAAGATGACGAAGAAATAGAAAAAATATACGCTGAAATTGAAGACTTAATCCAATATGTGAAAGGGGAGGAAAATCTAATAATCATGGGTGATTGGAATGCAATAGTGGGAGAAGGAAAAGAGGGGAATACTGTAGGAAGTTTTGGTCTAGGAGAAAGAAATGAGCGAGGAAGCAGGCTGCTAGAATTTTGTGAAAGATATAAGCTAGTAGTGGCGAACACACTGTTTAAGAACCATGCAAGAAGAGTATACACCTGGAAACGTCCTGGGGATACAGGCAGATATCAGCTAGATTATATCATGGTCAAACAGAGATTCAGGAATCAAGTTCTAGACTGTAAAGTGTACCCAGGAGCAGACATAGACTCGGACCATAATTTGATAGTAATGAAGTGCAGGCTGAAATTCAAGCAAATAAGGAAGCAGTATAAGCAGAACAGACTGGAAGTGAATAAACTGAAACAATCTAGCACAAGAGAAAAATTTGCAGAAATGGTAGACTTAGGTCTAAGAATTAACTGTGAAAGGAGCTCAACTGAGGACGAATGGAATGTATTAAAGACCGAAATAATGAAAGCTGGCAAAGAAACCTTAGGCTTTAGGGAACAAGCTGCCCGAAAACCTTGGATCACAGAAGAAATTTTGCAGCTGATCGATCAGAGGAGAAGGTACAAAAATGCTCAGGATGAAGCAGGAAAAGAGCAGTACAGGCAATTTAGAAATCAAATAAATAGGAAATGCAAAATAGCAAAAGAAAAATGGCTACAAGAAAAGTGTGAAGAAGTAGAAAAGGAAATGGTTGCAGGAAAAGTAGATGTTGCATATAGAAAGATCAAACAGAATTTTGGAGAAATGAAGAAAAGAGGTATGAACATTAAAGCTGCCGATGGGAAACCTCTTTTAAGGTCAGAAGATAGAGCTAACAGATGGCAGGAATACATTGAGAAACTGTATGTTGGGGACAACTTAAACAATAGTGTATTGGAAAAGGAAGGCGATGTCGACATGGATGACTTAGGAGATCCTGTTTTGAGGACAGAATTTAATAAAGCTCTGAATGACTTGAAAACAAATAAGGCAGTTGGAATTGATGAGATCCCTGCAGAACTTCTTAAATCTCTAGGAGAGGAAGGAATCGAAAGATTATTCAAGCTGATATCAAAAAGTTATGAAACAGGAGAAATTCCAACTGATTTTAATAAAAATATCATCTTCACACTTCCAAAGAAAGCACAAGCTGACAAATGTGAGAATTATCGCACAATTAGTCTAACATCACATGCTTCAAAATTACTGACCAGAATAATATACAGAAGGATGGAAAGGGTAGTAGAAGAGATAGTAGGTGAAGATCAGTTTGGGTTTAGGAAAAATCGCGGTACAAGGGAAGCAATTCTGTCTTTAAGATTAATACTTGAAGGGCGGATCAAGAAAAACAAAGATACTTTTATGGCATTTGTTGATTTAGAAAAAGCTTTTGATAATGTTAGGTGGGACAAGATGTTCAAAATTTTAAAGAAGTCAGGTCTAAAGTATCGAGATAGAAGAATCCTCTATAAACTATATAAGAATCAAGTGGCTGTGATAAAAGTAGAGAATCACGAGAGACATGCATCAGTTAAAAAGGGTGTGAGACAAGGTTGTAGTCTATCCCCGTTAATATTCAACTTGTATGTAGAAGAAGCAATAAAGAAAGTCAAAGAAAAATTTCCATGTGGCATAAGTTTTCAGGGAGAAAAAATCAGTATGCTACGATTTGCTGACGACATTGTCTTATTAGCAGAGAGGGCTGAGGATATTGAGAAGTTATTGAATGGCATGAACAAAATACTGAAGGAAGATTTTGGACTGAATATAAATCAAAGTAAAACAAAAGTGATGAAATGTAGCAGAAATGACACCAATACTAGCAGATTAAATATAAAAAAAGGATCTGATGCAATAGGAGAAGTGAGTGAGTTCTGTTACTTGGGAAGCAAAATTACAACCGATGGCCGAAGCAGGAATGATGTTAAAAGCAGAATAGCACTAGCAAAAAGAGCCTTCATGAAAAAGAGAAACCTTTTAGTTTCAAATATTGATCTAGGAATTAGAAAGAACTTCTTAAAACTCTATGTGTGGAGCACAGCACTTTACGGTAGCGAAACATGGACTTTAGGAATACCGGAAAGAAAGAAACTTGAAGCATTTGAAATGTAGTGCTACAGAAGAATGCTGAAAATTAGGTGGGCAGACAAAGTAAGAAATGAAAGAGTTTTAGAAATGATGGGTGAGAAAAGAAGTTTATGGAAGAAGCTTACAGGAAGAAGAGACAGGCTGGTAGGTCATATTTTGAGACATGCTGGATTGGTTAATTTGTTAGTGGAGGGAACAGTTGAAGGTAAGAACTGTAGAGGTAGACAGAGATTAGAATATATGAAGCAGATAATTGAGGACGTGGATTGTAAGGGGTATGTAGATATGAAGAGGTTAGCACAGGATAGGAAGGGATGGAGGATTGCATCAAACCAGTCTAAAGACTGACGACAGCAAAAAAAAAAAATTAGCTGTTCCAATTGAGTTGTCCCTTCGTATTTCACTGCAACTGAATCTCTTTACTTAAATACCCTTAAAATTTCTGATAGCTTACGTTAATGCATTCATTTCTTAAGTTCAACTATTATGCTGATTTTTATTTGAGTTTTTCTTTCTTCCCGAGTTTCTACTTACTCACTTGACCACTGTTTATTACTATTATTAAAGGAACTCTTATGCGATTACCCACTTTCAACTGGACGAAGTAATTCATCACTGCTAGTATACATTGCAGTGGGCCTAATTCTGCCTTATTCATTCTAACACCCCATTGCAATTTCTTTGTATACTATCTTTTAATCACTAGAATGGACTAGTATGGACTATATTATTTTATAAAGAGCGCTGTTCCTACTGGCTTTCTTTACTTATTATAATCTTAACTAACAGAGCATGCTTCACTGGATTTAATCACTGCTAAATTTTTTTACACTTCCACTGAAATCGTAAAATGGTTAAAATAATGAAACATTTTTTTACGTCTTAGCTCGTTCTCTTAATTTGAGCGTTCATATTCTAGTCACTTACATTATCACGACATCAGAAAACATATTATTTTAATTAACCATTTTACTAACTCACATCTTCGACAATTGCTAATTCAGGATTCCACAATCAACACATTTCCCTTTTAAAATTTCTGAAACAATTGCATTATGTTGGCACGGCACTGAATCGTTGGCTTACATGAGATTACGTAATATTCGCTTACTAAATGACAAATATTTCAACAATTTACTGGCTGTTCGTATTATAGGCATCGATTTCATGAAATTACTTTTGTACATTTATTTATAATACTCAGTTTTACCAACATTATTTACTGTTGCTTCTGCACTTAAATTAACAAAATTAAATTTGTTACATTCCCGATTTGCTTTCACCAGATTTACTCATAACTGTATATTATAATCATATAATTCCGGCAACTGAAGATAGACTCGTGACATTAAATTCGACTTCGTCACTTAAATTTCATGCAACTGCGCTGTAATCACTAGCGTTACACATCTTCTAAAAGTTAATAAAGCTGCATACTTTTCCTTAGCAACTTCATGTGACAAATTAATTACATGGGCATGAACAATTTCTTAATTTAGAGCTTCTTTGAGGCATTGCTACTTAGATCTTGCGATATTTCTCCCACGCCTATTGCTTGCGTCACTTACGTCAGAATCGTGGCCTCCTTAGGATCTGCTTACAACGGTTCGCTCACCGCTGTCGCTGCGTCGACATGTTGCCATTCACTTGCGTGCTGACTGTTGTTTTGCAGACGCTGCTTCGCTGTCCCGTGCCCTCGGAACCTCTGATATTACGCTAACTCTTCTGCGGCTCTACCGTATGGTTGGAACATGGCCTAATTCTGCTTGCATATTTTCTCTTTAATTACCACTACATATCAAGCCGTAACCTCTGTTCTCGACGTAAGGGCTGTGCTTCGACAGAAGTACACCAATGCTGAAATCCCCTACTGAAGACGAATACTCCTCGATCCCCTATAATACTTTCACAACGATGATATTGCTCCAACAACTGACCCCTGTGTGCTGTTGGTCTTTAACCCCACATCTGAACAACACTGCAGTGCCCCCACCTGGACACCGGTAAACCTATGGGGACCTATGGCCAACCTGGCAGCAGGCCGAGCGGAGACTTGGCCAGATTCGATGAGAGGAATGAGCGAATGGGTAAGGATTGATCATAGTAGTCGATCTGGGATCGGAGGGAGACATCCGTGGTAGGATCATCAGGGTGAATGATTTCATAAACATGTCATATATACAATATTTACTATCGCGACTGTACAAAATTTACAAGTGGTATGCTGAATACGCAAGGTGCTATTGGGCTACCTTCAGACATCCTACTATGACATATAATGAATACTGAAAATAGGTTGATTATTGTAACTGCATGGGTGTGACATTTACTTGGAGGACAGCAAGAGCTTCTTCGACTGTGGGCGATTATCTATACCAGAAATCCCCAGCTTAGACATTGTAGAGGACCCTAGCTCCCTATCTACAATTCAACGACGGCTTTCCATGTCCAACCATAACCTACAGCAGAGCCAACCTGTTATGCGCTGTTCATCTTCTTCGTGTGCGACGCCAGCCCGCGGCCACGGCCGCCAGAAGCGGCTCGGCGTCTGTGTCCCCTCTGCTCCGACTGTTGCTGGCTGCGACTGATTGATGAAGACAAAACAAGACAATACCAAACAAGACACTCTCCGATGCCCGTGCAGAGGTTTTTACACCACCTCCCACTACGGTCCTAAAGTGGAGGGGCAAATGGTAGCCAATGATGAGGCCGATCCATGCCGTCATCTGTCCTCCTTAGCTCGACCATTGCGCACTTTTTCCCTACTGTCAGCGCTCTAAATCCCCGGCCGATGCCTCTGTCTGTTTTCTTAACGTGCTACTTGCTTTCCTCCTTTCATAATTGACAAATATTTAAGTTATGAGCCAAGCGAACAACTGCATTCGCTACAATTGCAATGAAGTCTTCACGAGTATCAGACGGTCAGCCGACCAGTACAGATCTTTTCCACACTTGAGGAGGGCAACGGACCTAGTCGTCGAAATATTGTGTTTTCACAACACAATCCGGTGGTATACCCGTGAACAATTCATTACATAATATACAATTTCCTACTTCCAACTAAGACTATAAATGTTAAAATTTGTATGCTTGGATGTTTTTACTTTCACGTCGAAACGGCTCATCTGATTAGGATAAAATTTGGAATAATGTATTGGCTATCTACTTTTATCCCAGGGGCTAAAAAACGTATTCTTGTATCAATGCTTCAAGAATTCGAAAGGTGCAAAGCCGCGGGCAGGATGTAGTCTTTATATATTAATAACTGAAACCACAGAAAGATTAGAATATCAGTGGTCTGAATCAGAAACAACAGCAGTAAAAAGGAACACTATATGTTTAAAAGGTTTATTTAAGCTAGTATGAGGTACACAATGCTAACATCAAATTCTCATAGTTAATAATAATTTGTTTAAATCATAACTAAAAGGCCCCTCTTCCTCGTTTTTTTCCTTGGGTAATATTATTTTCTATAGATAAAATTGCAAGATCTGCTAGTCTATGTAGATTCTGTGTTTACCATAAATAAGTTTTGAAAGTTGATAACTTCGTTCTCCTTTAGTGTCACATTTTTCTCCATCAGTTAAAATTATTTCAAAAACTGCAAATGATTATTCCAATTTGGACTTTTCAGGAATTTTTTTTGATAATGTGGAATTGTAATGTGTTAAATATGGCTAGTTATGTAAATTGAGTTACCGACGTATTCTTAATTGTATGCTAAAACACGTCCATTGTAAACAATTCTTCTGTATCTGATGCCTTCTCAACTATGGCATCAAAAAATTTCTCATCAGGATCTGACTGGTTTAATAATAGGATGTGTCCAACCAAGTCAGAGAAGCAATTTCTCTAGCTGTTATCAGAGCACACGAATAACCCAGGTACTCTTTCTCAAATTCCGAGCTGCTTGCCAGCAATTGTAAATCGTTTGATAAAACCAATTTTATTCTGCATAGCCTTGCCTACAATATTTACTTGAAATAATGTATGATACTAAGTCACCATTGTAACTATGAATTCAAATTCCTCCATGATCTGGCTCAGTTGCTACAACTGAATAATTCGTTTCCAGAACGATTACGCGAACTGATGAGTAGTGATTACAAACTGCAGTGACTCTAGAAACTCTATCCTACAAACGAGTTTCACAAATTTTTTGGTGATAGGCCCTGTAAGTGTTTGGAACCATTTCCCTATGCTGTGTTGATCATGAGAAAAGAACAAATATTAAAAGAAATCCAGGCATGGAAACGGATATAACTGATGTTTTATCGGTTTCTGCTATTACCAAATTTAATAACAGCTATTGGTTCAGAATTCTGATTCCTTCTATGATATTGGATGTATTGTCGTGTCTTTAACCTCGACAATCGTTCATATCCAGATCGAACTTCTGAAAAATATGATCGATAAACAGGCCAATGTCCCAGTTGTTGAAGAGTCACTTTCCAGCTTGTAAATAACGAAACACTCACGCACTTGGATTTCGCCTTCTTTAGTGTAAACAAAAGCAATATTAAAGACAATTGTTCTATGTGACTGACATCAGGAGTTCAATTCAGTGCGATGCAAAAGTGTTTAGATGACTTATCCATAGTCAAACTTTTATTACAAACTTCATTAGTTTTGAATACTTTAGCCAAAATAATAGACGTAAGTCTTCGTATTAATATGCAGGAGATGCTCCATCATAAAAGGGTCTTATTTTTCTAGCAGTTGCAACATACCCATGAAGTTACCATTATTAGAAATATTTTGTGTTTCAGATCCAAAGCTTCTTCTGATCAAGAAATTAGTGCATGTTATAAAGAATACTTTGGATGTCATTCATTCGAGGATAGCAACCCACCATGATGTTTCGTCTTCAGTTTGTATTTACAAATGCTTGTCTTTTGTACTGAAGTTCTTTAATCGAATCAAAGCTTCTATCCAAATTAGAATGGTGTGCTGGTGATTTGAGAAATTTTCGAGAGTTTTGAAATGTTCTGATAAGTAGCTCCAGTCATCAGATCCTTCTTTTCCCAAACAAAAGTGAGAACTTCTGTTGAATACACAATACTAAAAACAATACACTTTATCTGCAGATTTAGAGTAAACAAGCCATCTTCTTTTATAAGTTTCTCCATTTGGCATTACTCTTTGAAAATATATATTTGAAATCCGACGTCCATGATTTTAATCTTCGATTTTTTTGTTGCGCGAATAATTATTTCATCACTGGCTGCAGAGCTAATGAACTATTATTTTGAAACATCATCATAATTTGTACTTTGAAGAAGCGACGACGGTAGTATGTCTGGAATAACCCATTCTGTAATATTTTGAACTGCAGACGACGTTCCAGCCATATTAAATCTTGTACATGTTGCTCTTTATCACCATGAGCCTCGTCTAATGAACTTATATTAAATAAGTTTTCTTCCGTCGCGTTTCGAACTAGATCTGGTGATGATTTTTCAGATGAATTCTCAAGTCTAAAAGTTTTTGAAAGTAATTTTGAAGCCTTCTCAGTTTTATCTTTTTTTGTGACATGTGTTATCTGTAAAAGATACATCAGGGTTTATAAATATTTAAGATACTAACATCACCTGTGGTTTAACATAGTAGAATTAAATACGTAGGTTGATTCTCGGCCTGTGTACATGCCCCCGAATGTGAATTAACTCCAGCATTACAACCCAAAAGGCATAAAACAGGCACTGCGCGGCGCGTGCTAGTAATGGGAAGACTTATTTTCTTGATTCGAATAGCTTGAGGTTACTCCAGTCGCAACTAGAGTTGACTCGATTCCATGATGACATAATATCATGCATTAAGCTGAATCTCTTACGCTAATAAACTCTTCTGGACTATTACTGTGTTAAAATAACATGTGAGCAGCAAGCTGGGTTAGTATAGAATTTATTTTTCACTTTTTACGCAGACGATCATTCATTGCATTTTCGGCGCCCCCACTATGACGGCGCCTGGTGCGGTCGCACCGCTTGCACCTGTCTCTACCTCTTGAATGGACTGGCCTGCAAATTTTATGTCTATGTCTGGTGTTAATCTGTGTGATGTACTGAATTGCATACACTGAGTTTTATCAAAGTTTAAAGACAAGCCATTAGCTGTAAACCATTTATTAATCAGTTCAAAGACATAATCTATATATCTATAAATGAGAAAATGAGAAAGTTCGGATGTGTGTTTGGATGTACGTCGGCAATCAATCACGCCTTAATAACTCAACATATTTAAATGAAATTTGGCATGAAGTCAGTTAATTGCGTGCGAAGTGCAATAGGATAGATTTTATTCCGCAAAAACGCATAGTTCTTTTAGAAATTGCCGTTAATATCGATTCGGAAGCAACAAAGAGTTTCCTACTTCGTAGATAGCCGTGCCACGTTTACTCTTTGCTTTTTAAGTAAATCGCAAACACTACTTCCAAGAATATAAGAAAAAACCTACTTACATATGCAAGTTTAGTTTAAAAGCCATAAAACTGACGCTCTTGACAAATAATAGTTTGGAAGCAGGAAATATAAATCTGTTCTTAACCTTAAATTAAAAAAAGAAAGGTAGGTACTGTTGTCAAGTTCGCAAAGAGATGTTTTCATTTGCGTACATAAAATAGTATGACATATCAAATATTACACCGTAATTTCGATCGTAATATATGCGTCATACTGAACGTGAAAAATCAGAGCGTGGAAAAAAACAACGTAAAATGCTATGAGTATACCAGCACGAAAGTCGATTTACTAAAAGTGCAAAATGCCGGTGCTCGAAATGTCGTAATTATAAAAATGTTACGGATTAAATTCTACCTCGGTTTAATTTATTTCCTGTGTCTCTTCTTTTTTGCTACCATACAGTCTCTGTAATATTACAAATTATTTTTGCCAAAATTTAAAACTTAACTAACCCTTTTTTGTTAAAAAATTTTACTTACTGTTCAATTTCTACAAATATCTAATAAATCCTTCACTTAAAACGAATGTATTCAATGGCCTAACGTATAAACTTATTGTTTCATGAAGCTATATTGGAAGTTGTTTACAACGCGGTACACCTCATTTACACGGAGCTTATGAAAGCTGCTTATTTATTACTAATAATAATTAAATTCCTTCTGCCTTACTCTGCAACAAAAATATTCTGGTCCAGGCAGCATTTCATTCAAACCACTATCTCTGCTAATATTGCTGCTACAAAATCAAACGATACGAACACACCTCAACACATTAAATGCATTGAAACTACATTTAGAGAACAGAATTTTCTATATCAAGATTCCTAAATAGTGTAGCATAAATTAATATCCCAATTAATTTCATTATACACGTTACTAAATCACGAGCAGTAAGTGTCACATTACCGCGATGTAAACTTGACCAACAATATTAACGAAAGTTGTCTTAGAGTTGAAGAGAATTATGGAATTACCATTGAACAACGTAAGTTACAAGCATTTTAGTATAATTTTTTTAAGTATGTTACTTCAATAACTGTCAAGCATTTTAGTATAATTTTTTAATTACGTTATTTCAATAACTGTCATCATGCTGACGCCATAGTTAATGCGGCTGAATGTAGTTCAATATTCGGTTCATGTACAATCGCGATCTGAAATGACTCAAGTTTATTTTGCTATTCATAACGTCACTAACATGCAATCAGTATGCAACATAGTGAATGTATTAATGCGCGAGTGATAGAAGCTTTGATTTTCTAGCTGTAATATTAGAAGAGTTGTGCAGCCTGGGCCAGAATAACTGAAACATTATTAAGTATTCCTTGAGCGCCATTTTAGTGACGTCGTGTACCGATATTGTATCAAAAGATTTATAATAAGCAGAACACGCGGCGTGTTGCCCGTACTAAATTTTTCAAATTTATAAATGTTTTATTCAGATAGTGGAGTAGCATACAAGCGAAGTGGTAATTTGCTGGTAGACATTGAATTCTTTCTGCAGATTGAGAAACCAGTTATGATGAAAGAATCAATTACTACTTTAACATTGAAATTTATATTTTAACGCAGAATTAATGGATCGAAACGAACTAACAATAGTAATCTGGTCTGCAGGCATTCAACTGTTTCCAAAGATAGAGAAATCAACATTAACATACGTAAGTTTCTGTTTTAAAGCAGAATTAATTGATGTAACCAATATATCCTCAAAACAAAATCAATATTCAAAGAGCAAATTGAATTATTTTTTTAAAAATATTTTTGCAGATATTCAGAGCAGGTTAAAATATTCATTTTTAGTTTCGCATTTTTTTTTTTTTTTTTTTTAACTGAGATTAATGTCCTTGGGCCACTTAAGTATTCATTTGCTCTTTGAATGTTAGTATTTTTATGGATATTTAGTCGATTCCATCAATGTATTACTAATATTTCGACGATTTAAGTTTCCATTAATTAAAAGTATATTCGTGAGACTTGAAATTAGTAATTTTAAGAGATGCCGCGTAAAAGAAAGTCAAATCTTTCAAGGAAATGCAAGAAACCTAGGACTATGAAAATAGCCAAAACCCAGGAGACAAATCCTCAAGCAGAGCTGCAAAGGGTTGAGCACTTGGCACGTCTTGGGGCTTCTGCGGCTGCTGAATTACCGGAGCAGTCGCAAGTTGGGCGACGACAGCAAATTGGACACTTGGTGTCGGGAAGATCTGCCCAGAAACCGGAAAAAAACGCGAGCTCGGTGCAGAGAACAAGCCGAACGGCAATCCATCTCAAGAGCTGCAGAAACACCGAAGCAAAGGAAAAGGCGGCTACAACAACACGCCGCGTATCTGACATTGCAACGAGTTGCCGAAACACCTGAGCAAATGCGAGCTCGGCGAGAAGAACAAGCCGTCCGTCAGTCGATTTTAAGAGCCCTTGAAACACCGGAGCAAGCAAAAAGTCGGCGACGACAGAACGCCCGACATTTAGCATCACAACGGGTTGCTGAAACTTCTGAACAATCGCGAGCTCGGCAACATCAGCACGCCAGGTATATGACATCACAAAGAGGTAATGTCATCGTGGATGAGTTAGAAACCTGTAGACGAGCTGTTGCTGATAGGGTGGTCCGTATTTGAAAAAGCTGCTTTTCATTATGATGCGACTATTGATTATGGTAGCCACTGCCTCTTAAAAGTTGAAAAAATGAATAAAGAATGCAGATTTTGTGGGGCTCTGAAATGGAAGGAAGAAACTGCAGGAATGTGTTGTTCAGGAGGAAAGGTAGCCATTCCTTTAATAGAGGAGCTGGTGGAACCATTGAAACAGCTGTTTTCTTGCAACACGGATGAATCGCGGCGATTTTTGAATATTATCAGAAAGTATAATGCTTGCTTTCATATGACGTCTTTTGGAGCCGATAGAATTGTTCAAATGCAAGGATTTTCACCAACATTTACTATTCAGGGGCAAGTATATCACCGAATTGGATCCATGCTTCCTTCGTCGAATACAGAACCACAGTTTTTACAGATATACTTCATGGGCGATGAAGAAGCAGAAAGTGAAAGACATTATAGAATTATTGAAGGGACTGAGAAAGAGATCATACAAAAAATACAGCGGGTATTACACAACAACAATGTCTTGGTTAGAGAGTTCAAAACGGCTTTGGAGAACATGTCCGATGTAAGCTGCAAAGTAGTGATTCACCCCGACCGCGTGCCACGTGGACAACACGAGAGATGCTACAACGCATCTACAAGCAACGAGATCGCAGTGGTGATAGCAGGTAATGAACAAACCACTACACGAGACATCGTGCTGCAAGCGCGCGACGGAACAGTCTGCAGAATTGCCGACACGCATAGATTCTACGACGCTCTGGAGTAGCCGCTGATATTTTGGAAAGGACAAGAGGGGTATCACTTTGATATACCCCAAATTAATACATCTACCAGACTACCAGTTCCAAATAAAAAGGTATCCTGTATGGATTATTATGCATTTCATATTATGGTGCGTCATAATGATTTTAATCTACTTCTGCGCTGTAGGCAACTTCTGAATCAATTTCTGGTAGATACGTATGTCAAGATGGAAAGTGAGCGATTGAGATACATATCTCTAAATCAGAACAAGCTGCGCGTATAAAATTATATTCATTTACAGGATGCAGTAAGAACCGACCGTACTGTAAATCCTAATAATTTGGGACAAATGGTGATCCTTCCATCATCATTTGTAAACAGCCCAAGGTACCTCCACGAGTACACGCAGGACGCATTCGCTTACGTTCGCAGTTACGGGCGACCGGACCTTTTCATCACTCTTACCTGCAACCCCGCCTGGACTGAAATTACGGAAGAACTTATGCCTGGACAAAGAGTGACCGACAGACACGATCTGATAGCTAGAGTTTTTAAAATAAAGGTCCAAAAATTAGTTGCTGTTCTCACTAAAGGTAAATTATTTGGTGAGTCTCAATGTTTCATGTACTCTATTGAGTGGCAAAAGCGTGGACTGCCCCACGTGCATTTATTGCTGTGGCTCAAGGAAAAGTTGCGTCCAAATCAGATCGATGAAATTGTATCTGCTGAGATTCCTGACCCTTACACTGACAAAAGATTATACGACATAGTAGTTACATACATGATCCACAGCCCCTGCGGTGTACAAAATCCAAAATCACCTTGCATGAAGGACAGGAAATGCACGAAAAAATATCCTCGAGTGTTATTAAAACAAACGCAAACAAATAACAATGGATATCCTCTGTACAGACGGAGAGCCCCCGAAGACGGAGGGCGCACTACCCAAATAAGAATCGGCGGCAATTGCGAGGAAATTGCGGTGAACAATAGCTGGATTGTACCTTACTCCCCCTTACTTTCAAGAATATTTAATGCCCACATAAATGTAGAGTTTTGTAACTCAGTGCAGGCAATAAAATACATCTGCAAATATATTTACAAGGGGAATGATAAAGCTATTTTCACTGTTCAGAAAGGGAACGCAAACATTGATCCCAGAGACGAAGTGCAATCGTTTAGGGCTGGGCGATATGTGAGCAGTAATGAAGCAGCGTGGCGGATCTTGAGTCTTCCGCTGCACGAAAGACACCCCACTGTGACTCACCTGGCTGTACATTTGCCAAATGGTGAAAGAGTTTTCTTCACAGAGCAGAATTTTCGCGAGAAACTGGCGACGCCTCCTAGGACGACATTAACTGCATTTTTTAAACTTTGTAAAGAGGATCATTTTGCAAAAACCCTACTTTACGCTGAAGTTCCTCGCTATTATATGTGGAATCCTTCAAAGAAAGAGTGGAAGCGCTGTGTACAAGGTACTCCAGTTGAGAACTGGCCAGGTGTGAAGGCAGGAGATGCACTGGGCCGCATATACACAGTTCACGTTAGCAACTTCGAGTGTTACTACTTACGGATGTTGCTCAACCACGTGCGAGGTCCGACGAGTTTCCATGAACTCAAGACAGTTAATGGACAACAACAGACAACGTACAGAGAAGCGTGTGAGAGGTTTGGGCTACTGGAAGACGATAACCACTGGGACGCTACGATGGAGGAAGCTGTGTTATGTCGCTCTCCAGCAATGGTGAGAGAGCTTTTTGCTATTTTAATAAGCACATGCGGATTATCCAATCCTCTGTATTTATGGGAGAAGTATAAAAAAGCTTTGTCAGAAGATATCACTCACAGATTTCAAGGAATAAATGAGGCAGATAACAATTATATTTTCAATGAAACACTTATATTGATTGAGGACAAAATATTATCAATACAGGGGAAACAATTAGCTGATTTTGGTATGCCTACACCACAGTGCATGAGAGAATTTTCAAGTGATGTAATTAGAGAGCTCAACTATGACGCAGCAGCTTTAGAGGTGTACGTGAAAGAAATGGAGCCACGTTTATTGCCTGAACAGAGGGAAATCTTCAGCAAAATATTGCGACGTGTCGAGAATGAGGATGGAGGTATCTTTTTTCTAGACGCACCAGGGGGCACGGGCAAAACATTTCTTCTCAATCTGCTTTTGGCACAAGTTTGCAAAGACAGAAATATAGCGCTGGCTGTTTCATCTTCGGGAATTGCTGCAACATTGCTCAGTGGTGGACGGACTGCGCATTCTGTTTTCAAGTTACCGCTTAATCTTACAAGCGAAGAAATCCCGACGTGCAATATAAGCAAGAACAGCAGCCGTGGCACTCTCTTGCAGCAGTGCAAGCTGATAGTGTGGGACGAGTGCACTATGTCACACAAGCGCGCAGTTGAGGCCCTGAATCGCAGCTTGCAAGACATACCCGGCAACCGAACGCCGATGGGAGGTGTAGTGGTTTTGCTCGCTGGCGATTTCCGCCAGACTCTTCCCGTTATTGAGAGAGGTACTCCGGCAGATGAAATGAACGCATGTCTCAAGGCGTCGCCACTATGGGCTACGGTGGAAAAGCTAAATCTCATCACCAACCTGCGAGTGCAGTTATATAACGATCTAGAATCAGATTCATACGCCCAAAAGCTGCTGGAAATTGGAGATGGTCGTCTGCAAACAGATGAGGATGGAATGATTCACTTCACATCTGATTTCTGCAATGTTGTCAGCTCTGAACACGAGCTCATTACTAATGTTTTCCCAGATATACAACTAAATATTAACGACGAAAACTGGTTATGTGAGAGGACAATACTTACTCCGAAAAATGACTCTGTTGCCAAAATAAATAAACAAATATTAGAGGTAATAGCAGGAGAAGTGACAACATACTCTTCCATCGATACTGTAATGTCAACTGATGATGCTGCCACCTATCCCGTCGAGTTTTTAAACTCTTTGGAATTATCTGGGGTGCCGTCCCACAAACTGGAGCTTAAGGCTGGCGCTCCAGTTCTCCTGATGCGTAATCTCGACCCCCCAAGATTGTGCAATGGCACCAGATTACGAATAACAGAACTAGGAAGAAACATCGTGAAGGCGACAATTCTTACCGGTGCATCTAAAGGGGAAGCCGTATTAATTCCGCGTATTCCAATCATTCCCAGTAATATTCCCTTTCAATTTAAAAGATTACAGTTCCCATTAAAAACTGCATTTTCAATGACAATTAATAAATCACAGGGTCAAACGTTGAAAGTGGTGGGAATATATTTGGATACTCCTTGCTTTTCCCATGGTCAATTATATGTTGCCTGCTCGCGGGTATCGACTGCAAACAATTTACATGTTTTTTCAGAAAATAACAAGTCATACAATATTGTATATACCGATTTATTAAAGTGAAAATACTCCTAACATACAGAATATTTTTATTGTTTTAAAAATTCAATGTAGTTGTTGTGGAACATAAATAAATGTTTCTTCTTTTACTGCAATATTTCTTACTACTATTACTAATAAAATAGCTCTAATATAAAGTGTATGGTCGTATAGACCTGATGACAAGGCTACTTTATGTCTGCACAGTCAACCCCTTTTCATAGCCCCTTAACCTAACCCAGTAATCCTACTGGACGAAATGATCTACAGTTCAACGTGGAATCAGAACCAAGTGTATTCTGGCGTACTTCACATTACACAACAACCTATGTCAAAGGATCTATGAAAATCCTCGCCGACACTGGGATTCAAGATGGGGACTTTTCCATCTCCAGCTGGACGCCCTGACCACTGAGCAACCAAACCTCTCAAGAAAATCATATTACTTACAACACTCTTCAACGCGGACGAAGTCGCGGGTAACTGCTAGTTTTAAATATATTCTGTAGATAAATCTGGAGTATTTTAAATTCCTATGTTTGTGTCATCTGGCAAATAGGACAAATTTTGAATTTTTACATGAAACACAGGGTAGATCATTTATATATATTAAAAACAATAGTGGCCTCAATATAGAAACCCTGAGGTACTCCACATCTGATTAATTTCCACTCAGAAAACAGTGGACCACTGATAGTATTGGAAACTGGGATCAGGTAAGAATTTCAGCCACAGCTTTTTGAAGGAATTTTTCCTGAGTTCAGCTGGAGAGATTTACAGAAACCATGGAATACTGAAATTAGATGCCCAAGGGGGTTTGAATACGCGTCCTCCGACCCGAATGCCAGGCAACCGTTTTACCTATAACCCATTGGGCTTGGAAGGCAGGAAGTAATGTTTGACAGAAAATTTTATAGAAGTATCAGTGTTAGTTAGAAACAAAGAGTGTTATGAAAGTTTTCCTGCTTCTTTCTTCCAGATTTAAAATGTGGAACCACTAATTCACAATGCAGACGGATTTGTATATTTATTTACTGTTATTAATTATTATTATTAATACTAAAACTGTTGCTACTGCGATCAAGTTTAGCTTACTTTCTAAATACGTTATAGTGAAAACAAAATTAAGGTGTTAATATTCTGAACCATTTAATAGCTTATTTGTATTTCGTGACTTAGTTTACCATTAGAGTTCTATCCTAAATAATCTTTCTACTTACCCTCAATCTTTGCGTGTATTTGTCACACACAGTTCTATAACGCTGCAGCGTAGAAAATGTAACTATTCCTTTAAAGCTCTCTTATTGGTTTTCTGTGCGTAATTTAGGGATTCTTTTCCAGGTTCTTCATATAATTGCGTTTGCTAGCGAATTGCCAATTGTTAATTCGAGGGAAAAAAATACACAATGGTTATCAAAATTACGAAAAAAAGTTTTATCATTCCTCTATAATCAATATATTTGGTTATTTCAATAATTATTATTACTAAAATGGTGATATTCGCTGTTATTTTAACTGTAGAACTCCGAACTTTGCCTCTAAGCGTCTGCGAGATTCTTACTGCGCGGGTTCATTTTTTTCAGTCTTGGGTAAAGTGCTGGGTATGATAGGTCTATTTTGTCTTGAATTTAGTGTACCACCTACCAGTTATGCTGTTCCATGCGGTATTCGTGTCTAGAACGAAGCATAATCGAAAGGCGAGTGGTCTCGCGAATTGTGTCCCCGACTGTACATTGCTTTCTCAAAAACTTTGGAGAAGGCTGTTAATAATGAAATTGGTTAGTAATTCGATACAGCTGCCTTATCTCCCTTTTTATAGAGTGGTTTACCTACAGCATGCTTAAGCCTTTCTGGAAAAGTACCCTGAAGTAAAGATATATTAAACAGATAACTTCGTATATTACTTAATTCTGTTGAGCACAATTTAATTAATCTGCTGGAAATCCCATCATAACCACTTGAGTATTTTCTCTGAAGGTATCTGATAATTTTCTTATTTCCTCTGGAGTAGCTAATTTTACAGACATAGAGTTAAATTTTTCTTGGAAACCTGTTTCTGACAAAATCCATACTGTGTGTTACTGAGCTATTAGCAGTCAATTTATCAGCAACAGATAACAAAATGTTTATTAAATATATCGGCAATTGAAAAATTAGATTCTACTGAATTTTCTTTGATAAAATTATCATTACTTGATTGATTACTTTTTCCTGTTTCCTTTTTTTACAATGTCCTATATAGTCTTAATTTTATTTTCAGAATCATGAATTTTATGTTTTAGTACATACATTTAGATTCTTTAATAACCTTTTTCAGTATTTTGCAGTACTGTTTGTAATGTGTTTTAACATTAGCATTCTCACTGTTCCTAGAGGAATATACAACTTCCTTTTACTAATGCATGATGTTCTAATGCCAATAGTTATCCAAGGTTTTTGTTCTTTTTGAGAAGCACAACACTTTTCAAGGGGAAGCAACTTTCAAAGTAATTTAATACAATGCTACTAAAAATGTTGTATTTTTCATCCATACCTTGTGCACTGTAAACGTGTTTCCAGTTTGTGGTATTGAGGCATCTTCTAAAATAAGTAACTGACTCATCATTTATTACATGCTGAAGTTTAAAAACATTACTTTTAGAGCTAGTTCCTACTGAATTGTTGATGGTTAATAATTGATCCGAAAGGCCATTGATGGATGGCTTGATGGTATAACTGAATTTTGAGGTATCTAGGAAACATTGTCTATAGCTTAGCTGAGTGACTATTATTCATTATTCTAGTTGGAAAATTAACTACCTGAGTTAAATTGAATGAACTGACTAATGATTCTAACATGACTTTACAGGGTAAGTTATTTAGAAAATCTACATTAAAATCACCACATACGACTGTGTTGACTTCTTTTCTGCTTAAAAATCTTAATAAGAGTTGAAATCTATACTATTATAAATCTGTAAGCAAGCTGCGTTTGTAGTGAGGCTTGATCTCTAATAACGCAAAAACTACCGCATCAATTTGCATGGTGTTTCCAAATTTTTAAAGCTAATGTTGCTGATCAACATCTGCAGAAGTAGCTAACGACTAATATGTACCATGGGAAGAAGAAAGTCAGTAAAAACTTCAGAAATGTGAAACTGTAGACACAGATAATTATACACATTCAGACGGTCACTCCTTTCATAAAAAGACCTGACAAAATTTAGGATTTCCCTTTTTTTTTTTTTTTTTTTTTTTACTTCTGCGATTCATTTTTCTGGACCGCAGTACTTCAAAATAAAAAGAATACGTGAATCAAGTATAATCAGCATTTACTTGAATCGTAACAGTCTGTTGAATTAAGAAAAAGTTGTATTACAAATATTGAAGACGTATTGTCTCTGGTAGACTGTTATACAGTTTGTCTCTGGAACAAATTGCTACGTGAATTCTGTACAATACAGCCACAATAAGCCAATACTTAATACGAAATTCAGTTTTTTCTCGAAGAGCGATGTCTGAAAAACAGCTATTAGAAATATCAGCAAGTAATAAAACATACTTCTTTCATAATGACTTGTGCGGAATTGCACATATTTGGAAGTACTTTATTCGATTAATATGTCTCGTGGCTATAACGTGCAAATATAACTAGGCATCCGAAAATTCAGGTACATGCGACTCAAATAATTACATAGAAAATACGGATATATTGAAAGAAACTCAAATAAAAAAATTTCAGATCCTAATGCTACACCGCGTAAATTATAAAGCTAAAAGAATCGTCCCTTTGGCCTATAACAAAGCATATCAGCTGTCATCACTGTCAACTTGCGATAATTTTGCCACTCAGAAATATTGCTTGAGTTACATGCACATTAGTACATATACTGTACCGTGATCCATTTTGACATTTTTGAATTAATTATATCTGACTGAAATAATGACAATAATGATACGACGGTTTGAAACCAAGATTAACTCCAATTCACGTAAATTTCTATTTTAAAGCAGGAATAATTGATGGTGTATCAACATAAAATAAAAACCAATATCCAAACAGCAAAAAATAAATAAATAATCAGAAAAAATTGAGATGCTGTGATTATTGGTAACTCTATTCTACACCGCGTAAATTTTAAAACTAAAACCGTTATGCCTGATGCTAAACAAAACGAGCCAATTGTCATCTGGTCCAGGCGGTTGTTTCGCCAGGTACTTACATGCGACTGAAATAATTACATAGAAAAATACGGCTATATTGAAAGAAACTTAAATTAAAAATGTTTCCATATCCTAATGCACACCGCGCTAGATTATACAGCTGCAGGCATCGTCCTCTTAGGCCTATAACAAAGCATCATATCAGCTGTCAGGTTGCATTTCAAACGATTCACAACTTGCGATAATGTTGCCACTCAGAAATAATTGTTTCAGTTTACATGCACGTTACTACATAAACTGTACCATGATCACATCTCGACATTTTTGGATTAATTATTTCTGACTGAAATAATGACAGTAATGATACGACGATTTGAAATCAAGAGTAGCTCCAATTCACGTAATTTCTATTTTAAAGCAGGAATAATTGATGGTGTATCAACATAAAATAAAACCAATATCCAAACAACAAAAATAAAAAACAACAAAAATAAATAAATCAGAAAAATTGAGATGCTGTGATTATTGGTAACGAATTTTTATATTTCAGCACACTTCCAAGAGGACAAGTCGTAGAGTACTGCTATATTTACATAAATTTATATCCTCGGTATCCACATTTAAAAATAAACTTTTTTTTAGTTAAGTATCATGGAAAGAATATTTTTCATTAAATCCACAGATACATCCTTAACAAAGCTTATACCTAGCTATATATCCCAGGCAAAGTTTACACATATAATCGCCAAAAAAAATTACAAATAATGATTATAATATCAGCTTTCTTAACGTTACAACTGTTATATATCCATTTAAATTTTCGGTACCACGGTTAACGTGGAATCCTCCATATCAGCATTTAAAAATATTATGTTTTAGCTGAGTTAAATATTGCTTTCAGAAATAATATTCGGCTAAATGAGAGTGAAATAGACCGACAACATCGTCTGCAACGTCAAAGAGAACTAGATTAAATAACTAGAGCAAATGAAAGTAACCTGCACCGAGAAAAGCGATTGACCTATAACCCGGGTTCTATACGCTAAATCCATAGCTTCTGAAAGCGCACAGAAGAAAGAACGTCGTTTGAACCGTGAAAGCCTTTCTAAACAATAAATGTTTATACTTCGCACAATAATTACAACCACGAATTACTACTGTTAATTTTTCAGGAACCTTTTCTACTATTGAATCAATTGCATCATGTTAAAAATATGAATAAAACAATCTCTCTGACATCAGTATGAAAACCGAACCCTAACGTATTAACCGAAACAAAACGAAACTATACAGAATACATTAACAGTTCATGCCTTTCCACGTTAATGTCTGATAAGAGAATAAAATCGGTAAATAATTTCTACACCTGCCAAGGCACGCGTGCGTGAAGCAGCGGGCAAATGCTAGTTGGTTCATAAAAATAGAAAAGTTTCCCGATGGTGCCCTGTATACTGTTACTATTATGAAAATTTCATTATTGAAATTTAGCCGTGTAAAATCGCATTTTAGAAATATTGACCCCTTTGTCCTTTAAGGGTTGAATTCTGAAAATTTCCTGTCTTAAAATATGATTTTATCAAAGTGGAGACCATAAGCTTTAAAATGATGCCTCATTCATACATTTTGATTAATTATTAAGGTAGGTATTGGCTTGTCACAAAAAAAACACCTTATAGAAATAATGTTGCTTCCCTTTCAGCCAACTTCTTTTCTTGTGGCTAGATTTTTATTTGCTTTGATTATCTTTTTCTTCAACATATTTTATTCTTTTTAAAATCAGTTTTCTTCACTACTTTCTTTGTTCTACATTAAAAGTGTTTGCAGATTTCATACTCACTTGAGATTCTTTTAGTTTTTTCTTCACTTTATCATCATATTGTGTTCAGATTTTGCTTCTTACTTTTTTTTTTTGTACATAATTTGGTTTTTGAAAATTAGATTAACCATGGTGTAATATAGTTGTTGTCTGTTTGTATCACCTGGATTTTGATTTGCATATATTACCTTTTATGATTGTTAAATAGTGGGTTTACTTCTACTTGTCCTATTTTCCTGGTAATTCTAACAACCTACTTTCTCGCATATTTCCTTCTTAACTAACATTCTCTATGAGATTATATTTTTTCCTTCCACTATTGGGAATTCTAATTGTCCATTGTTATTCTTCCCCCGTCACATACTTATTTAGCTTTCTAGTATGGGCATATATTTTATGCCTCATTACACGTTTATGTCTGGAGAACGCCCAGAGAAGCGTCCATCCAGCCTTTCGGAATTAGAGACCATTCTGCAGGAGGAATGGCTTAATATAGCTTTAAATATTGTCCTTGACCTTTTTGCATCTATCCCATGTCATATTAAATCTGTACTTCAGTCAAAGGGTGGTACAACCCCCTATTAATAAAGATTTTCCAATATTTCACAGGTGTTCGTATTATTTTGTCCTCCCCCTGTATATAATGGGGGTTAGCATATAAGATTTGGAGACCATATTTAGCTGAAATTTCATGCAGTTTTTCAAGGATGTAGATTGTCTCTTGCCTGTTGTTGGAGAGAATTGCAAGATCATCTGCAAAGGCCAAACACCGGAGGTGAAGTTTATTTCTGAGTAGCCTACCAATGGTTATTCCTTTTACTTCTTACTCACAGGTTTTGATTACTTTGTCCAGAACAAGATTGAACAAAAGGGGTGATGGTCCATCTCCTTGTCGAACTCCTGTTCTGATTTGAAACGGATCAGATACTTCACCTATGAACCTAACTTTTGAGATAGTATCCATTAATGTCTGATTAATTCTCTTATTTTCCAATCTCCTTTCTATTCTTCTCGTATATTAAAAAGAGTTTGTCTGTCAGTAGAGTCATAAGCTTTTTTGAAGTCTACAAATGTGATCATTGTTTGTCTGTATTTACAGATTGGTAACAGGTTTTGAGTCTTAAAATTTGTTCTGCACATGACCTGCATTTTTTAAATCCTACCTGATACTCGCTGATAAGGTGATGTATTTGTGTTTCAAGTCTCATGAGAAGTGCCTTGGAAAGAATTTTTAGGCACTCAGTTTATAAAATGTTTAAATCTTATCTATATATATAAAAGAAAGTTGTGTTAGTTACACTATTTATAACTCAAGAACGGTTGTACCGATTTGGCTGAAAATTGGTACGGAGGTAGCTTAGAACCAGGAGACGGACATAGGATACTTTTTATCCCGTTCGACCTCATTCCCGTATGATGTGACATAAATCATCAAAGAGAATAGAAGTCACTATAAAACGTGGTATAACAAAACACATCTGACTTGGTATAACAAAATGTCAAAGAGAATACAAGTCACTATAAAACATGGTATAACAAAATGCATCTGACTTGGAATAACAAAACACAAATGACAGCTAAACGTAATTTGGTCTATGGTTAAGTATGGTTGAAAAAATTTGATAATTATAAATTTTGTCAGAAATCAATAATCAGTAATTTGTATTCTCTTTGAATTATCATTAACAATGCTGCGACCAAGACAATCGAATCTTTCCCAACAAAGCCGTAATGCAAGAAGGATATGAAACATTATAAATGAAAGGACTGAAGAAGAACAAGAAATGTCCCATGATCATTGCCGCGTTAGTATGGCTCGACTTTGTGCTTTTCAATCACAAGAGCAAAGTGAGGCAGCCCGTGAAACGTCTCGGTTGGCCGTTAAATCTTAAAACTATTGAAGAACCAACATGTAATATTGCAAAAAAACTCAGCAATGGCCAAAGTTTTATCAGCATCGAAAATCATCATCTGGGACGAATGCACAATGGCGCATAAACGTGCATTAGAAGCACATAACTGAACATTGAAAGATCTATGCAATGACTCGAGATGTTTTGGAGGACCAATGATTTTACTGTCTGGCGATTTCCACCAAACACTGCCAGTAATACCAAGATCAACGGCAGCCGACGAAATAAACGCTTGCCTCAAATCACTGAATCTATGGCGCTATGTGAAGAAACTTCAGCTGACAACAAACATGAGAGTTGCATTGCTTAATGATACATCTGCTGAAGGTTTCTCTGAGCAATTGCTGACCATCGGTAATGGTCGATTACCTGTCGACGAATCGAGCGGATTGATTTTATTTCCTTATAATTTCTCATCGAAAGACGAACTTATCAACAAAGTATTCCCAAACATCATTACTAACTACAAAAATAATGAATGGTTGAGTGAGCGAGCAATTTTAGCGGCTAAGAATAAAGATGTCCTAAACTACATAATTCAGAATGAGATCATTGGAACAATGCATTCATTCAAATCTATTGACTGTGTAACAAATAAAGATAAAGGCACCAACTATCCAATTGAATTTTTAAACTCCTTGGATGTGCCTGGCTTACCACCTCACAATTTACGCCTAATGGTTGGCTCCATAGTAATCATGCTTCAAAACATAAACTAACCAAAACTGTGCAACGGTACGCATTTGATGGTAAGTAAATTGATGAACAATGTGATTTACGCGACGATACTCAAAGGAAAATTTGAAGGTGAGCAATTTCTCATTCCGAGGATCCCGATGATCCAAACCGATATGCCGTTTGAGTTTAAAAGACTTCAATTTCCGATTCGTCTTGCATTCACCATGACCATTAACAAATCACAAGGCCAATCCTTGAAAGTTTGTGGTTTGAATCTAGAATATCCATGTTTTTCCCATGGTCAATTATATGTGGCATGTTCACGGGTCGGAAGACCATCTGCATTGTTTGTTCTTGCACCTTGTAATAAAACAAAGCAATGTCGTGTATCACAAGGTACTTAACTGAAGAGTTCAACATTTGCACCAAAATACATGAACAATAAAGAATCATTAAAATACTTAATTTTTTTATTTGTATTTCCTAATAAAAAATTGAACTTAATAAAATAAAAAAATCTGCTTATTTATTGCCTCTAAGGCGAAACAGAGTTTGCCGGCTCAGCTAGTATATATATATAAAAATAAAAGTGTGTTTTCATTTATTTCACTTTCAGCCACCACTACCAAGCACAGATCACTGGTCTTTGTGTGTGGAAGTAGCATGGAGTTTCCTGTCATGCACAACGTTATCTGAATGTCGATAGCTGTGGGGATGTGGGAGATATGATGATTAAAGTTGGCCAATGCAGGGCGTTTTCATATTTCGATCAAAAATTTGTGTCTTCTTATACTTCTCTTTCCTGCCACAACTACATAGCATAGACCATTGATGTTTGTGTGTGGCAGTAGAATCGTGTCTCCTGTCATGCACTATGGTTGTTAGATGTTGGTAGCTTTGGTGGTGTGGGAGATATGGGGGTTGAAAGTGGTCGACCTGCGGCAATTTCATATTTCTGCCAAAGACGCGCGTGTCCTGGTGTATCAGTTTTCAGCGAAAACTATCTATCGCAGATCACTGATGTTTGTGTGTGTTAGTAACACAGTGTCACCTTTTGATCACAACATCGACCGAATTTCAGTAACTGTTGTAGTGTGAGAGATATGGTGGTTGAAAGTGGCCAGTCATAGATATTTTCGTATTTCGACGAAAGACATGTGCCTCCGCATATATCACTTTTCTGCCACAACTACATAGCAAAGATCATTGGTATTTGTGTGTGGTAGTAGTATCGAGTCTCCTGTCGTGCACTATGGTTGTTAGATGTCTGTAGCTATAAGGGTGTGGGAGATATGGGGGTTGAAAGTGGTCGACATGTGGCAGTTTCATATTTCTACAAAAGACGCAAGTGTCATGGTGTTTCACTTTTCAGCGAAAACTGTCTATCACAGATCACTGGCGTTTGTGTGTGTTAGTCACACAGAGACACCTTTCGATCACAATGTCAGCCGACCGTATGTTGGGATGGATCCCATTAAGATGGCCTAGAAATTCATCCAACGCTTCCATACCATGTGGCCACACAACAAAGGTGTAATCAACGTAGTGGTAGAAACAGGTGGGTTTTAAGGTAGCACTCTCAAGAGCTCTCTCTTCAAAATCTCCCATTTAGAGGTTAGCCATGTCTGGTGAAAGCGGAGATCCCATGACTACTCCATTGGATTGTTCGTAATAGTTCCTTCCATACATGAAATAAATGGAAGTAAGTACGTGATCAAAGAGGTCTGCTGTACTTGGTTCAAAATAACAACGAATCAAGTCCAGAGTGTCCTTTACTGGCACACGGGTAAAGAGAGACACCACATCAAAACTAATGAGGCTGTCAAAATCTGAAACTGTTAGAGACTGTATGGTTTTCACGAATTCAGCTGAGTTCTTGACATTATGGCAACAACACCCCACAAAGGGAGTAAGAAAACGGGTCAGATACTTAGCAAGCTGGTAAACCGGGGAACCAATAGTACTGCCGATTGGACGTAAAGGAACACACTGTTTATGTATCTTGGGTAAACCATAATGTCTAGGTGGTCTCGTGGCACGTGGCCTACTTCTCTCAATCACTTCCTCCGGTAGATCGGTCTTTTTGACAAGGGCCATCATCTTCTTCACAATTTTAACGGTTGTGTCAGCGTTCAACGGTACATAAGACACGTCATTAAGGAGAATCATCACCTTTGCGTTATATTGCTGTATAAAAAGAACAGTAGAGTTAGTTACCTTTATCTGCTGGCAAAATGACTATGTTGTCCCTGCAACGTAAGGCAACTAGTGCTTCCCACTCTACGACAGTGACATTATTTCTTGTTGGCTTAGCCCCCTTCAAAACCTCGACAGGTCTCCCTTCATATTTTTTCGGCTTCTTCACTTGGTAAGCAGTGTACAGCCTGTTCTACCAAACAGATTATCTCTTTAGTGGGTATGCGCCTAGGGGCGGGAGCAAAATTCAGACCCCTGGCCAGCACTGAAGTAGTAGCATCATCAAGACGAATACCGGTGAGGTTGACTATAGAATGATCGGACACCGCAGGTTAGCCGCCTTGGTCCATTCCCGCCAACTGGTTGTATTTGGCGATATGTCTTGCCGTAGTTTCCCCAGTTCCAGGTTCATTTGAGCAGACATTGCTGTGTCCACCCAGTCCCAAGAACAAGACGAGAGTCTTGTCGACAGGTAAAGATGACAAGAAAACAAGGAGCAAGCTTTGCGGTCCAACTCAGAGCGCATGTATCGGATGCGCTCCTGAGAAGATACTTAATAATTTCTTATTGCCAATGCTATCAATATGATATTACAACATAGCGTAAAGAGGCACCTGTATGGGTGACCAGCTATGGCTCCATACGCAATCCGCAACATTGATACCCTCAGTTTCCAGATCGCGTATTCCACTTCCGCCATGCTCTCGCTAGGCATCCTGGCGATCATCGGTACACTGAGTTGAAGTTTCACCGGCAGCTAAGCCAGTCTGTTTTGTGATTTCAAGTAATAATATCTGAAATAGACCTGATGAAGACAACCGAGCATGTTGTTGAAATGTCGTCATTTTTCGACACTATCCGGCTGAACTCCCGTGAAAAATTCACTGCACCAATATGCCGGGAAAGTCTCCTTTATCATATTGGATACCTCTACGGAGAGGATATGTGTCAACATGTCTGGCAGTTTGAGAAAGTGCACAAGAAGGGAAGACTGCTTAGCTTCATGACTTTTCTTTTGATGTATTGAGGCCATGACATAGTGCCTCTTTTCACTACGGTGAAACATCATATTGATAACATTGGCGCTAAGAAAATATTATGTTGTTAAGCCAGCCACTCCCATCTTCGGGAGCGCATCCAATACACGCACTTTGAGTTGGACCGCAACCATTGGTCCTTGTTTTCTTGTCATCTTTACCTGTCGATAAGACTCTCACCTTGTTCTTGGGACTGGGTGGACGCAGCAATGTCTGCTCAAATGAACCTGAAACTGGGGAAACTTCGGCAAGACATATCGCCAAATACAACCAATTGGTGGGAATGGACCAAGGCGGCTAACCTGCGGTGTCCAATCATTCTGTGGTCAACCTAACCGGTATTCGTCTTGATGATGCTACTACTTCTGTGCTGGCCAGGGGCCTGAATTTTGCTCCCGTCCCTAGGCGCATACCCACTAAGGAGATAATCTGTTTGGTAGAACAGGCTGTACACTGCTTACCAAGTGAAGAAGCCAAAGAAATATGAAAGGAGACCTGTCGAGGTTTTGAAGAGGGCTAAGCCAACAAGAAATAATGTCACTGTCATAGAGTGGGAAGCACTAGTTGCCTTATGTTGCAGGGACAACATAGTCATTTTGCCAGCAGATAAAGGTAACTCTACTGTTCTACTTTTTATACAGCAATATAACGCAAAGGTGATGATTCTCCTTAATGACGTGTCTTACGTACCGTTGAACGCTGACACGACCGTTAAAGTTGTGAAGAAGAAGATGGCCCTTGTCAAAAAGACCAATGTACCGGAGGAAGTGATTAAGAGAAGTAGGCCACGTGCCGCGAAACCATGTAGACATTATGGTTTACCCAAGATACATAAACAGTGTGTTCCTTTACGTCTGATCGGTAGTACTATTGGTTCTCCGGTTTACCAGCTTGCTAAGTATCTGACCCGTCTTCTGAGTCCCTTTGTGGGCGTTGTTGCCATAATGTCAAGAACTCAGCTGAATTCGTGAAAACCATACAGTCTCTAACAGTTTCAGATTTTGACAGCCTCATTAGTTTTGATGTGGTGTCTCTCTTTACCCGTGTTCCAGTTAAGGACACTCTGGACTTGATTCGTTGTTATTTTGAACCAAGTACAGCAGACCTCTTTCATCACATACTTACCTCCACTTATTTCATGTATGGAGGGAAGTAATATGAACAATCTGATGAAGTGGCCATGGGATCTCCACTCTCACCGGTGGTAGCTAACCTCTACATGGAGGAATTTGAAGAGAGGGCTCTTGAGAGTGCTACCTTCAAACCAACCTGCTTCTACCGCTATGTTGATGACACTTTTGCTGTGTGGCCACATGGTATGGAAGCGTTGGATGAATTTCTTAACCACCTTAACAGGATCCATTCCAATATGCGGTTTATGATAGAAGTTGAGAAGGACGGGTGCTTCCCGTTCCTGGACATCTTAATCAAACTTGGATCATTGGAACATAGTGTGTACCTCAAACCCAACGATACTGAACGTTACTTGGGTTCAACCAATTACCATCACCCGGCCCAACGCAACTCCATATTGACCACATTGGTACGCAGAGTGAGAGCCATTTCCGATCGTGAGAGCTTACCGATGGAGTTAAATCATCTAAGGACTGTTTTTGAACGGAATGGGTACTCTCGGGGACAGATAAAGCGTGCTTTTATTCAGAAGCCACCAAGAAAAATTGAACCAACAAAAACTCTTGCCCCTCTGCCATATGCCAGCAACACGTCTGGTAAGATTGGAAGGTTCTTGGTGCAGTCTGGTGTATGAAGCATTTTTTGGCCACTCTCCAAGATACGTGATGTGATTTGTTCAGTTAAGGATGATTTAGGTTTGGGAATTCCTGGAATTTATTCCATGACTTGTGAATGAGGCGAAGTTTATATCGGACAGACAGTCAGAACAATCGCTGAACATATTACTGAGCACAAATGACACTTAACTAGAAGTGGATAAGTCCGCAGTAGCCGAACATGCTTTCGATGAAGAGCATAAGATAGTGTTTGATAAAACGGTGGTGCTGGCCAGGGTCTCTTCATTCTGGGACTCAGTAATTTGGAAAGCATTGGAAATACAGGTGAACGATAATAACATCAATAGGGATGGCGGACTGTACTTGAGTGAATCATGGAGACCGATTATTAGGGATCTACGTATTGAATGAGAGAAATCTTTTCTATAAGGCGTAATGGATTCAAACTGACTCCGGTGATTAAATTCGCTAGCACAACCGGCTACAAGTTAAGCAACGTTTGGCATGGTGAGTACCTGGATGGGTGACCGGGTATGGCTCCATACACAGTCCGTAACATTGATACCTTCAGTTGAGGGGAAACCGATTAAGCAACGTTATGCGTGGTGAGTACCTGGATGGGTGATGGGGTATGGCACCATATGCAGTCCGGAACATTGATACCCTCATTTGGCGGTGAACTGGTTAAGCAACGTTGTGCGTGGTGAGTATCTGGATGGGGTACCGGGTATGGCCCCGTACGCAGTCCGCAACATTGATACCCTCAGTTGGCAGATCACGCATTCCACTGCGCTGGTTGGGCGTCCTGGCGATCATCGGTACATTTAGTTGGAGTTTTTCCGGCAGTTAACCCAGTATGTTTTTTGATTTCAAATAATATAATCTAAAATACACCTGATGAAGACTACGGAATAGGTTGTTGAAATGTTGTCATTTTTCGACACTATCCAGCTGAACTCCCATGAAGAATTCACTGCATCAATAGGGGAGAAAGTCTCGATTCTCATAACTTCAGTGAATGTTTCACCGTGGAGCAATCAGAGCTTTCCCCGAAACCACCACCGCTTCAGAATTTCGGAGATGGGCTCGGATATCCTAGATACCAGAAACTCACCCGGCCTCAACGTCCGATAAAATTCCTTTCTTTGACGCATCACTCAGTATTTTCAGTATTAGCATTGTTGTCATTAAACTAACTACATTTTTCCCCCAAAATTTATATATCGATATTTGTTTCCCCAATTTTTGTTTTCGTCTTTCCATTCTGTATCCTTTTGATATATTACTACTTCTATCGCCATCTGTGATATACATATTTATGTATAACATCTTAGTTCCACTGCCATATTGAAAATCTATTCAGTCATGTATGATACTTCGCTGTGTGCAGCCCTCCTGAACCACATGACTCATTGTCTTTAACATGAAGAAGATTTAAGATCAAAATGTTGTGTATTTTTTTGTGTTTGTGATATATGTGCTTCTCCCATCGCTGCCTTCAACTCTGGCGAGTGATGAATCATTTTCCTTTTCCTTGTGATTAATAAAGAAACTAAATAACTTTAAGAATTACGGTCGAATTTCGACCACTAGGTGATCACTAGTCTACTATAATATCTTTAGCACAATGTTCATGGCATCCGCTCCATCACAATTAAATAAAATAAATGGAATTCGTATTATAATTCTATTTAAGTTGTTTTGGCAGTAAAGGAGACTGAATGAAATGACAATAAAACTAAATCTATCAGCTTTTAATGAAATTCATTTTCTTCATGTATACACAATCTATACAAAATCTATTGTTGAAGACATCAGAAATTGAGAGGGGTAAAAATATCTTCTATGGATGTTTGGTGCCAGAAGTAATGAGAATGCAATGGATGCTAAGCAGTTTACATATAAATATTGCTACACACCATGGTGTGTTGATAGATGTATTTAAAGGAAGTCTAAAAAGGCATATTGAGAGGTTCTATCAGTTAGAAGAATCTAACACATAGGACAACTTATTATCATTTGAATCTATTCCTTTTTTAAAACTCAGATGGTTAAAACACAAAATTCATAAATGACTAGTTTGTTGTGAATTACTAAATACAGAACCAGATGATGTTCAAAGTACAAGGAGCATTCCAAAAGTAATGCTATTATTTTTTTTAAAGTAATTTATTGAACAGATTAGCAAAAAAACTTAAAATTCTTCAAAGTACTGTCCTTGGACCTTTTCACATTTTTTCCAGGCATCTTTGGGGCTCTCTCGCAAGGTCTTCATCACGGCTAATTGGATCTCTTCTGTGGACGAAAAATGGGTTCCTTTCAGGGCTGCCTTAATCCGAGGGAACAAAAAGAAGCCCTCTGGGGTGACGTCAGGACTGTAGGGGAGTTGGGGTAGCGTTGAACCTGCTGTTTTGCTAGGAACTCGTGGACTCGTAGCTCGTTGTGGCAAGGAATGTCGTTGTGATTGAGTTGCCAGGTACTGGAGATGTCTTTCCTCGTCCTGATGACCATTTTTCCGTGTCTTTCCAGCACATCCACATAGTAGGCAGCGTTAACTGTCTGCCCTTAAGGAACAAAATCCTTATGGACCACTCCTTTGTTGTCGAAAAAGACAATGAGCATTGTTTTCATTTTTGATTTGCTCGTTCTTGCCCTTTTGGGCTTGGTGTACTGGTCGGTGTGCCACTCACAGCTATGGCGATTTGCTTCTGGGTCATATTTAAAAACCCAGGTTTCATCAATAGTGACGACATTGTCCAAATAATGAGGTTCAATTTTAACACGTTGCAAAAGTTCTCTTGAAATTTCCGCTCAGTTTGTCTTTTGGTCGTCTGACAACACCTTGGGGATGAGCTTGGCACACACTTTCCTCATCACTAAATCTTCAATAACAATGTGAACTCAACAGTTCAGTTCAATGGCAACCATCTTGGTACTCAATCGACTGTCAGAATCCAAAAATTGTCGAAAACTAGCGACACTGTTGTCGGTTTTGCTGGTTGATGGCCACCAAGAGCGTTTTTCATCGTGAACCTCTTCCCGACCCTTCTTAAAGGCCTTTAACCACCTCGAAACTTGTGAGTAGGACAGAGCAGAGTCACCATAAGCTCACGAATCATTTTGTTAGTCTCCTCAAGAGATTTTTCCAGTTTAGCACAAATCTTTAAAACATTGGTCGATTCCATTTTTTTCTTGACATGGTCGGCGTGCAGAGGTTCACAATAACTGACGTCCTGCTGCTTCCACAGGTTGGAGAGCACTGAGACTGGTTTCACATCAAATCTTAGTGTTCCACCCCCCCCCCCTCTTCCCCCAAAACCTACTCCAAGTGGTTTGATTCCATTCCAATCAATAGGAACGGCACGGTAATTTAAATTGCATTACTTTTGGAATGCTCGTTGTACACATAATCCAACTGCAAAGAATTTAAATAACTGAATCTTATTATATATTTATAGAAGTTTCTGATTCTTCTTTTACCAGTCATGATTCAAGCACTGACACAGACCTAGAAATACTGCAATATTTAAAAGTCTTATCTTGAATTTTCTGTTTAAATACTAACATTTCACAGAATTTTGTAGTTGAAAGAGAAAAAGAATGAAAATATTTGCATTGGGTATTTAAATGTTTTTTAAAAACTATTTTTTATATTTCTGGTTATCTTAAATTAAGACCTGGCAGCTGTCTGGTGCGCAGTTTATACCGATAGGCCAGTACTCAACCTCCGAGTTCAGAGATACTGCTTTTGTTTCAGAGGACTCTGATGGCACAGATGGTGAAGATATTCATGTGTGGTGGCATAATAAGATACAGGGATCTGGGTAAATACCATTTTTCTGTGTCGATTCATTCTGATGGCCAGTGATTTTTAGGTATCACCTTTGTATGTGACTGTACAATAGTTGTAGGTGAATTGATATAATAGGTGGGATGATACACAAGTGGCAAGTCCTATGAAGGCTTACAGAATTGTTGAAGGTGGTGGGGGCAGGGTGCATGTTGCACAATTTGCAGGAGGATCTGTTACAAGGAAAAGATCCTTGGGTGTCCGGCGACTGGATGCCATGCTTCGACGGCATTTCCCTGTGCTTTGTGTTCTGCGTCAGTGGGGAACAACCATGTGATTACGTTCTTGTCTGACGTGAGTTTTCATATTTTCTCACATGTTGTGTGTTTTCTGTGGAGAAAAAAAATCAAGAATTTTTGTTTCAGGACAGAGAGCTGTTACCATCTTCACCTTCTATAAACTGTTATAATGAAAATACTGTTGTAGGTTGGTAGGTTTGGTATGGACCAGTGAGCTAAGATGGCCTTTCGAGAGTGATAAATACGTGTCTTGGCATATGGGTGATAATAGGTCCCTGTGAATTTCAAGTTGTTTTAGGTGTTGAGACTGTTAAGGAAACTGAGAAGATTGCTTTACCTAAGGGTCCAGGTCATGAATATGTCGTCTATCAGTCTGAGCCACAAGAGGGATTTCTGGCGGGTCTTATACTGGGACGACTGGGGTTTGTGTAAGGCGGCAATATGGATGCTCATGACAGTGTCACATATTTGATACTAAATTTTTCCCTTGAAAGAGAAAAAGTTGTTGTTCATTATCAGGTGGATCAGAGTGATGAATAAGGATCTGTTGGGGAGGCTGGTCTAGAAAATGTTCCACGACACTGAGTCCATGGCAATGGGAAATGTTGGTGTATAAGGTCACATCAATCATTGCGTAGATGGTAGGATGTGTTGTGTGTCTTTGCTGTGGCCAGGGAGTTGGTTGACAGTGTGCTGTTAGTCTTGTTCCTCCAGAGCAGATACACTTTCAGTCAGTGAACCATAAACAACAACTATGGGATGTTCTGGGTTACCAGACTTATGGCCATTAGGAAGTAGGTATAGAGTGTGTGCAGCTTTCTTGGACAGAGGCTGAGGCACGTTTTATGTGTATAACTGGTCCAGCAACCACTAGCTGGCTTCCTGTGTAGGTTTGACCACCAGTAGTCAGAATAATGAATGGCCTCTGACAATTTGTATTCACCTAATCCAAAGCATCCACTGGATGTACATGCCAATTATGATGACAACAATAACTTCTTTTTTCATGGTCCATGCTATCAGAGTCCTCTCAAATAGTGGCAGCTCTTCTGAACATAGAAAGTGGGAGCTTGCATACCATTACACATGGGTCACAAGGCCATATCAATTTAAGGTAACACCCAGTCATCACTTTTCATTTCCTCTATCCTCTTCTCCTCTTCTCCTTGTGTCCATTCCCACTATCTAAATTGAACCACCAATAACCAGAGATGATGTTTAACTTTATAGATTCTTTGGTTTAATTTATTTATTTATTGCTCCTTATGTATAATTATGTTGTTAAGATATTTTTATATTATGCTCTTTTTTGCCCGCAAGTGTTTATTTTTAATTTTTTGCAATGCTTGGGTATTAGCTTCAAATCACTGCCCCTCTCTCTCTGTCGTCTGTTTGAATTTACCTCAACCATGTTCCTGCCTAACAGTTACCCTGTGAGGCATTGAAATGACAAGTTATTGGTTCACTGTTGCAGGATTATATTATTATTTTAATACCAACAAGTCCCCACTGCATGGGTAACAAATAGCTATCGTGTCCTTCAACTTGTCTTGCTTATAACTAAATTTGAACTTCTTTATTAAATCCATACACTGTTATTAGGTCTTGACCATGCACTGCTTAGAACTGAGCAGTACACTACTGATATGTTAAAGTTAATGCTGTTCAGGTTGAATAGTATCAAATTTGGCCACCATCCCTATTCCGGGAACACATTGTTCACTTTTTTAAAATAGTTTACTCAGAATGGGAATATATTGGTCTGAAATAAAAAACACAAAACAGTTGCAATACAATTACTGTGAGGTTTATTAAAATCTTGAAGTCACAGGTTGGTGCCAGACACGTGCTAATCCAACTATTACAAAAATGTACACTCGACTCAGAACAGCATTTTGTTTACTCAGTCTTTTACCAACATGCATTCTTGGAAATCAGTTCAAGGTTTGTGAGGGTACTCAAATTGGATTTGCCACTCGTCCACATGATACTCACAGATTTTGAGTGCGCCCATACTTATTACTTCCGACCAACTTAGTCAAACTCCAGGATAATACCAACTTGATTAAATGTGGCTGACCACCTCCTCTGGGCTTTCAGCCGGTCATAATCATCCTTTGCTATCACATACTTTTTCTGGCCTATCCTGCATTTATTTTTTTCCAGAGTGCAGCATAGATCTTTCTCCCTATTAGCCACCACTTTTCTTGCTATGCATACTTGCATTCTCTGCTTCTTAACTTTCTCTCTGCCCAGCTGCTACCTGAGCCAAAATAATTTATTATCTCTCTCATTTAGTCGGGATCTCAACGCTTGCATTACAGCAGTCTTCATAATGTTATCTAGTTGTTAAAGGGCTAAGGCCTGAAAAATTTTGTGATTTGTGTTTTTGTCTGTTTTGTGTGTTCATGCTACACAACAATCAGCTAAGGTAACTGGTGGTTTATTTTCCTATCCTAATTTGTATTTCCTTTTCACTACTTAGTGCCTGTTATTACATTGTTTCTATATGTAATCTGTTCGTATACATGCCCAGCACCACCATTTCAATTATTAATCCGTGTGAACGTTACTGAAGTATGCTTGCGGGTCATCAACAATCATAAACTTTCCCAATTAGTGTTAGTTTCAACATACCTCAACCTCCCCCTTTAAAACCTGCACCTCGCTCTCTGCACCAAAGCCCTACTCCCACGCCTAAACTGTCAGTTATAAACCTATCCTCATCACCATTATCTGAATCCCAGCTCTCTGTACTCTCCAAAGGACTCACCTTCTCACCCACCCCCACATTTGACCATGCCAAACTAGTCCGTGACTCTCTATCATTCTGCCGTACACTCCGCTGGTGTTATCACTTTGCCACTCATAGCAGTGAACAGGGATATCAGGAGAACCTAGAACCAAGTCTAGAGAAATTCAAACCATCATCCACACTTGACCCTCCACCTCTTCCCCAGAACCATCCCCTCCAAATTTTTGAAGATTTCCTTTCCACCAGTTTGGCCTCTCCCACTTTCCTTAAATCTTTAGCAAACACCGATAATCTTAGCCCAGCTGAAACCCGTGCCAGAAAACAACTCTCCAGCGATTCAGATCTCATTATCCTTCCAGCTGACAAGGGCTCAACCACTGTAGTCATGAACAGGAATGACCTTGTGGCTGAAGCTCTTCATCAGCTATCAGACACCAAAACCTACTGCTGCCTATCGGAAGATCCAACTCCTCCTGTCAACAAAAAAATACAAGAATATGTACAGTTTAGTGCACCTCTCCAAGGTCTCACCCCACAATCCATTTCGCTTCTCACTCTTCAAAATCCACATACACCCACCCTTTATCTATTGCCCAAAATCCATAAACCTGGCAATCCAGGACGCCCTATCGTTGCAGCCTATGGATCGCCAACTGAGCGCATCTCTGCCTTGGTTGACCAGTATCTACAGCCCATTGTTAATCAGCTCCCTTCTCATATAAAGGACACCCAGCACTTTCTCTTCCGGCTTTCTACCTTACCCACACCTCTTCCTTCCGACTCAATACTGGTTACCATTGACGTCACGTCCTTGTATACAAACATTCCACACTGGCATGGCCTCAGGGCCATGGAACACTTTCTGGACCAGCGCCCTCCCAACAGCCTTCCTATGACATCCTTCCTCATCAAATTAGCCCACCTTATCCCTAATAATAACTACTTCTCCTTTGAAGGCAACATCTATCACCAAACCTGCGGAACTGCCATGGGTACCCGCATGGTCCCCTCTTATGCTAATCTGTTCATGGGCCGGCTGGAACAGACATTTCTGGAGGAAGTCCCTCCCAAACCCCTCATTTGGCTTCGTTTCATTGATGACATATTTATGATTTGGACGCATGGAGAAAATGAACTGCTAAATTTCCTGAACCATCTCAATAACTTTAGGATGCTGAAATTAACTTGGTCCTACTCCCACACCCAGGCCACATTCTTGGATGTGGATTTGTCCCTATCCAATGTCTATCTCAACTCTTCAGTTCACATCAAACCAACCAATCTTCAACAGTATCTCCATTTCGACAGTTGCCACCCATACCATACCAAACGTTCACTCCCCTACAGTCTTGGCATTCGAGGTAGTCGCATATGCTCTAACCAACAGTCTCTCATGGATTATTCAGACAGTATTTCAGAAGCATTAATATCTCGCAAATACCCTCCAGCTTTGGTTAACAAACAGCTTTCATGTGCTACATCACAACTGAATCAGCCAATCAATCATCCCAGACCTGCAAAAACCAACCACAATCCAGTCTTGGTCACACAGTACTACCCAGGCCTTGAATTCATCAACAGAATCCTCCAGCAGGGCTATGATTTCTTACAAACATGCCCTGAAATGAGATCCATTCTTCCTAAAATCCTCCCCGCCCCTCCTAGAACTTGTTTCAGCAGACCTCCTAACCTCAGCGAACTTCTAGTCCACAAACACAGTCTTCCTCTTCCTAACAGTCAACCCCAAGGCTCTTTCCCATGTAATAGACCACGCTGCAAGATGTGTGACATACACCATGCTTCCACCACTTTCATCAACCCGGTCACAGGGGAAAGCTTCCCTATCATAGGACACGCCACCTGTGAAACCACGCATGTAATATACCAGTTAACATGCAACCACTGCCTGGCTTCATATATAGGTTTGACCACAAATGCACTCTCCATAAGAATGAATGGCCACCATCAGACGGTGTACACACAGAACCCAAAGCACCCAGTTGCTGTCCATGCCATAACCCACGACTTGAATAATTTCAACTCTTGTTACACAGTCCTTGCTGGCAGAGTTCTCCCTAATAGCAGCAGTTTCTCTGAACTCAGAAGGTGGGAACTTGCCTACCAGTATAAACTTGGCACAAGGCAACCACCTGGTCTCAACTTAAGATAATACCCGGTCATTATTATTAGTAGTACATATGTTTAATCTTTTTTTATTCCTCTCCTTTCCATTACCTATATTGAACCACCACTAACCTGAGGTGATGTTTACTTCATAAATATTATTATTTTTATTTGTATAATATTTTATATATTTTTTTTCAATATATATTTAGTTCTAATTATATTTTGATCTTCCCACCAACCAGAAATTAGTTTGAATATTTATTTTTGCTCAGGTGTTAGCTCTGATCCACTTTTCCGATGTTTGAATTTACCCCCACCATTTTCTCGACCGGTGGTCTTTCTGTGAGGCAATCTCCGGCTACACCCACCTCTCATAATGTTCTCTCGTTGACGAAGGGGTTTTTTCCCAAAAATTTCTTTATTATTTTTGTTTGTGTCTTTTCTGTGTGTTTGCGCCCCACATCCATCATCTAAAGGTAAGTGGTGGCTCATTTCCCTATTCTAATTTGATATATATATATATATATATATATATATCCATAAAGGGGCTGATAGTCTGGGAGTCTGAATATATTTATCTAAAACTGAAATATATGTCGGTTATCAGCAAATCAAACGAGTTATAGTTACTTTTATTATTTGATCTTAGTTTAGCTGGTTCACCAGTAGACACAATCCACATGGATGAATTTATATGCAGAATCTATAAATAGAACAAAAATGTTTAGAGGTGGTGGGGGGAGCAATGATAGTATAACTGCAAGTATTAAACACAAGAAAGATTAAAATGGGAAATAATGATAATAATAATACATTAAAATACTTAATAATTAAAAAAAAGAATAATAATAAATATATATGAATCTATTGTGCTGGCCAGCGATAGGTGTACAGGGTAAGGATGGAAGATATTATTGGAAACTACCCACAAAGCCCATCAAAAATGACGGGTTTAATGTACTGTTCTGGCAATTGATTTCTTTTTAGTTGCTTACCTAGTCAATAGAATTTTTATAAAATAAAGCTCAATATGCTCTAATTTCTCATCCCTTGTGATGTAGCAAAAAGTTTCAGTTGTCAATATGGTTCAGGTTGCATTTCAACCTAACTACAATTTTCGCCAGTATAGCTGGCAGAAAATCAAAGCTTCATTCACACGCGAATTTATACATTTCCTGTATCGCATGTCAATGTCATCATGCATCATGGGATACGAACTTGATCCAAAATCTTCACAGTTTCTTACAACTTTCTTATTGTCTATGATGAAGATCGATGTTTTAGTGCCTGGCACAGCTTACATCCGACTGAAATAATGACTCCAGTGAAAACGAAGTATGCTAAAAATAAATCTTAACAACTTATGTTATGTCATGTAATATTAGTTTCAATTGTTGTTTGGGTTTCATAGATTGCAAACAAATTGGAACTTCTTTCATTCAAACCCAGTAATGATATCACTAAAAAAAGGCAACTAATAATCAATAAGACAATTTAAACAAAATTCATACTTTTCTTTCATTGTAGCAATTCATTTCTTAGCAATTGTTGAAATAAGTTGAATTGTTATAAAATAAATGCAATTCTTATTGGCCCTGTAACAAAAGGTTTCGGTTGCTATCCTGGGTCCAGGTTGCATTTTAAAACTAACCACATACGGGGGTAATTTACATCGTGATTCATGACATCAAAACATGACATAGTGCTTATGAAACCTGCTTAAATAACTGATAATAGCTAAATTCAACATGCTTTTGCTGTGATAAGGTTCATTATTTATTTTGGTCCAGGCTGAATTTCAACCTAACCACAATCTCGGCTAATACTGCCGCTACAAAATCAAAGCTTCAATCGCACGCGCATTGATGGTGATGCCATGTATTACGGCATAAGTATATAATAACTTGTTGTAAGAAGTGAATTATACAATGCAGGAATATATTCATATACTATCAAGAAATGTTACTAGCGTTTTTACAGTTGTTGCTGTACAGATGCTATCTTTCACGTGACAATTTGAAGTGAATTGGCAGTTTTGTGTTGTGTTAATTCATAATTTTCATGTTGCTTCACGCCTAACGTAAGTTGCATTTTGCTTTCATGTAAGCAAAAGGTATGACCATAGGAACGTATGTGGTAAATTTCAAATGAATAGCACAATTCTTTGGGCCTCATTCTTATTTTACCATAGCCAATAATATCACAAAACGAACATGTGCAACAGTTTTCTGACCACATCGTCAATTCATTGATGAGACACAGTGATTACGCAACAACCTAAATTTAATCAAAAACCTTCAACAAAAAAGAAACGTAAAATAACCAAAAATCTCCAACGTGATTCAGACCGATATTACACCGTTCAAATAGCTGACATAGTTGCACATTGCAAAAATAATAGCCTCAATAATGTTACTCGGTGAAAGCAAAGAAGATTAAAATAAATCTGATAAACTTATATTATTAATTGTAGTGTAGGCTGCACAATTCGAGATCAGTGGGCAACTATTTCCGTTCAACCGAATTAATAATATCAGTAATAGGACACAGTTTAAATTATTTTTTTAAAAAGCTAAATTATTCATGTTCTCTGCAGTAGTGTCAAATGCCAGTTGTAATTCTGATCCATCCTAAGTAATACTCTAACCAAACTTTCCTCAACACTGATGCTCGAAATACAAAGCTTTTATCTTACATATCTATGGACAAAGAATTTAAGGAATACTTCAATATATCAATAGAATATTGCGTAAATATAAGAATATCATGATTTATGTCAATTTTAACGCAATACATACTTTTATTTCAATGTTCTGTGAGTTAATTTATTCACTGATGCTTGGAAATGTTATTAAATAACGCGAATTCCCAAGAATATCTTCGTAAAGCTTGACATCATAGCGCAACGTCATTGATTGACGTCATGCCGTGACATGCTACATCTAGCATATTATTCTAATAGATTAAGGCCTGGGGGATGTCTAGTTTGCAGGATGTGTTGATATGCCAATTCCCACCTGTGAAGTTCAGATTGGGAAATGGTATCTGCCAAGTACTCTAATGGCTAAGACCGTGAAGCAGTTATTAAGGTCGCGAGTGTTGTGAGTACTGGCATATTGGGCAACAGGGAGGACTAGGTTTTGGTAGCAAACTGTTTTTCTGTAACAGTTCATTCTGATGGATAATGAGTTTGAGGTAAGGCCAATTTGGAAACTTGACAGTTCAGGCAGGTGAACTGGTATATTAGATGGGTTGTTGTGCAAGTGGCATGACTTATGACGGGGTAGGTTTCACCAGTAGCAGGGTTACAATAGCTAGGTGTAGGTGGATGGATACTGTAAGTTTTGCAATGGGGTCTCTTACAAGGGAAAGATCCAAACGATGGTTTAGGAGCATCAGAGGGTTGATATTTATGTACAAGTATATTTTTTAGGGTAGGTGGTCTGCTGAAGGTGACACGAGGTGTGGTGGTAAGGATAGTGGGAAGAATGTGGCACATTTCAGGAAAGGATCTGATGAAGTCATTGCCAAAATGAAGAATTTGGCCAAGCCATGGAAAAACTGGGTGAGAAAAACATGGTTCTTGTTGGTTTTGGGTTGTTTGTTTCGGTATGGTGGACAGTTCTTGACTCTTGATATCTGCTTTTGGACTAATTCTGGAGGATAGTTACAGTTTGAGTGCCCGGGTCAGGCTGTTGGAGTAGAGAGTAAAGGATTCATTATCAGATTAGATGTGTTTGCCTTGAATGGCTAGGCTGTATGGGATGGAACGTTTTGTATGATATGGATGGCAGCTATCAAAATGGAAATATTGTTGTAGGTTAATGGGTTTTATGTGGACAGAGGTGATAAGTGACCATTCTATACAGAGATTTCCACATTCAGAAAATCGATGTCAGTATGAGAGTAGAACCAGGTGAAATTTAGGGAGGAGATGTTATTCAACGAGTTCAATAAGTCAAGAAGGAAGTTTCCACCATGTGTCCAGATCATAAATATTACGGCTTTATATCTGAACCACACGGTTGGTTCTAGGATAACCTTTCGAAGAAAACATTCCTCCAGTCTGCCCATGAAAAGGTTGGCATAAGAAACTGCCATGCGAGTGCCCATAGCAGTGCCTCATATCTGATAGCTGAAAGGAAAAGAAATTTTTGGTAAAGATGAATTGAGCCAAAGAATTTAGGAAAAGTGTCATAGGGAAGGTGTGTGTTGGTTGACTGTCAAGGTAATGCTCTATGGCTCTATGGCACTTAGGCCCTGGCCATGAGGGATGTTGGTTTCCCCACCCTGCTCCTCAGTCACCCACTTCCATCACCCCCACCCCTACCCACTCCCCACCTTTGGAAAAATCAAGAATCTCTTTTGTGAATCTATCTTTCACACCCCTCTCTGAACCTCAACTATTAGTTCTTTCAAAGGGTCTTACTTTCCCTCCCACCCCTAAATTTGATCGGTCGGATAACTCTTATTAAGACCCCTCTTTCATCCCTTTCATTCTGCCACACTCTCAGCTGACTGTATTATTTCAATACTACAGGCAGGGGTGGCAGCCGATGTGATAACCTGGAACCCAGCCTCCAACAATTCCTACCTCCGTCCCAGTTAGATCCACATTCCCTTCCTCAAAACCATCTTCTACTTCTCTTCCAGGAATTCCTCATATCAACACACTCATCACCTTTCTACCTAAATTCAATCCCCCACTCCCGTACTGAAATGTGGACTATGAGTGAACTTTCCAAAAATAAAAACATCATAATTCTCACAGCTTGATCACTGTGGTCGAAGCCCTCAGGCAGCTCTCTGACACCTCCACTTACCTACCCCACACCACTGACTCCACTAATCCGATCTGTACAGAAATCCGCTCCTTCCTCAGCCTCCAAGGTCGCTTACAGCGTCTTTCACACCATTCCATTTGCCTTCTAACCCCTAAGACTCCGTGGACCCCACCCTGTATTGTCTGCCCAAGATGCATAAGGTGGGAAATCCTGGATGCCCTATAGTTTCTGCCTTTGGGTCTCCCACAGAATGCATTTCTGTATTTGTTTACCAGCACCTACAACTTTACATTGAGACCCTTCCATCTTATGTCAAAGACACCCCACACTTTTTAGAGCGTCTGTCAACAGTTCCTACACCCCTTCCAGCAAGTTGCTTCCTGGTCACAATTGACATATCATCACTATACACTAACATCCCTCATGGGCAGAGCCTCAGTACCATAGAGCATTATTTTGACAGTCGCACCACACACCATCCCTACCACACGTTTCCTCACTTTGTGGGCTCAATTCATCTTTACCAAAAGTTTCTTTTCCTTTCAGTCTCTGGTTTACCATTTACGAGGCACTGCTATGGGCACTTGCATGGCACCTTCCTATGGCAACCTTTTCAAGGGCAGACTGGAGGAATGTTTTCTTTGAAATGTTACCCTACAACCCACCGTGCAGTTCAGTTATATAGATGACTCACGGTGAACACCTCCTTCTTGACTTCTTGAACTTGCTGAATTACATCTTCTCCCTAAACTTCACCGTGGTTATTCTCTCAGACTGACATCACTGATCTGGATGTGAAAATCTCTGTACAGAATAGTCACTTACACACCACTGTCCACATAAAGCCCCTGACAATATCTCAATTTTGATAGCTGCCATCCTTATCATACAAAATGTTCCATCCCATATAGCCAATCCATTCGAAGCAAACACATCTGCTCTGATCATGAATCCTTTACTCTCTGCTCCAACAAGCTGACCTGGGCACTCATAATTCACAATTATCCTCCAGAATCAGTCCAAAAGCAGATATCAAGAGTCAAGAAATCTCCACCATATCGAAACAAACAACCCAAAACCAACCAGAGCCCTGTTCTTCCCACACAGTTTTTTCCTGGCCTGGAATCGCTAAACCAAATTCTTCGTTTTGGCTATGACTTCCTCTGATCTTTTCCTGAAATATGCCGCATTCTTCTCACTATCCTTCCCAACACAGCTCGTGTCACCTTCAGCAGACCACCTAACCTAAAAAATATACTTGTTCATAAATATCAACCTTCTGATGCTCCTAAACCACTGTGCGGATCCTTTCCTTGTAAGAGACCCCATTGCAAAACTTGCATTATGCATCCACCTACACCTACCTATTGTAACCCTGCTACTGGTGAGCTTGGCCACTTACTTCTTTCTCATGCCACTTGCACAACAACCCATCTAATATACCTGCTCAAGTGTCTCCACTGTCAAAGTTCATACATTGGCCTTACCTCAAACTCATTATCCATTAGAATGAATGGTCACAGACAAGCAGTTTACTCCCAAAACCTAGACCTCCCTGTTGCTCACAATTCCTGTACTCGCAACACTCGCGACTTTAATAACTGCTTCACAGTAAGAGCCATTAGAGTACTTCCAGATACCATTTCCCAATCTGAACTCCAGCAGGTGGGAATTGGCATATCAACACATCCTGCAGACTAGACATCCCACTGGCCTTAATTTCCAATAATATCTTCCATCCTCACCCTGTACACCCATCACTGGCCAGCAGAATAGATTCAAATACATTTGTATTTCAAAAATTTTCAATTTTTTTATTATTGTTATTTATTTATTTAATTTATTATTATTATTATTATTATCATCATTATTTCCAATTTTATCTTCTCTTGTGTTTAATACTTGTGGTTATATTATCGTTGCCCCCCCCCTCCACCTCCGACGGTCAATTGCATTTCATGAGTGGCTGTGTTAACTGCAGGGCTTGTGTGAGCTCAGCCACTTACTTCTTTTTCTTGACAAAGAACTTACCCTGAAATATTGTATTTTCTGTGTTTGTGTATTGTTTTGTGTTGCTGCTGCCCTCCTCACTTCAACTTTGGTGAGTGTTGGGTGTATTTTATCAATCCTTTCCATATAAATATTGCCTTGCGGTAGTTCTCTCCTTCAATTGTTACCAAAGATGTTTAGAGATATTTTTGAAAAAAAAAAATGGTTTTTGTCAATTTTTTTGAGGTTTCCAAAGCCAACACAATTTTTTGTTCTGTTGTGGTATAACCCCCTACACCCTCCCCAAAACAACTGCACAGATTTTGATGGGTTTATTTTTCATAATTTGAAAGTTAAGTATGTGACTTGATATCTGACGAATGTTAACTGGTAGTTGATCACGAAATTAAAATCTGTTCTGAAGTTTTTTTAACCATAATCTGACAGTCTCGAAACAGCTGTCCTACCATCACCTCTGTTTTATTATATTATCAGTATTTGGTAAATAGATCCCCTCCCCCCCCCCCAAATACGAGGGTTATTCAAAACTAAAGTCCGATTCGCTGTAACTATTTGAATTGGGCGCCAAGGACAAAACACGCATGCGCGCCGACTCCCGGCATGCCTTGCACGTCAAGCGCCGCCATTAGCATTATTACTGTTGCTGTGTGCTGTTTGTAGTGTCAGTTCACAATGTTTAAGACAATTTATCGGCCTGCCGATTGTGAAGTGAGGGTAGTGATACGGTTTTTGTCTGCAAGAAACGTTTCAGCGGCAGAAATTCATCGGCAGATTACTGAAGTTTATGGTCCTAACATAATGAGTGACAGTAAAGTGCGCAAGTGGGTGTGAGCTTTTAATGAAGGACGGGAAAATGTGAATTATGAACCATGGTCTGGCCGACCATCAGTGATTTCAGAAGATTTGGTCAATGCGGTTGACCAAAAAATTCGTGAAGATCGATGATTCACTATTTCAGATCTCGAAATACTCGTACGAGTAGATTGCCCGAATGTGAGTAGAACGACTTTGTACAGAATTGTGTCTGAACATTTGAATTTTCACAAATTGTGTGCCCGTTGGGTTCCCAGGCTGCTTACTGAGTCCCAACAAATGGAAAGAATGGCTTATGCTCTTGTTTTTTTGGAGCAATATCATAAGGAAGGTGACAGTCTTTTAGACCACATTGTCACAGGGGATGAGACATAACCCCCGAGTCTAAACGTCAGTCGATGGAATGGCGTCACACGTCATCGCCAGTCCAGGTCAAGGCAAATCAGACAATCTCAACACGCAAGGTTATGGCGACCGTGTTTTGGGATAGACATGGAGTATTGTTAGTCGACTTTATGGAAAGAGGGACAACGATCAATAAAGCAGCCTACTGCGCTACCCTGACTAAACTTCGACGTGCAATCCAGAATAAGCGACGTGGTCTGTTGTCGTCTGGAGTGTTGTTGTTGCATGACAATGCCAGACCCCATACTTTGAAAGAAACGCAAGCTCTAATCAAGAACTTTGGATGGGAACAGCTTGACCACCCACCATACAGCCCAGATTTGGCGCCAAGTGATTTCCACTTGTTCCGCTACCTAAAGGAGTTTCTTGGCGGCAAGCGCTTCGACACAGATGATGAAGCGAAAGAAGCAGTTAAAAACTGGTTACCTTCGCAGGCGGCCAATTTCTACGACTTAGGCATTCAAAAGCTTGTTGAATGATGTGACAAATGTTTAAATAAGCATGGAAATTATGTAGAAAAATAGAGAAATATGCAAGAAATGTAAATAAAACAATTGTTTTTGAAAAAATTTTGATTTTGATTTTTTTTTCTTAACTGGACCTTACTTTTGGAATAACCCTCGTATATCCATTGATGTAAATGTTATTCATCAAATGAAGAAAAAACATGAAAACTCAGTATTTTACTTTTATTTGGTTTCATTGGTTCGCCAATAAATGTTGCCAGAGGTACGAAGTTGCTGTTGAGCATGAAATGTGATGCATATATTGAAGTAAACACTAAATATCATTACTAGCAAGAACAAACAAATGATATGGAGTCAAAGCTTCTGCGTGGCCAGAACAAGTAGTTTCCATACTGTGCGGGCGGTGCTGCAGCGTAGTATGGATTGCAGATGTTTTGGTTGACATGCTTCAGCCATATCCTAGGGAGGGGGGATCATGCAGAACACATCTGTGTGTAGTTCTGCTCTACTAGAAGGCCAAAATATGTAAGTTGTTTGTACTAGGACATGGCACTACAAGTAATAATAATAAGTGAATGATCTTGGTATTATTACTTAATCACTAGTATTATAAAAACTATAAAAAGGTATAGACTGATTCACTATCGACTGATTCACCTATTTTGCAATACCATGAAGATTTTTGAGTGCACTGTGGCTGCACACCTTCAAAACATAGTTAAGATTGTGCCAAATCAGTGTGTTTTCATCAAAGGCACAGGGACAATTGATGCAAGGAACCTTGAAAAGAGAAAACCATTGCACATAGCTTTTTGGATCATGAAAAAGCCTTTGGTAGGGTATCTCAAGATCTAATCTCTTTTTTTTTATGGCTTTACGCCTTATCAGGAGCATTGGTGGTGGGAAAATACTTGGGGCAAGGAATGGGGAGGAATTCGGCAATGGCCTTTCTAAGGAACCATCCCAGCATTCGCCTGGAGTGATTTGGGGAAATAATAGAAAATCCAAGTCTGGATGGCCGGATGGGGTTTCAAATCCTCCCAAATGCAAGGCCATGCTCAGTGGGATCTAGTCTGGTATTCACTGAGAGAATGTGGGGTACCAGATGTTTATGTTAAATGTATCCAGCTTCTATATTGGTATTTCGCCAGCTATGTTCAATGTGCTGTAGGGAATTCTTATTCTTTCCCCATCAGTGTTAGTGTTCATCAGCGATCCCCACTCCTGTTTATCATCTGTATTGACACCATTGCTGCAGAAATACTCTCTCTACGCCCCTGGACATTTATCTATGCTGATGACATCGTCACCTGCGAGTCTTGACAAGAATTTTAACAAAAATCCAACAATGGAAAACTTCCCTCGAAAAAAACAATACAATATACAATACAATACATTCATTTTCCATTGATCCCAATATAAGAGACTGGCTCTGTGGGATGTGGAAAGTTGTCAATTTACAGATAAACAGTTGCATAACAAAATAATAAGTACACCACTAGATGTACAGTCATAGTATACATGGTACATTAAACACTTCCATTACAAAATAATACATACACCAGAAGATGTACAGTCATAGGATATATGGTACATTAAAAAAAAATAACAAAATAATACATACACCACAAGATGTACAGTCGTAACATATATGGTACTATAAACAATTACATAACAAACTAAATACATACACTAGGAGATGTACAGTCATAGCATACATGGTAAATTAATTATTTGAACCATATTTACACAAGATACTGGCAGTTATTTTTAAAAGACCTTAGAAATAAATTCTTCGACAGAGTAGAAGGAGTTGTCAATTAAAAATTCTTTCAATTTTTTCCTGAATTTAATCTTATCATCTACTAGACATTTAATATGTGTTGGGAGCATATTGAAGATATGTATCCCTGAATATCGGACCCCTTTTTGAACAAATGACAATGACTTGTAAGTCTTGTGAAGATCATTTTTACTTCTAGTGCCGTAATTGTGTACTTTACTATTTGTTTCAAACAAAGTATAATTTGTGACTACAAAGGACATTAATGTGTATATATATTCAGATGCTAATGTTAAAATCCCTAACTTCTTGAACAGCTCTCTACTTGAAGTTCTATTGCTAACCCCACACATTATTCTTATTACACGCTTTTGGGCTCTGAACACTTTATCTCTATGGGTAGAATTGCCCCAGAATATTATTCCTTATGACAATAAGGAGTGAAAATAAGCAAAATAAACTAGCTGCCTCATACGGAGATCACCTAAAGCTGAAATTGTACGAATTGCAAACGTGGCTGCTCCCATTCGCTTTAGTAAGTCAGAAACATGTACTTTCCAATTTAAATTATGATCAATACACAAACCTAGAAATTTCACACTATCTACCTCTTGAATGGACTGGCCTGCAAATTTTATGTCTATATCAGGTGTTACTCTGTGTGATGTACTGAATTGCATATACTGAGTTTTATCAAAGTTTAAAGACAAGCCATTAGCTGTAAACCATTTATTAATCAGTTCAAAGACATAATTTGAAATATATTCTGTAGATAAATCTGGAGTGTTTTTAATTCCTATGTTTGTGTCATCTGCAAATTGGACAAATTTTGAGTTTTTAGATGAAACACAGGGTAGATCATTTATATATATTGAAAACAATAGTGGCCCCAATATAGAACCCTGAGGTACCCCACATCTGATTAATTTCCACTCAGAAAACAGTGGACCTCTTAAGGCAGCCTTAAAATTCTCCATTGACACTTTCTGTTTTCTATTTAGAAGGTAAGAACTAAGCCATTTATTAACAATGCCATCTATACCATAATACTTAAGTTTCTGTATCAGAATTTTATGATCTACACAGTCAAATGCTTTAGATAAGTCACAAAAAATTCCCACAAGAATTAATTTATCATTTATTCCTTCTAAAATATTGTCAGTGAATGCAAATATAGCTTGTTCTGTTGAATGACCCTTTTCAAAACCAAATTGTGATTTAGTTAGAATATTATTATTTTTTAGATGTTCATAAACTCTATTGTACATTGCTTTCTCAAAAACTTTGGAGAAGACTGTTAGTAATGAAATTGGTCGGTAATTCGATACGGCTGCCTTATCTCCCTTTTTATAGCGTGGTTTAACTACAGCATACTTAAGCCTTTCTGGAAAAGTCCCCTCAAGTAGAGATATATTGAATAGATAACTTAGTATATTACTTAATTCTGTGGAGCACAATTTAATTAATCTGCTGGAAATCCCATCATAACCACTTGAGTATTTGCTCTTAAGGGATTTGATAATTTTTCTTATTTCTTCTGGAGTAGCTAATTTTATAGACATAGAGTTAAATTTTTCTTGGAAGCCTTTTTTGACAAAATCCATACTGTGTGTCACTGAGCTATTAGCAGTCAACTTATCAGCAACAGATAAAAAATGTTTATTAAAATTATCAGCAATTGAGAAATTAGATTCTACTGAATTTTCTTTGACAAAAATATCATTACTTGTTTGATTACTCTTTCCTGTTTCCTTTTTTACAATGTCCCAAATTGTTTTAATTTTATTTTCAGAATCATGAATTTTATGTTTGTAGTACATACTTTTAGATTTGTTGTGTCCTGTTGTGCAACAGAGAGCTGAAAGACTTAAACACTGAAACAAGTGGGTATCGGTTTTGACAATTCGGGAACTCGGATAGGAAGAGTTCAGGAGAAATAAATTTAAGAACACAAGAGGTTATGAGGAACACACTTGTGACTCACGAAGCCGACAATCTCTCACTGAGAATACTCAGAAATTACGAGAGGTACCTATTCCTCATCAGAATAGTCAGATTCTGGAAACATCATAATCGCTGGTTCCTCTGGAAACTCTCCGGTTGCCAGACTACACCGGAAACACCAGTCTAGAAGTATGAGAAACCTAAAGGAAAGATACCACCCCTCGGGAGTAACTAGTGTGGGCCCCTCTATCTGCTGGTCCGTCATCTACCAAGCACCATAGACTTGAAGACCCTATCAGTCAACAACGGCGACTACGGTAACAGTTGTACACGTTGTCTTCTCCGCTGTGTTGATTACTGGGTGGCTCACTCGCCGACTCTCGGAGACCGAAGACCTCTGGAGAAGTAGTCCCCTCCCGCTGTGGCGGGCTCTTTTTTATAGCTGCCCGTGACGCGCTCCGCTGCCCGGCGCGACCTTCTAGAAGCTTACACCCGTATCTCGTTACCCACGCGCCACGCAGTTCCCCTGTCTGATGCAACCCTAGCCTCACACGCGTTCACTGTTGGCTTCCCTTTACTACCTATTGCACCATCTTAACACTTGGGCATTAGGCGTTACTTTTAACACTTCGTAACACCTTCCCCCCATATTTGAGAATTTTGCAATCTCCCTGAGAATGCAAAATTCTCACACTACCTGTCGGCTGTGTGAGTCTCCTTTTTATTACTTTCTTTTCACAAATTACAATAGTTCACATTTTATTTCATTACTTATCTTTTAACTTGTCTTTTATTATTTACCACTATTTCCTTTACTTATAATATCCTGAAAGAGAGAATTTCAATTACATTAATTTGAGAATTTTTCTCTCAGTTTACTACTTCTTATTTCTTACAATATCTTTTCCTTCTAATACTTTTCTTTAGTACTACACTCTCTTATAAAGTGAAGCCTATTTTTACAATACATCATTTTTATGATTTTACAAATTCTTTTCATGTAACAGAATACAATCTTTCTTACATTACAATCTTATATTTTTACAAACATAATCACTGTGACCATATCAGTTCATCTTAGCGCTTATCCGCTTTATAGTAAACATTACTGGTGCACTTGGTTCATACTTAACACTCTTCTCCTGTGTTAGTATTCGCTCACTAAGCACCGCACCTTCTGCTTCAGTCACATACCTATTTCTTACAGGACCAAAAGTAATTTGTTCACTTTCATCACTGTTCATTCCAGCAGGATGATACCTAACTATACCAGTGTCAGGGTATCGGTTTACAATTTTATTCTTTACACATATTCTGGGGCAGCAGTCATCACCCATTGTTTTACGGAAGAATTTAAAACACTCCTTACAACACTTACAATATCTGCATATACAGCATATTACTATTATCATAACTATTCCTGCTCCAAAATAACTCCATATGGGTATCGAATCTAATGAAAACATATTGAACACAGTCCTTTGCTGGTACGCTATTGCGTCCTCTAACTCATCTAACTTATGTCCCGCGGCTTTAAGGTCATCTAACTGACGGACCACTGGTTCGATTGGCAAATAAAGAGGGATTTCGGTTATATTTTTTCTTTTTCTTGTCTATTAGACAGCAATCTACCTCCATATTTAAGTTTGGGACTATATCATTAATCAGTGCCATCGATCTAATGATATGTTCGGATTGAATAAGTACTTGTGCACCGTAACCCTTGCATTTACTCAGAAACTTAAGTTTCCCTGTACCATTAATTACTACATCTGTGGGCTTACTGTCATTACATAATACTGTGAGCCCTTCTCCCTTTGGTGCTACAAATAACCATTCATTTCCTCTAATCTGTGTCCATACGCTTTCATTCAATACAATAAGCTTTTGGATGCAGTTATCGGGGATTTTAGTTACAGGTTGAAGCATTCTAGCTTCACAAACCTCGTGATCATAAGTTGAAAGCAGCACAAATGTTTGTTTACACACACTATGAATAGCCTCCAGCTTTTTACACTCCAATTGATCACCATTTATTTTAACATATCGCCTTTTGGCGTTATCCATTAACAAAAATTCTTTTTCCGGAGCTATATATGTAAACAACCGTTTCTGGTGGCTTACCTCAACTGGTAGAGGCCATAATTTATAAATATTATAAGTTTCACTGTCCACTAGTGGAATATTCAGCACATAACTTAGGATGTTCCCGAAATAAAGATATCTAGGTCGACCACCTTCAGTAACTGATACCCTCCGGCTTCAGTCAGTTTTATGGCAATCTTTTGTCTTTAATTTCATCTTTTATTAACTCTAAATATTTGACCACTTGTTCTGGACTAACTAAATGAGGTTGAAGAATGCCTTTTTGTGCATTTACTATGGCAGTAATAATTACATCATATTCCTTCTCTAATTCACTGAAGATTGTTGTCAACTGTATTAACTGTTCATTCAACGTTACCCATATACCGAGTCTATTTATTCTCTTATCTGTACTAGTTTCATATTGATGTATGTGTTCATTTAGTTTAAGTATTCCGGATGTAATTACCCGTTCATTTCTCTCTATTGAATCGACAGTATGATTGAAACTAGTCAACGTTGCCCTTATGATCGTAGTACAGACCTGGTGATGACCGAAACTTTGTTATTTCTAAATCCTGCTGTTCCATTGCCGATGTACCACCTATCATCAAGACGATCACTGCTATCATCCAAGCTGTTGCCATCTTTCCTGCAATTCAGAAGAATTCTTTTAGCCTATTTGCATGTACTTTTGTAAATTTATTTCTCTTTAATTCTATCACAACGTTTGGTCCCTTAGTTTCCACTACCGTATAAGGGCCTCTCCATTGACTGTCCAACTTCTTTGAACGACCCCTTCGTACACTCTCATCATGCAATAATACTTTATCCCCTGGCTTAAAGACTACCGGTTTTTGCGTTCTGTCATAGTTTTCTTTACTTTTCTCTTTTGCTTGTGCTGTCGCTTCTCGCGCACACTGATGCATAGCCCGTAACCTTTCCTTTAGTTCAATTACATAGTCATCATAGTTATATACTACTTCCTCCGGTTTCTTTTGTAATATTCCCGGTAAATTACATATTCGACCAAAGAATAATTCATGCGGCGTATATCCTGTGGCACTATGCGGTGTTGTATTGAAAACAAATACTGCATACGGGATCCAGGTATCCCAATTGGTTTGCTCTCCTGTTTACGTAATGACGAAGCATTTCCGTTAGTGTACGGTGCGTTCGTTCCAAAGCCCCATTACTTTGTGGGTGATAACTAGTGGTATGGATTTTCTCTATTCGTAATAATTTGCATACTCTCTTCATAGTATCACTCATGAAGTTACTTCCAAGGTCACTTAACAAAACGGTGGGAATTCCAAATCTTAGGATTATTCGCTCGACCAATACTCTTGCTACCGTATTGGCATCCTGTTGCTCTATAGGCTCCACTACTAAGAACTTCGTTAAGGCGTCTTGGAATGTGAGCAAATATTTATTCCCGTTTTCGGTTTGCGGCATTGGACCTACAATATCAATATCACAACGCTCAAACACGTGTTCCGGAGTTTTCGTTATCTCCATTGGCATCTTCGTTTTATTTTGGGTAATTTTATTCTTTTGACAGCTTTCGCAATGACGAATGTACTGCTCAATGTCGGCTTTCATTCCTTCCCAAGTACAATATTTCTTAATTCTCGCGTAGGTCCTACCTATGCCCTGATGACAACCTATCGGCGATTCGTGATACTGCTTTAGGATCTTCATCTTCTCTTCCTGTGTAAGTCCTACCTCTTCTTCCTTATTAGCTGATACTCTCGCTGTCTCTACATTATCATTTTCCTCCGCCTCCTCTACGGTTCTTATTCGCGAAAGAGCATCTGCTACTTGATTTCTCTTTCCGCTCTTGTACACGATTTCGTAATCGTACTCTTCCAGCTTTAAGCGGAACTTCATTAGTCTAGACGACGGATCCGTATGCTGTTTACCCACATTAACGGTTTATGGTCGTACATACCGTAAATTTCCTACCAAATAGATATGGCCTAAATTGCTTTACTGCCCAACAAATGGCCAACATTTCCCTCTATCGTACTGTAATTCTTCTCTGCCTTATTCAAGGTTCTAGACACGTACGCTACAGGCAAATCCTTGCCAATTTCGCCTTGACTTAACACGGCGCCAATTGCGTCTTGACTTGCGTCTGAGGTTACAATAAATCGTTTTGTGAAGTCAGGATACTGTAGTACGGGAGGATTCAACAATTTTTCCTTCAATTGTTGAAACGCCTCTTCCTGCTTTGTTCCCCACGTATATGCGACTCCTTTCTTTAACAGCTCATACAATGGCTTAGCAATTTTACTGTAATTGCTTATGAATCGCCTATAGTACCCACTTAAGCCCAAGAATGCCTTCAATTGGGTAGTATTAGTTGGTTGGGGGTAACGTTCTACGGCTTCTACCTTTTCTGATCGGTTTCAACCCTTCTCCGTAAGTACATGTCCCAAAAATGTAACTTCCTTGCGCAAAAACTCACACTTGTCTACTTTGTTGAGGTTATATTTTCGCAGTCTTTCAAAGACATCCTCTAGTCTTGCATTATGCTCCTCAAGCGTTGGCCCAAAAATTATGACGTCATCTAGGTAGATGAATACTTTCTCACCCTGTAGTCCTGTCAATACAGAATTCATCAATTTTTGGAAGGTATTCGGTGCCGTCTTTAATCCCATTGGCATTCTTTTGAATTCGTAATGTCCATAGGGAGTGCTAAAAGCCGTCTTTTCCTGATCTTTCTCGTCTATCAGCACCTGATAATACCCCTTAGCTAGGTCGAGGGTTGTGAAGTACTTCGCTTTACCTAGTCCGTCTAGTATTTCATCGATCCTTGGTAACGGAAATACATTATTTACCGTCAGATCATTTAATCGCCTATAATCGATTACTACGCGCCACTTTTGCTTGCCACTTGCATCCATTTTCTTTGGGATAATTAATACAGGCGAATTCCACGCACTATCACTTGGTATTACAATATCATCTTCTAATAATTTTTCTATTTCGGCTTGCAAAATTTCCTTCTGCGCCTCGGGTATCCGGTAGGGCCTCAACCGAACTATTTTTCCTTCCGCCTCGGGAAGAAGTTTGATTTCATGCTTGACAGCCTCAGTATAACCCAAGTGATCTCCTGGTAAATGAAATACATCGTTATACGCTGCGCATATACCTAATAAAGCCTCTTTTTCCTCTTTGTTTAAATGTTCTACGCGGAGATTTTCTTTCAATCTTACTTAACGCGACTTTACCTCTGGTCGCTCTTTTCTAATACGTCTTACGTATGCTTTTTCAAATTCGGGCACTTCTTCAGCTGTTATAAGGGGATTCTTTATTTTAACTTTCTTTTCTGTAGTATTAAGCATACTTGTAATACACATTCCATTTCTTACTGATACTAACGCTTCGGGCACATATATTCCTGGTTGTATCTCCTGCTTTGGAATGATCGCTTCTGATGCATTCCTTAAGGTAATCCTTACCTTTACAATCTTTTCTTCGCGCGGGCCTACTGTTACCTCATAGTGTTGAGCACCCCTGGCTCCTCCACTAAGGTTACCACCACGTTGCACCACTTCTGCGTAAGTGGGCTTCCCACGGCCTCTCGCAACCATTTTTGGTTTGCTTGCCGTTAATTGCGCAACTCCCGTTGCCAACGAATCGATGCATCTCGCTTTCGATTCAACATACCGCCTTTCTACGGGGCTTACCGTCTTCGAAGCAGACTCGCTGCTTCGGATACCTTCCGTCTCGTCGCACAATTCCGTTAGTGGACGGACAATCTCGCCTTTTCACGGGGCCTACCGTCTTCGAGTCACCCAGTGCCCTCGGAATCCTTCCGTCACGTCTCACAATTCCTTTAGTGGACGGACAAACACCATTTCGCGTCGTAATCCCTACGACATTTCTCGAGGCAGCGCCTACTGTCCTCGGGAAATTCCCGTTCCATCCCGCAGGTCCGTTAGCGGGCGGACACATACCACGCATCGCATTCTCTGCGATACGCTTCTTCCCATCCCGTCTCGCAGGTCCGTTAGCAAGCGGGCATACTTCACCTGATGTCGCAATTCCTACGACACCCTTCTTACCGCTTCGCTTCACAAGTCCGTTAGTGAACGAGCGACTTTCATCCGATGTCGCAATCCCTGCAACACCTTGCCTAACGCCACGCCTCACAGTTTCGTTAGTGAGCGTGCGTCTTTCATCCGATGTCGCAATCCCTGCAACACCTTGCCTAACGCCACGCCTCACAGTTTCGTTAGTGAGCGTGCGTCTTTCATCCGATGTCGCAATCCCTGCAACACCTTGCCTAACGCCACGCCTCACAGTTTCGTTAGTGAGCGTGCGTCTTTCATCCGATGTCGCAATCCCTGCAACACCTACTTTCTTAACACAACGCGTCCCACGTTGCGTCATACACGGCCCTTCTTGCGCGGTATACAATCTAATTCGCCTCCCGCGAATATTCATAACTCTTTTTCCGTAATCTATTACGGCCTTATTTTTCGTTAGAAAATCTCTTCCTAACAAACCTCGAAAGGCAAATCTATGTTTGCCCCAATTATATGAAACTTCTGTTTCAATATCAAGCCCTCCGCGGCTTTCAATTCCAGGACTACCGAAGCTTCAGTTTGTACTATATTATTGCTTATCCCCTTAATTCTAATTTTTTCTCTATCATTACTTTTTACTGCCCAGTTTATACTATCTCTTTTTACCAGCTTATCTGTGCCCCACTGTCGGCCAGGAATCTCATCGGATTACGCCTTGCTTTTTCACATTGCATAGTCACATATTCATTTTTATCTGTGCAGTCTACCTTATACACTTTGTGATATGGCGCAATGTGACCGCTCCATTACGCCACCTAACAGTTTACCGATTTTCGATCTTTTTCCTTTCCCGACCATGCATTTTCTCGGCAATCCCGCGCATAATGCCTTTTCGTTGCACTTATAGCACGTAATTTCACTTGCATACGGTACCTTTTTCTTAAAGGGTGCTGTTTGAGCCTTGCCTAGCGCTACTTCTCGTTTCCCGCCGCGTTTCCATCATTCTGACGGCGTTTTCTTTCTCCATCTTGTCTAACTTAGCAAGCACTGCATTTATCGCCTTTTTGTCCAGCTCATCCTCTTTATTAATTATTCTTACACGCCTTTGCGCCCGACAATCCTTGGCTGTATGCCCGACTTTTTGCAATTGAAGCAAATGGGGGGTTTTTTCCTTCTACCTTTGGATTCCTGAAGGATACCTCGAAACCGGTTTTTCTTTCGCTGAAGCTATCGCACTTTCCTCTGTGGCTGCGATTTCCACGCTTCAGAAAGGGTTATGGTTTCTCCCCTAGCTCGCACAATAGTTTTTATCCGGTCATCATACAACCCTTGAATAAATACGGCCCTTCCTAGCTTTAAAACTAGAGCTATGCTTCCCATCAGCTCCTCTTCCGTCATTACATTTTTTATTGCTTCTCTGAACTGATGTTGGAGAGCATCTATACGCGAACCCCATTGCGCAATACTCTCCCACGACTCTTGCCTACTAGCAAACATTTTACATGCATAAAAATCAAGAGTCCTCTTACTGCCATAATTTTCTAACAAGATTGCACGAACTGCCGGCCAGGCCTACATATTTATTCAATTTTTTTATGTACAAAAAAATTAAGTTTCTGGACAACAGAATAATGCGAAACTCTGAAAAACTAGCCAACGTAACTTATCCGAAATTTGGCCTTTAAATTATTATCAAGTGCCATCATCAATTTATTCGAGTTTTTAAATCAAATGATCGTAAATATAACGACTTTAGGAGCTGCTATCTCAGGAAATGCCTAACTAAATTTTACACATCTCCTTATAAAATTTCATAATGAAGCCAAGGCATACGGACGAAGATGAAATTATAACGGTTCAATTTTTGCTGTTTCAGCTACGGAACTATCGTAAATGAAGTATTCAATTTTACAATGAACCGTGATGGCAGGAATTTCAACAAAAAAAAAAAAAAAATTGCTGACCGGTAAACACATTAACCTTCGTCAAATAGTGGACCAGACAGACACTTCTGTAGAATTTTGTATTACCATGTTTACGCTCAAAGTATTTTACTAATAGAGGACAGCATTCTGTTTTTTATTTACCATATTTTCACCTCTCTTCATTCTTTTCAAGTAAACACGTGAAAAAGACATGTATATAGTAGGATGACTATGACCGACAAGTGTGTCTAATGTTTTGATCCGAACTGAATCAAGTATTAAATCTACAGTTTCCAAAAATTGCTATTGAAAATTCTTCCACAGTTTGAAGACTTCCCGATTGTTTTTCTTCATTTATTCGGATCTTATGACTTTTCGACAACGAAATGATTAAATCTGGGAGAGAAATTGGACAAGGAACGGGTATGAAGTCACCCAAGCCTTTAGTGAATAACATCTTAACATTCGAATGGAGTGACTTCGGAAAACCATAGAAAACAATTCTATATGGCTCGGCCGGAAATCGAAACCGTGTCCTCCCGAATGGCAGGCCCGAGCGTTAACAGCTGACCAACCACGCTTGTTCATACGAAATTTATTCAGCAACAGCAACATCTATTCCAAGTGGACCAAACCATTCGTTTCCTTCAAGGTTACCAATGTTTTAATAGTAATGTATAGGAAAGCTTACCCTCTGCAACTAACAAGGCTGACTGCAATTGCTGCAACTGATTGCCAGACTCACCTGCAAGAAAACAGAAAAGTAAATTAACATCGGTAAAAAGTTGATGCGTGTCAAGGTAATTATAATTCCCTAATAAGAAAATACGTTACTACTAACAACTTCGGAAATTAATGAGAACTGCTATGGCAATTTCATAAAATGAAAGCTGAAGGAAAATAAGTCAAGCTGACAAACTGTGTGTGGGAAGCATATGTCTTGAAGTAAGGAGACTACTAGTCACACGGAAAAAGAATTGTGTGGCGAGTACGAAGCCTCGATAAGCTAGCGTTTGAATAAAATGGAGATATCGAGGAAGCAACCAACTGGATATAATCAGTTAATGGCAAGAGAAGATAATTCCTAACAAGGATGACTGATGTTCGTTACAGATCGTAAAAGTCTAAATTGTCTTTTAACATTAAAAATAATAGCATTCACTTTTGCTACGGCTTTACGACACGTCGACGTTATTAGAGATGGGAGAATTGATCCCACGACCTCCCGATTGCCAGTCCTGAGGATTAACCGCTCACCCATCATGTTCGGTTTGCACATTTTACTGGTAACTGTAGATACCGTATCACTCATGGGTTCAGAATACTTAGTAGATGTTCTAGAGGCCTACAGTTCAAGTATGTACTGTAATAAAAGCTGAAGTTCGACTTTCCACTACAAACTTTGATAAGTAAGTCCCACCAGGAAGTAAACTAAGTTACCTGGCATTTTGGATGTGAGTATTACAGCTCTGTTATGTTCGATATGAAAAAGTAGAAAGACTCCGGGTTCGAACGTAGGCACAGACAATAGGTTATACCTATTACGGTTTTTGAAGATTTCTATAGACACCCAGGCAAATGCTGGAATGTTTCACGTTTTACGCCTCAAGACTAGAATAACACAAAGCGCACATTCACAAAGTTTACACTACTAAGTCAAATGACAAGACTCAGTACTTCTTAGAATAAGCAGTACTTATAGTTATGGAGCATGTTAATCAATACTATTACATAACAAGGTTGCTCTCGTACAGTGACAGTAGTCCCCATACAGAATATTTTTGTGCGGGTTGCATCACTTAAGCCTGCAGGGGCACCACAACGTTAAACCTCACCTCAAGGGTGCGTTTACACCACGAATCTCTTGTAGGGATCAGTTTTTCACTCCACATTTTACAAGGATCAATTATGCAGTTATAAATCTCTTATAGAAATACAATTAGCTATTGATAAATAAAAGATATAAGGTCGCCATCATTTCATGCTCCGGTTACTGGTTCGAAGAACGGTCGATGAATTTCTATGAATTTTCAAGATTTACAAACTAAAACACATAAATCTGCATTCGGAACGCCCTTAACCTCAAATTCGACGCTGTTGTTGTATGCTTAGATTCATGAAATTGCCTTTTTATATACCCCATTTCCCAACACTATTTCTATTGCCCTTAAGTGCGTACACGCTTTTAATAACTCTTTTTATCATTATTAGCAAGAGAAACAGTGGTATATCGCCTAAATGTTCAGAAATTCATATTTAATTCAGGTTTTGTCTCATAATTCAGTTAAAAATAAACGGTTTAAACGTCAAATTGCGGCTGCCTCGATAGCGTAGGGGCTAGACTACTGACTCTGCGTACGGAAGGTTGCCTGTTCGAGTCCGGCCAATGGCATGATTGTTCAAGTGTAGTGTGTTGATGTTTCCATCCTGTGTTGTCTCTACATTAGTGAAAACAATGTACTATAGGAACTGAAACACTTTAAGCATCACAATTTGAGCGGGTTGTATGGCCTAAGTCACTGAAATAAATTTGAGGAAGAGAGAGAGAGAGAAAGAGAAAAGGGGGGGGGGGAAGAAAAAAGAAAAAACAGAAATGTGAAAGTATTCTGACGGAAGGAAGTGGTAGTTTACAGCAGTTTTTTCCTGTTATTCCGTTAGGAAGACGTATATTTTTTATGAGCGATGGAAGCTAGTCTAGAGTAAATTACTCAAAGTCGTATACAACCAAACAATAGTCGGTACTAAAATTTTACCGCTAATCTACAACGAGTCTTACGGCTGGGGCAAAACGAACATTTTTTACCTACAGTAAATTACATTAACTTAGTAAGACTGCACATTTTCTATGATAAAAACCATCTCTCACTTTTGAAGTTCCAAGACGATGTTCGTAAATCACTGGACAAATTAACGACAAATTAGTAGAAAACGCTATGTCAATTCAGTCTCCATTGCTCATTTGTATGCCGCTGTCAACAGAGACGCCAGAATAATTCTGCATTCTGAATACCATAGGGCAGAGAAAACAGTACAAATGGTCAAATAATTAGTGTAAACTGTTGTCGCTGTAAACAGACCTGGGAGATTTCACAGTTAAACGTCAGACATGTTTGCCCGCGCAAGAGGCGCTTTGAATGCGTACCGGCAAGACGAAACAGCAGTTTACATTCGTGGTATACACGTTCATACTCGACAGAGTAGATGTCACCTTACACAGACTTTGCTGTAATACTGCTTATAGGAGAAAAAAAACTAATGATGTTACCGCAATTCTCTCAGACCGTTAAACATTACATGCGCCAAGAGGAACAGCGAAATGTGAATTGATCACATCTGAAAATAATCTTTTTCTATTAGCCTCAGAAAAGTTAATGTGTTACATATGAGTACAGAGTATTGAAAAGTGAATTACAGTTTCCTACTACAAATTTAAAAATAGTCAAGGGTGCTTAAGCGTCATTAAAAATTGCCAAACCTGTTTCGACACCCATTATCTTCGGAGTAATAGATTCCCGCACTATACAATAGCGCGTATGAAATAGTAACAGCTCCTCTTCTACGACTAGTATAATGCTTCCATAGAGAGGAAGGTTCAAACTAATTTTTGAAAGGAAAAAAGTTAGATCTTTTTTTGGATTTGACCCCTCTGGTTCCCTTAACCAAATTCAAAGAAATTATTCAGATCAGTCCGTTGATATGAAAACTTATTCTAGCTCACCGACAGAGGTAAGTTAATCAATTATAAACCTGCTGTTTGAGGGTTTAAGTATCACACAAAAACTATCGAATCAATTTAGATGAGGTTTCCACAGATGTGAGCCTATGGTCTAGCATAAAAACTTCTAAATAGCTCAAAGTGACCGGGGAACAGTAACAAAATAATTTGTTCATACCGAGAACAGACAGGAACCACAGATCACACTGAGTCTCACTTAATCATACTTTTTAAGAGATACTCACCAAAGATCGTGCTACAATGCGGATAAACCACCCACAGATTACTATTGTTTTTTTAATTATTTCTTCAGTTTTATTAAATATTACACGTTACAATACACGTAACAAGTTAATGAAATCACTATATCGAAATTTAACACTCCAATAAGAGTAACAAAATTGTGGAATTTAATTTAT
>JARYHS010008074.1:370197544-370445069 GCA_031002005.1 Vandiemenella viatica | reverse complement strand
AGTAGATTGCCCGAATGTGAGTAGAACGACTTTGTACAGAATTGTGTCTGAACATTTGAATTTTCACAAATTGTGTGCCCTTGGGTTCCCAGGCTGCTTACTGAGTCCCAACAAATGGAAAGAATGGCTTATGCTCTTGTTTTTTTGGAGCAATATCATAAGGAAGGTGACAGTCTTTTAGACCATATTGTCACAGGGGATGAGACATAACCCCCGAGTCTAAACGTCAGTCGATGGAATGGCGTCACACATCATCGCCAGTCCAGGTCAAGGCAAATCAGACAATCTCAACACGCAAGGTTATGGCGACCGTGTTTTGGGGATAGACATGGAGTATTGTTAGTCGACTTTATGGAAAGAGGGACAACGATCAATAAAGCAGCCTACTGCGCTACCCTGACTAATCTTCGACGTGCAATCCAGAATAAGCGACGTGGTCTGTTGTCGTCTGGAGTGTTGTTGTTGCATGACAATGCCAGACCCCATACTTCGAAAGAAACGCAAGCTCTAATCAAGAACTTTGGATGGGAACAGCTTGACCACCCACCATACAGCCCGGATTTGGCGCCAAGTGATTTCCACTTGTTCCGCTACCTAAAGGAGTTTCTTGGCGGCAAGCGCTTCGACACAGATGATGAAGTGAAAGAAGCAGTTAAAAACTGGTTATCTTCGCAGGCGGCCAATTTCTACGACTTAGGCATTCAAAAGCTTGTTGAATGATGTGACAAATGTTTAAATAAGCATGGAAATTATGTAGAAAAATAGAGAAATATGCAAGAAATGTAAATAAAACAATTGTTTTTGAAAAATTTGATTTTGATTTTTTTTTCTTAACTGGACCTTACTTTTGGAATAACCCTGTATATCCATTGATGTAAATGTTATTCATCAAATGAAGAAAAAACATGAAAACTCAGTATTTTACTTTTATTTGGTTTCATTGGTTCGCCAATAAATGTTGCCAGAGGTACGAAGTTGCTGTTGAGCATGAAATGTGATGCATATATTGAAGTAAACACTAATATCATTACTAGCAAGAACAAACAAATGATATGGAGTCAAAGCTTCTGCGTGGCCAGAACAAGTAGTTTCCATACTGTGCGGGCGGTGCTGCGGCGTAGTATGGATTGCAGATGTTTTGGTTGACATGCTTCAGCCATATCCTAGGGAGGGGGGATCATGCAGAACACATCTGTGTGTAGTTCTGCTCTACTAGAAGGCCAAAATATGTAAGTTGTTTGTACTAGGACATGGCACTACAAGTAATAATAATAAGTGAATGATCTTGGTATTATTACTTAATCACTAGTATTATAAAAACTATAAAAAGGTATAGACTGATTCACTATCGACTGATTCACCTATTTTGCAATACCATGAAGATTTTTGAGTGCACTGTGGCTGCACACCTTCAAAACATAGTTAAGATTGTGCCAAATCAGTGTGTTTTCATCAAAGGCACAGGGACAATTGATGCAAGGAACCTTGAAAAGAGAAAACCATTGCACATAGCTTTTGGATCATGAAAAAGCCTTTGGTAGGGTATCTCAAGATCTAATCTCTTTTTTTTTTGGCTTTACGCCTTATCAGGAGCATTGGTGGTGGGAAAATACTTGGAGCAAGGAATGGGGAGGAATTCGGCAATGGCCTTTCTAAGGAACCATCCCAGCATTCGCCTGGAGTAATTTGGGGAAATAATAGAAAATCCAAGTCTGGATGGCCGGATGGGGTTTCAAATCCTCCCAAATGCAAGGCCATGCTCAGTGGGATCTAGTCTGGTATTCACTGAGAGAATGTGGGGTACCAGATGTTTATGTTAAATGTATCCAGCTTCTATATTGGTATTTCGCCAGCTATGTTCAATGTGCTTGTAACGATAAAGTGGCGTCTGCTGGCGGCGATAATGCACTAGCAGCTTGGGGTGGGGTAATTGTTGTTCGTCTAGGTATCAAAGGATTGCAGGTTCTTCTACTAATAATTCACAAAGTCGCCAAATAGATAATCATTCGATTTATTCACCGAACGTACAATTACTAAGCCACCACCACCAACGATTATAATTTGACCGTATGTAAAGGCTATTCAGGACTTCTTCTCCTACAAACTGCAAGTTCTGAGCTACACTTCTATCACTTGGTTTGGATGCTTTAGTTCGACGACCACAAGTTCACTGCTATTTACGAAACACTGCAGTTTATCTGCATGACGGCGGCGTACTTATAATGTTTCATTAGGTCCACATGATAGTGCCAGAACGCACCGCCAAACAATCACTGCCGCGCGCAACCAACCGTGACCGACCTCCAAGACAGCGAGTCACAGACTGCCTTCAACAATCCAACTCGCATCTCGCGTCACACTTTCAACAATCGGATCGTCCTGATTCCACCGCTCAACACGAACACACACATGGTTTTTTATACTGTCTCGCCACAACCCCCCTTGGGTTTAATTTTTCCTATTTGGAAATACTGGTTTACAATGGCAAAATTTAAACCCAACAACTCATAGAGACAGTATTGTCTTGAATGTGTCTCGATATCTGTACCAAATTCTTACTTTTAAAGGTGGTGGTGGTCAACTAAATACATATCTTCTATTACATTTCAGTGTTAGAACAATGTTAGTTTACAACAGAAATGACCCATTTAAAATAATGTCCAAAATCCACCAAAAATCTTTGTCCTGTCATGGTGGCACAACACATACAAAACATGAATACACTGACATAATGAACAATGTACTGAATATATCAACATGCTGATATAATACACATAAATAATACATGATGATTAAAGGTGGGTGCAGCTTTTTACAAAACTTTGTGTTCACACAATTGAACCACCTGCACTCTTTCCATTCTAATGAGAACAAACATATTTATAATGCAACAGGACAAAAACAAGAAAGAGAAAAAAAAAATCCAAATGAATGGTCAAAAATATGTACAACACAAACACTTAAAATTGAATGGTTTCATACTGTGAGGTATAACCCCCCTTCAAAAAAAACAGGTGTGGGAGGTAAGGTATACAGCTTCTTACTTACAACATATTACAATCCAAATACACTATTACTGGAAGCTGTTACAGTAGCCTATATTACCTCATTCCTTCTCCTTTTATAATCCAGTATTTATAAAAATCACATATATCACAACAAATCAAAGCTCCATGTGGCTTGGCTTGTCGTATATTAACTATTAGAATTTGAGCAAAAGATTTGTAACGAAAAATTTTCTCTGCCCATGGTAGGCAGTTAGGGATGGTATATCGTCTTTTAAACTTTGTGCCTACCCTACTTTTATCTTTAGTTCTACAAAATGGTACATTGAAAAAGAGAGACAGAAGAGAGAAAAAAAAAATATCTCATGCATATGCATGCTCACCCCCCCTACTACTAGAGGATAGTGGGACCAAAACAAAAAATAAATCATACTTTAGTTTAAAATGAAAATTTACATCATCAACAGCATCAATTTAAGGCACGAGTGCCGGATACCGGTTTTATTCCTATGGGAGAACCAAATCTGGAACTATGCAGTCCCTTTGAAGGTAAACCTAGACAAAGCCCTGACCCAAGGAAACCGATTCCTGATAACTGATGTGATTTTGACCTAAATTTTGATATCCCCCCAAAAAAACTTCTCAACAGCATCAATGAAAGGTGTTTCCACCTGGATCTCAGTATCAACTGTGGGTAACCGGATCTGGAACTTGGTAGGTTCCTTTAAAGGTAACTCCTGGACCGGGCCTCCTCCCACAGGAGACTGAGTCCTGACAGCTGCTGATGCTCTGTGTATTTTGACGTACTGCTTATCACTGTAACCCATCAGCAAAATCTACTATCATATTTCTATAGTTTGTATCAAGCCACTACATTGTATACCCCCTTAAGCATCTGTGTTGACAGCACTACTAAAATTTATGGATTCTCCGTCCTCCTGTTGCTGAGTCAGTTCACCTCCCGAAACCTGTTCGGATGTTGAGGTATTTCGGTTATGGTTTGTTTGTCTTTCTCCATTACCTCTTCTGCCATTATCTCTACCACCTCTAGTTCCTCTTCCTCTACTTATAAATTGTATACTGTGTCCCCTTTTTGAATGTTGTTGGGCATTGTTGTAAAACTTACCCCTGCCTTGACCAGATCATAAGTGTGCTGTTTGTTATTATATGACCTACTGTGGTTGTGTTGATCCTCTATATGTTGCATCTGACCCTTATGGTTTACGAAATCACTTTCTGCTGGACTCCAAGACCACTGATATACATCTAATACCCTCAAGAGTTTCTCTGCCGCTTCTCGTGTAGTAACCCCTTGTGTTGCAAATTTTTCTATTATGGGTGTTGGCATCCGATGGACAATGTCTTGTATTAGAATTATTTCAGGCATGGGATAAGTAAGTTGCCTTATCAGCTTCCTGTAGAAAAAAGTCATATAACGTGGGAGGGGTTCCGTCCCATTTAGGCCCCAACCCTATTGACCTGCGAACCGAGTACTGTGTTTCTTGTGACCAAAACCTGTTGAGAAATGCTTCTTTTAGCTCGGCAAATGTTGTGAAATGTTGTAGGTGGGTATCACTCCACAGCCTGGCCGATCCTGTTAGATGCTGACCAAAACAATTTATTTTTTCTCTGTCTGAAAGGCCTCGAATCTTCAAAACTTTTCAGGAATTTGACGGGGTGTAAATTACCCTGTCCACTAAACCTGCTATATTCAACTTTTTCTGGATGGTGACTATGCACTGTGAAGAAGAAGCTGCTTGGGTCTGTGTGTTAAGTGCTTCTGTTACTTGTGTTTTCAAGGAAACGACTTGTTGTTCACAATGCTGTATTCTACTGTCTGTCTCTAACATCTTGGTCTTCACTGAACCCACTTGTTCATCCCAGTGTTGTATTTTCTGGCTATTCTCGTACATACTGTATGTAAGGCATCAATGACATCTATATTATTTTCTACCTTTGACCTAATGTCTGCTATTCTGTGTCTGCGCATGCTGTTGGGACTGTTGCAATAAGGCAATTCCCTTATGGGATTCATGCATGTCCTCCTTTAACTTACTAACATCATTGCTATTTTGTGTTAGTTGTTCACTAAGTATTGAAACCGTGTGATCAACTTTCTCCTTGTGTGTATTCAATGCATGAGAGAGTTGACTGACCTGTGTTTTTACTGTCAAGGAATACTGTTCAAATGTTTCTTTAAGTTTTGTCAAAAGCACCTTCAAGTGACTGTAATTTGTTTCAAAACCTTCAAATTGTTTTGTCTGTGCTTCAAGTGTTTCACGAATCTTAGTCTGTTCATCACGTGTTTGTTTAGCCTGTGCTTCAAGTTTAGTATCCACAGATTCGAATTTCTGGTCAAGTGTTTCGCGAATCTTAGTCTGTTCATCACGTGTTTGTTTAGCCTGTGCTTCAAGTGTTTGCTTGTTTGACTCAAACTTGTGGTCAGATATTGCATGAGTTGGGATATTAGAGAGGATTCCTCTGGTGCTGTTTGTACAAGATGTGTTGTATGTGGGTTAAAAGACACGACTTCATCATCAGAAGATGATCTAGTTGAAAACTCCAATGGTCATAAGACACCGACTGTATTGGGGTACTATCGATTGATAGCTGAGAATGTTTGTGCATTCACAGGATTTGATTCCAATTGTGTGTTTTCCTCCCCTGTACAACATTGCTTTGTACGTCCTGAAATTCAGTTATGCCTGTGGTTATCATCCTCCTGAAGTTGAGTATTTGTACCCTCCATGGTTAAAACAAATGTTCTATACAGTGAATTGAAAGATAAATGGTATCACAAAAATAATCAAAAAGCTTTGCTAAAATAACCAAAATGGAATTTACGTAGAAATAATTCCGTAATCCGATTTGTTGACACTGAAAACCAGAGCAGAACACACCTTCAAATCTAATAAACTTATGTCTCCCACTATCTGTTCTTACAATATTCCCAAAACAACAAACACACAAAACATAAAAAGGTGGAAAAATATCTACAAAGCAAAAAGAACTGTGTCACTAATGACTGTCGAAAGCAAACTGAGCAACCAAACACACCTAACCTACAAATTATTTACGTCAAATACAATAACAACTCAAAGATTACGCGTTGCAATGTAATACGTGAATAATATCTGTGCTGAAAATCAAAGACGAAAATATTTTACATCAACAGAAAAGCAATATCTTTGCGCCAGCGACATCTGAACATCAAAGATTTCTATTTGGAAATGGAATACGTTACTAAATCTTTGCTCACAAGTTATTTTTCTTTGTGGTTACTATCTTTGGCCTTCTCGCTTGCTCAAAGACAATATGGCGCGACCGCCCTGAACCAAATATTAGAAATTCGAAATTCAAAAAAGACAAATTTAAAATAATTTTTTGTTTTGTTTTGACGGAGAGAGACAAAATCACGAGTATTTATGACTAAATCGTCGCGACAAGCCACATAAGACATACAAAAATTACTGATTAAAATATTTACACAACAATTCAGCTTGTGATAACACAAATATTGTATTTGGAAATACTGCTAGCAGACACTTAGCAAGCGCGTGGTTGGCAATAAGGACAATGTAGCCAACGGAAACAGTAATTCCTTTTTCCAAAATTGCATAAAGCGTTACACGCACTAATGAACTGACAACATCTCTGAAAATTACATTCAACACTGTGCAAGCTGCAATACTTGTAACTTGTGTGTTGCCGCACACACCTCGCGGAATGAAGACACTTTTTTGAAAAAACGGCACTTTTTCTGGCTTCGCTGCGAACTTATCTGTATGTTGATCGAATGTGTGGCCTTCCGTACTGCGCTGGACGTTGTGAAGCTGCTATCGGCAAAACGTCTGCTTTGCTGGATTGTGTCGACCCGCAAAGCTGCGTGACGAAGCTGCAGGACTCGTAAACTGCTCCCTGCAGTGTGAAAGTCTACGTCGGGTACCACAGCGTCTCGGAAAAGGTATCTGCGACCTCCGCGTAGTGATAATTGTCGTAGCTCGTGTCGTCTTCAACACACGTTGTCGGCAGTTGACCGAAGCTTCCGACCAAGTTTGAAGCGTAGTATTCTCTCGAAAGCAAGGTATATGAACCGCTTTCACTGGTCACTCCACAAGTCCCATGTAACGATAAAGTGGTGTCTGCTGGCGGCGATAATGCACTAGCCGCTTGGGGTGGGGTAATTGTTGTTCGTCTAGGTATCAAAGGTTTGCAGGTTCTTCTACTAATAATTCACAAAGTCGCCAAATAGATAATCATTCGATTTATTCACCGAACGTACAATTACTAAGCCACCACCACCAACGATTATAATTTGACCGTATGTAAAGGCTATTCAGGACTTCTTCTCCTACAAACTGCAAGTTCTGAGCTACACTTCTATCACTTGGTTTGGATGCTTTAGTTCGACGACCACAAGTTCACTGCTATTTACGAAACACTGCAGTTTATCTGCATGACGGCGGCGTACTTATAATGTTTCATCAGGTCCACACGATAGTGCCAGAACGCACCGCCAAACAATCACTGCCGCGCGCAACCAACTGTGACCGACCTCCAAGACAGCGAGTCACAGACTGCCTTCGACAATCCAACTCGCATCTCGCGTAACACTTTCAACAATCGGATCGTCCTGATTCCACCGCTCAACACGAACACACACATGGTTTTTTATACTGTCTCGCCACATGCTGTAGGGAATTCTTATTCTTTCCCCATCAGTGTTAGTGTTCATCAGCGATCCCCACTCCTGTTTATCATCTGTATTGACACCATTGCTGCAGAAATACTCTCTCTACGCCCCTGGACATTTATCTATGCTGATGACATCGTCACCTGCGAGTCTTGACAAGAATTTTAACAAAAATCCGACAATGGAAAACTTCCCTCGAAAAAAACAGTACGTGACTAAGATCGTGTACATGGTGTGTGGGGTTTGAAGGATCGGTCTGTTAATATCGATGATGTTAAACTCTGTAAGTCATATGGGTTCAAATACCTAGGAACAGTAATTTGTTCGGATGGTCAGACACTCCCAGATGTCCAAAACATAGTCAAGATACTTGCATGAAGTGGCTTCAGGTCACAGGAGTCCTTTTTGACCGGAGGGTGCTACTGTACCTTAAATCAAAGATTTACAGAATCATCGTTCGATCAGTGGAACTGTATGGAACCAAATGTTGGCCAGTAATCAAAAAACATGAACAGCTGCATGTCATGGAAAGGAAGATGATTCGCTGGCCACAGGGACTTAGTACTTTGGACCACATCAGGAATGAGAATTTTCAGGCAGCATTTGGTGTGGCTGAGAAAATATGAGAGAATCTTCTGCAATGGAATGATCATATACAACATAGCAAAAACACTTCATTAGCACGAATAGCACTTGATATAAGTCCGGAGGGCCAAAGACCATGAGGGAAACCCAGAAAGTGCTGGCAGAATACCTTGTGGTAGGACATGTATCTAGTCAATGCCTCACCTGCAAATGCATAAGATTGGCATAAATGGAAGAAGGAATCCAGTATAGTGGACGATACAATGAGGGATTAATGCTAAGAAGAAGGAGAGAGAGACTTGTCTGCATATTGAAATAACATACTGTTTGTATTAAAGTACCTGTGAATTTAAACTTAAAAATGCAAAGATGTCTATGATCATCTATTTCCTTTTTCTCTTTGATGGATAAAAATGGAATTTTTAGTGTTGTATTGGGAAACTTTCATCAAATGTAGTGTACATATTGTAAGACATAAGCATTTAGCTGGGGGTTAACGAAACAACACATGGTCTGTACTTTAACAGTAATGAGAATGACCGTTGCCTCTTGTACAAGCTATAATTGTATAAAGAGGTTACCACACTATTTATATTACCTTAAATGTGAAAGGTATGATTAAATAAAAACACTGTACACAGTTTATAATTCCATGAGAAATTATAATTTTCCAGAAAGTTCTTCTACAAAAGTTCGGTACCAGATTTTAGATTTTCTGATAAGGCTATTGAACTAATAGTTCCATTGATGATTGTAAGTTAAGTACACACTCACGAGAGAAGACAAACTCTCATCTGGCCCCATACTAAGATGAAAGTATAGCTACGGCATAATTAAATGTACAATCAACCACGAGGAGCCATAGTTCCACCATCAACACACAAGCCGACCTTACCGGAAAATACCGTAAGATTGCTCGCCAGCCAAGGTAGTTGCTCTCTATTTATCAAATCAGTTGACTTTGTGACGTCAGCTCGCCACTTTGAAAATTAATATCTAAGTAAATACTTAGTATTTTGAATTGTAATTAACATATGGTCTTCCAGATAGCTTATATTACCTGTTTTAATCCAGCTCAGTTGTCAAGGAGGCTTCTACTGATTAATCTCAAATCCTCTTACATCATCAAACTTGGTACATTTTTCAATAATCACAACAATACATTCCGAAAATCTCATTTACAGTCTTAAACTTTCTAATGAAACCAATATATGATTTTAACCCCCTTGATTTTGTGTATCTTCTGAAATTAATTTCTTGCTTCTGCCTCATTTATTTTTGATTGTTTCTCTTTATTAAATAACCTGCTTATACTTTACCTACCAATTAATTGATTTTATGTTCAAAACATATTAGAAGATGCTGACTACAACTGGTGTTAAAAGCTTTGCTGTGTCTAGTTATTTAAAATGATTGGTTCAGCTCCCTCTGACCTTGTGGGTTAACATCAACAAATCGAAATATCTTCCAAACTATTTTTTTCTCAATATGACAAATACACTTTAAAATGACCTCCATAATGAGTTTTAACATTGAAAATGAAATTCAATGAGAACCGTTGGACTTGAAATTTCTATCTTTCACAAAGGCATCGATGAAAGTGGACTCTGAAGTATTTTACTAATAGGAACGACTGGTAGAAATGCTTTACTGTATTTTTTCTATGGGTTAAACCTATTCCTAAATGGTTTTAACAAGTTTATAGATGTATTACAATATCTATTTGTTGGATGTTAGGTGATGAGGTATTTGAATAGGTAATCACATCTGAATTGTAACCAATCAACTACAGAGTTATTTCAGACCAGTGAAGTGAATAAAAGATAGTGTTTTATTCATGAAGTAAGATGGGGATGCTGTTTGACCACCTCAAATTAATTCTAGGAGACCATGTTTTAATGTTGTTGAATATGCAGATAACAGTACTATTTAAATACTATTTTTTTTTTAAATTCCAGGTAATGGTATGCTGCCTTTTATTGATGCTGTCCTTCTACCATGAGCAGAATTTTGTGCTTGATTATTCCATATATGTGGTGGTACCCAAATGTAACAGCTTACAATTAGTGGAACACATATTGTAGACAGCTAAGGGTGCATGAAACCATGCCTCTTAAGCCAGTGTGCCAGTTATCATTGCTTGGGAAAGAGTGTTAGGCATCTGTGACTTGTTTCGTGGAAGCTGTTTCACCTGTGCCTCATTTTTAATCATGACAGATTTGAGTAAATAGTGTGCAACTATGAAGGTTTGGTTGATGCGCGAGGAAAAAAAAGCTGCAGGAACTGTTGAGACATTAAAGCAGCTGATGAGGATGCTGCTATGGGTCATACTCAAGCGTATGAGTTGTTTTCTCACTTCAGAGATGGGGAAATATCAATTGATGACCAACCATTTGTTTATACTTAAACTTTGAAATGTATGAAAATGTTGAAAAAATTCACTGCATTCATTGTTGATGTTGTCTTGGTTCTCCAGGTGCAAGCACATGAATTTATCGAAACCCAACATTTCAGCTATCTTTTTGTGACTTTCTTCAGAAGACTGTTATGGTTGGAATCGCTGCCACCTATATACAGCTTTCGAAGAGTGTGCTAACAAAATTAACTGTCTTTTAAAGAAGAAAAATATCTGTCCGGTATATAGAGCACCTAGGAAGATTACTGATGTGCTCGTAAAGGTTAAAGACAGGAGGGAAAAATTGCAGTTGGTGGGCGTATACCAAACACCCTGTAGCTTGTAGTGTCCCCTCTATATGCCTCAGGATTTAATATTTTATAAACAGTTTTATTAATTATCACAAAATAAGTGTCTATGGGTGGGGTTCTCTTCCGAAGTGGTCCTTCACATTAATACAAGTGAAACATAATATATTAAAAAGAAACATAGTGTTTTTATTGATTTTATACATAGAAAGTAAATTTTATTCGATGAAACGATTACTTAAATGGGCAAATGGTTGTTCCCTCTCAGGTAGTGGAATTTACAGTTCATGAGAGTTTTAATTTTTGGAGCTCGTTGTGGTCTCTGTAGACGAATGCATTACTGTAATGTTGAGCAGCGCAAGCCATGCAAAGAGTCGTGTCGGTGACCTGTGAGGAGAGCTGGGTGGAGCCGATCGAGCGTGTTTCCGGCAGGCCCCAGGTAGTCTTGTCAGCTGAGCCGAGGGTGGGCCGAGCGTCTGGTGTCTCTCATGTCAAACAGCCCCGTTGTTGGTGTCCCAGGAGGCCCTCAGCACTGCGCGAGAGATGATCGTCTTGCTGCACCGAAAACCCAGTGTCCGTCCACCGGTCTTACATCGAGTGTCCGTCTCTGTCCATGTACCTCCCTCATTGACTCACCTTGGGCAGTGCTCGTTCCCCTTCTTTCTCCCGATTGGCCGAACATATAACAAACATAAAAAAAATTATCAGCAACCAGTGGGAATGAATTCCATTGGCTGGGATAACCCCACAACCAGTGTCATTTTCTTGGTAGGTCATCCCCCTCCATATAGCCATAGTCTCTGTGGGCTGCACTTCTTACGTACAAACAGTTTATTGTGAATGAATGTTTCTTTGCCAGCGAAGTCTGCAAAGTCTGACAGCTCAGCGCTGGAACACTTTATTATTGGGGTTATCAAAGAAGCCTTTCATTCGTCGAACATCCAAACAGGCTAGTTCACAATGTCACAGTGTCCATTGTTTTAAACAAACCCACACTATATTCGAGAAGCTCTCCATCAATTCAGTAATTTAATGACCCAAAACATTCGATAACACAAGGGACATCTGTTCTTTTGTATGTCAACCAGATCTCAATAAAGTACATTCTTTATTACTCACTAGCCTGTCCACTAGGTTACAACCATTATCCTTTCTATGACAAGTAATAATATTAAACATTCCTTATGATAACCTTGTCGGTCGAGAACCGCATTCAAATCGAAACAAACGAACTCATGGAAATTAAATACAGTATGGCAATAAAACGACTGAATCGAACAACAACATTTCTTGTTACTGATAAACAATGAGATCTACAGAATGGGACATCTCAAGCTATAGCTGTGGCCAGCTGAACAGACAGTCAAGGAAAGGCTGAGTGAACACACATTTTAAATATAACGACTTCAGCAAATCAGCTGTAGCACAACATTCAGCAGTCAGTGAGCACACTTTTGTTCAGTGGAATAAGTGTACTGGTTCAGGAAAGCAGGTGATGGCCCAGGCGAATCAGAGAATTGTTTGCAATAAAAAAAAAAGAGACCAGATAATATGAACGTGGACAGTGGGCTACAACTTGACCAAATATGGTCATGCTTCCTTAGGAAAATGCAGGACTCAACTCCCATCAGACTGGCCACGCTGGTGGTAGGAGCTTCAGTGACATCACACCTAACGGTTAGCTCACTCTTCAGGAGCTATATATAGGTAGTAGCAAATCCAGCCAAAACAGTCTTCTGAAGAAAGCCACAAAATGATGACTGAAATGTTAGGTTTCAATAAATTGATGCGGTTTCACCCGGACAACCAAGATAACAAACCAATGAGTTGTTTGGTGTGAGTTGGGGTGCAGTACAGTGAATTTTAATGGAAGATTTTCCGTCTGACACAGCTCTCACAGCATACCATTTTTTTTTTACAAGAAACATTGACTTCTCTCCCCAACTGGCCCGTTCACCTGATTTAGGTCTGTGTGACCTTTTTTTCATTCCATGTATAAAAGGGTAACAAAAAAAGTTTTATTTATGTGGATGAGGTGAAAATTTAAATAATGGAGGTGCTGGCCGTCTCACAACAAACAATTTTAAGAGAGTGGGCAAAACTTTAATGCTGAGTACTTTGAAGGAAATTAAAGAATTTTTGTAAAAAATTGAATAAACCAATCGCAAAACAGAACTCTGGTTACTTTTTAGTACCCCCCAGTTTTTGCTTTAGAGGACTGATCTATTGTAATTGTTTACACAAGGGATGCTTTCAGTTTCCATAATACTCATACTTGCTGAGACTCCACGTACTACTGGTCTGTTGTGGGATTATTGTTTTACGTCATTACTATTTTATAAACATAACAAAGTAAAACATATTGGCACAAAGATTATTTGCTTGCAGGCATATAATGATTGGCTGTTGAGATCATATTATACCAGCAACTTTGGTTCCTGTTTTATTTTCTTGTTCAGAAGGAAAGACTCAAATAATTTCTGTTGGTGATTAATTAAAGACAAAATCAGAATTCATAATTTGTCATGGTATAAAAACTTTAATTTGTGTTAACACTTGCTCCTGCAAACATTGACGCACCACCAATGGTGGAGAATCCTAGGAAAATTCCTATATTGTGGCTGTTATGACTGCATGCTATGTTCATCTTGGATCATAGTAAAAATTAAGTGGAGTTTGTAGTTTGGGAATGTTGGATGTATTGGTGTTGTGTAATCTGTCAAACTATTAGTGAGGAATTGATGAATTCACCAAGCTTGCATTGGTTGGGTAACATTTAGAATGTTATGCTGTCAAAAACAAAATTAGAATATGCAGTATTTTACAGTTTCTACCTTGATGTGTGTGTGTGTGTGTGGGGGGGATTTCTCATAGTGGTGAATATCTCTGCCAACTATGATGTTTCATTTGTGATGATGAAGTCAGTCACCTTACATTCCAGCAAATTATAAAACATTTTTTTTTTTTTTGAAAATATGGTGATCATCACTCTCATGAATTGAATTTAACTTTCTTGCAGTCTTCTCTATATCCTTCATTATGGAATAAATGATTTGTTCAAAAATCTTGGATGATTTTTGGGAATTATGGACACATGAAACCTGAATGACGAAATTGATCTTGGTCTGAAGGTTATTATTCACCCAAGCGACTTGGTACATGGTGTTGCCCTGTATCCAAAACATGGTAGGGTAGACATTGGTGGATATAATATGTTTTTCTGTGCTCAAAGTTGGTTACTATTTTACAGGAGAAAAATATTTGGGATCTTGGAATAACAACATGAAACATGGTTGTGGTCTAATTGTTACTCTAGATGGCATATATTATGAAGGAATCTTCATGCAAGATGTTTTAACTGTAAGTATATTTACTTTTCAGTTCACAGTTATTTCTCTTTATGCTGCTGATAGTAGATGCTTAATTGAATAATGATTTATTCGTCACTGAACTTTAATATATAAACTTTATAGGTTCTGCTGATGTGTGAGAATCAGTTGTAATTAATGCTGTCATAGTAACTTGGGTTTCAAAAGAATCTGTATTTTTTCACTTAAAAAAATTATCGATGTAAGACAGATCTTGATTTAAATTTAGTCAAAACTCTTAATTCACAGTTTTGTTACTTTTGAATAAAACAATCATGACAATTTTCTGTATGCGTGGCTGAAAATTTCATTGTTCTTTGATCCCAAGCTAACAGTATTGTAATATTAACAATTACATACCAATTTATTTCATAACTATTAACACCTACTCTTTCACCTATTGCCCCTTTTGGCTGCAACCTCAGTGCATTTGATACACACATTCTTTGAGAAAACTACTGAATTACATGTGCTTCAGAGGTTTTCAATAAATCCCTTTCACCACTTCTGTTGTTTGCTCTTTACCACAGTTTGTCATTCCTCACAATACAGTATTTTATTTTAAAATGTTTTTATTAACTCGCTTTGGGTTTTGTCTGTCTGGGTGGAATTTAGTAATTGATTTTAATCTACTTTCTTGATGAGTTAGATACTTGAAATTTTGACCATAGCTCAGAACTGGATGACAAATCATGAAAATGTGGAAAAGGGGAAAAGTTGTCAGGAATATTTGAAAATTTAAAACTGTTAGTAATGGTCCGAATAAGGTTTTTCATTAGTGAAAAACTGGAGAAGTTGCCCGGAAAATTGAAAAATTCGGAGCGAACTGAAAGTCTTTTTTCCTGTGTACTGATTTGGCTAATTTTTTTAATTGTTGGTAATAGTCCAAATAATGATTTTAGTTAGTGAAAAATTGGAAAAGTTGCCCGTGAAATTGGAAAATTTGGAGAAAAAAAAAAGTGTTTTGCATCGTTGGTGAAGTGAGCTCTGGTTGTGTGTGTAAACTGCAATAACTTCATCATCAGCTAAGTTTTACCATCTAAATTAATTTAAAGCTATCAATTATCAAGTAAATAGATTGGATTATTGTTATTGAGGCGAAATATAAACATTTTCAGTCTGTTAAAGAGCTTTGAAAATCACATGTTCTTAGTGGCTAATACTCATTTCTTTTTCGCTAGTTTTTTTATTTAGAATTAAGCTGATAGCTTGATAGTTAGATTAAATATAGCAAATTGTAATTTATCTTTTAGGTATATATAATTTAACATCTCAAATTTCTTGTATAACTAATAAAATAAGTATTACAGATTCGGATTGTTGTCGATTGATGCTAAGACATATTTAGACTTTTGTTTTGTCTGAAATACAACAGTTTTTTTTATTTTTATTAGTATTAAAGCATAAAAATAACAATAATCTTCTAGAAATAAAGCAAATAAATATAATAAATAAATAGTAGTAAACATCTGACTTCTAGTTCGATAGAATCGATTAAAAAAAATATTGTAGATATAATTTCGTAAATCCTAAGATATATTTATTAATTATTTCAGTCTTAAATATAATAGTTTCTTAATCACTTATTTCAGTCTTAAATATAATAATTTTGTATTTACTTATTTCCAAAAATGTTTTAGTATTTTTATCTACTTATTAATTACAATTACTTGGTTGGGGGCTAAAGCTCTTATTCATTGTAATAAAAATGTTAAAAACATAGTATAAACTTTATTAGACTACTTTATCAAATAAATTTAAGGTTCTTTTAGAAAGTGCTAGAAATATTTGGGGAAAAACATGACTGGAAAGTGTGGCACCTGTCGCAGGTACGTTGTGAAGCGTTTGGGTTGTAGTTGGTGTAAGAAGTAGTTTCATTGGGCATGTAGGGAGAGGAAATGTGGGAAATAAATGAAACTCTCCCATGGTTTTATCCACTTTGTCTTAGGGATGAAAGGATGAGGGAGATGGTCATAACAATCAGAAAGTTGCATGAAAGGATCAGGGTTATTGATACTCATCCTGTGGAGGCTCAGCCTGCAGAGGCTCAACCTGTGTAGGCTCAGCGTGTGGAGGCTTATGCTATAGAGGCAGAAAGAAGAGATAGTGGGTTGGAGAAAGTTGAGAAGGATTGCTGGGGGCTGGTAACAAGTCGTAGGAGAAATATGGTTAATAGGATGAAGAAGCCAGACACTTCAAAAATTGTGGGGAAAAATAGATTTGACCTGTAGCCGAAGTCAGGAGGAGAAGAGCCTCATGTAGATGTAGGAGTAGGTAAGATGCAGCAGGCCTTTAGGAATAAGCATGTGGAAGACAAGAATAGGATAAAAAGGGCTCTGCTGCTAGGTAGTAGCCATGGGAGAGTTGTAGGCCCTGATATGCAGGATCAGTTAGGCATAGGTTACCAAGTAACAAGATTTTTCAACCCTAGTGCAACAATAGGTCACGTAATAGATGATATAGGTTCACTTTGTAGGAGTATCACTATGGATGATAGAGTAGTAATAGTGGGAGGTGCGCGGAATAGTATTGATAGAAACGCCAGTTATAATATAGAGTGTGACCTGAGGAAGGTGGTGAAGGAGGCGCAGCATATCAGGGTGGAACTCATGATGGTCCTAAGTCGCCATGACTGGCCACAATTGAACTATGCTTTGAGTCGAGTAAATTTGGAAACGGAAGTGCTACTTGCGAAAGGCATTAGTTCTGTTTTGGGGGTTGTGCCTGTGAACACCATTGGTAGGTGGGGTTTTACTAGGCAGAGCCTGCACCTAAATTGTAGGGGCAAGGAGGCACTTTCTGAGTTGTTAGCTAAAGCCCATTTCCAGTGATGATGGGGTCAAGACTGTGCCATTTTTAGGTTAGGGGCTGTTGGTGAAGGGATGGAGATAGATGATCAAAGTGATACTGACTGTAGATACACAATGGAAAAAATCACAGATGTTAAAGAAGCAGATGAAGTTGCTAAAACAATAATTAATTGAGGTAGAACTGGGTAGGAGAAGGTAAATGCTGAAAATATAAAGCCAGTAATAAAGGTGTTACTGGTGAACTGTAGAAGTATAATGAACAAAGCAATCGAATTTGAAAACTTAATAGAAATACATGAACCACAAGTAATAATATGGGTAGAGAGTTGGTTAAAAGAAGAAGTACTAGACAGTGAGGTTTTTCCCGATAGTTACACAGCGTATCACAGAGATAGAGGAGCAATTGGTGGAGGAGTTTTCATACTAGTTAACAAACCCTACCACAGTTCACTGGTGTTCATAGATCATGACAATGAGTTAGTTACTTTGGGTAGATTTCTGGCGTAATAAAAAAGAAAAGATCAGGCTGTTGTCTGCCTACTGCAGTGGAAGAATGGCAGATGAAGATGAGGCTCTTGCAGAGAAATTAAATTCATACTCAGATTTCAGAGGTGAGAATAGAATGGTCATTATTGGTGGGGATTTAAATTTAGCATGTGTAAACTGGGTAGGAAATAAGATTAATAACACATGGGGACAGAGGTTTGCAAATACCTTAATACGGGATCAATGATTTACACTAGTGGTAGAGCAGAACACTAGGGGACAAAATATTTTGCATATATTCCTAACAAAGTCCAATGATAATCTTGTAGGGTGTCAAGTAACTGAAGGAATAAGTGATCATGAAGCAGTTCTGATGGATATTAGAGGATTCAGTGATCAGCAGCCAAAATTGAAGGGGGAAATAGGTACAATTATAAAAAGGCACAGATTTTGGATTTGGAAAGATATTTCAGAGAATGTTTCAACAAATGGAAGGATGGCTCAAGTTCATTACAGTATAGGTGAGAAGAGTTCAAGCAGATAATAAGAAAGGAGGAAGAAAAATTTATTCCAAAACAGAGAATAAAAAGAAGTAGAGAACCTGTGTACTATAAGAGGGAGGCGAGGAAGTTAAAGAGGTTGGTAAGAATAGAACATAACTGAGTTAAGAGGCAGCAGGGTAGTAGACAATTAAACAAGGACTTAATAATAGCTAAGAAGGTGGTTAAACATGGGTTTATGAAGAGTATTGTCAGTGCAAGAAGGGGGGAGGGGGGACCATTGACTGATTCAACTAGAAATTTCTATTAGAAAACTGAGAGGAAGGGAGGTTGTTGAGATGCTTTTAGATAAAGATGGATGAGAAGTTACGGAGGATTTGAAATAGGCAGAGATTTTAAGTAATTGGTTTAGTGAGATCATTAGGGACAATGAATCGGAAACAGGTGGTTCTGAATTGGATAACGAGCTTAACAAAACCATTAGAAATGAGCAGACCATAAAATTTGAAATTCATCCTGAGGATATCATGAAGGAACTAAGAAAGCTGAAAAAACATAAAGGAGCTGATGTAGATAATGACTTAAAGATGGCTGGATGTGACATTATACCTTATCTTCAAATATTATTTAAATTGAATCTGTATACTTGCTGCTTGCCAGAGGACTGGAAAAGTGCGACACTAGTGCTGATATATAAAGGATTTTTTTTTTTTTTTTTTTTTTTTTTTTTTTTTTTTTTGTAACAGTTTAACGTCCCTTTTTAACAACGTGGTCTTTAGAGACGGGAAAGGATGGGGGCAAGGAATGGGAAGGAATTCGGCCATGGCCTTTTGAAGGAAGCATCCCGGCATTCACCTGGAGTGATTTGGGGAAACCATGGAAAACCCAAATCTGGATGCCCGGACGGGGATTCGAACCGCCGTCCTCCCGAATGCGAAGCCAGAACGCTATCCGTTACACCACCATGCTCGGTAATATATATATAAAGGAGGAGTGAGAAATAGAGTCAAGTTATAGGCCAATTAGCTAGGTAAATTAATGGAGAGATTGATATGCAACCACATCAGAAATATATTTGAGGAGTGAATGTGTATTTTAAGAAGGCAACATGGATTTAGGAAAGGATATTCATGTGAATCTCAGTTGGTGGGATATATGCAAGATATTTCGGATGAATTGGACAAGGGAGATCAAGTTTATAGTGTAGCACTAGATCTTTCAAATTTTTTTGACAGAGTGAGCCATAAAATGGTAGTAAATAAGGTAAAATCTATTGGAGTTGATGGGAAAGTGATTTGCTGGGTAGAAGAATTTTTTAAAGGTATAAAACAGGAAGTTTGGGTAGAAAATGCCGTAATCAGAAGAAGTGGAAGTAAAAATGGTAGTGCCACAGGATAGCATATTAGGACCATTGCTATTTATTATTCTAATGAATAATTGTGTTGAATGTTTACTATCAGAAATTAGATTGTTCGTAGATGCCATAATGCTATATAAAAGGATCAAAATGGTTGAGGGTTGTAAACAGTTGCAGGGTGATCTGGACAGGATATCTGTTTGGGTTGGTAAACATGGGTTGAAGATAAAAGCAAAGAAGAGTCAGCTTATTAGATATACAAATAAATAACTAAATGTTCATTATGACTATAAGGTGGGGAAAGAATTGCTTATTGAAGACTTGAAATGTATATGTCTTGGCATTACATTTGATAACAAGCTTAACTGGGCAGAACACATTGGACAGGTATTAGGAAAAGGTTTCAAAATTCTGCATTTGTTGGAGAGAGTGATGAGGGGATGTACGAGAGAAGTAAAAGAATTGGGTTCCAAAACTTTGGTCTGACCATTGGTAGAATATGGTAGTGTAGTACGGGATGCACATTTTAACTATCAAATACAGGAGTTGGAGAAGACGCAAAGAAGGGTTGCTTGATTGGTTTCTGGAAATTATCGTGGAACACAATCAGTAATAGATATAATAAAAGAGCTGGGTTGGAACTCATTGGTAGATGTAGGGCGAAGAGGGTCATGGGAGTGTACAAGGTTTATATTGGTGATGAGGCATGGAAAGAAATTGGTGTAAGAATTGAAAGTAATGCATTGAAGGGAAAAGATGACGATGATCACAGGCTGGCACTCGATTTCAGGCACAAGAGTGTAGGAAGATTCTCTTTTTTAGGTAATGGTGTCAGGGATTGTAATTAGTTACCAAGAGAAATGATGAATAATTTGCCAAAAACCTTGAAATAATTTAAAGTTAAAATTTGTAAAGGGCAAATGTAGGAGGGTACAGAAAAGGGGAAGATGTGTGTTTAGGAAATTGCCACCGGAGCATGCACTCCATTGCAATTTAATTAAATATTGTAGTATAATTTGGCTAATTTTTTTAAAATATTCATAATAGTCTGAATAAGGTTTTTAAAGAAAGAAAAAATTAGAAAAGTTGTCTGGAAAATTTGGGAAAAACTGAAAGTTCTCTTTTCTATGGACAGATTTGGTTAATTTTTTTAAAAATGTAATATTCCGAATAAGGTTTTTAGTTAATGAAAGATATCTTCGAAGAAAACTGAAAGTCTTTTTTTTCTGTCTATTAATTTCACTAATTTTTTTTAAATATTCGAAATGGTCTTAATGATGTTTTAGGTAAATTAAAAATTGGAAAAGTTGCTCAGAAAATTGGAAAATTCGGAGGATACTGTAAGTCTTTGTTCTGTGTACCGATTTGGCTAATTTTTTAAATGTTTGTAATAGTCCGAATAAGGTTTTTAGTTATGAAAAATTGGAAAAGTTGCCTGGAAAATTCTGGAAAACCTGAAAGTACTTTTTTCTATGGTCCAATGTAGCTATTTTTTAAATATCTTTAATGGTCTGAATAATGTTTTCAGAGAAAGAAAAATTGGAAAGTTGCCCGGAAGATAGGAAAATTTGCCAACAACTGAAAGTAAATTTACTAAGGACCAATTAGGCTAATTTTTTAAAATGTTTGCGGTAGTCGGAATAAAGTTTTTAGGGAAAGAAAAATTGGATATGCTGCCTGAAGATTTCTGGCAGAACTAAAAGTGCTTTTTTTCTGTTGGATTTTTGTTTGAATTCCAAACCATAACGTATGATATAAACGATGGATATGCATAATTCTTTTTTTGTTTTGTTCCTTATTTCCCCGGGATGGAAATAACTCAATTATATGTTTTCTATTAAAAAAACTGGAATTTGTAGAATGTCTTGTAGGAAAACACGTTACTTAGAGAAACTATAAAGGACGGTTAATTACTCTGTGAGAATTGGTTACTAGAGAGATGAACAAGGTACCTAGGAGTTAGGACGAGTGTGAGAAAAGTTTGGGTGTTTGTTTTGAATGGTAATAGTTACTGTAGCAAAGGACTTTTAGTAATCTTTGGAGTTTTTTAGTATTGGATAATTTGTTAATAACTGAAATCAAGTCATAGAAGTTTTATTGTTTATTTTCAATAGAAAATAATAAATGTAAAAACAAGCAAAAAAAAAAAAAAAAAAAAAAAAAAAAAACAAACGGGATGTTAAAAAAAAAAGTCTGACAGTCCAACAAGAAGTAAGAAGAAGAGGCATTTTAAAATATAAAACAGTCTCTGTGATTATGTCATCAAAGTATTTAAAATCAATTACAAATTTTCACTCGCATAACCCTAAAAAGCAGAAAATAATAGTAAAATGAAAAACTTTTTTAATGTACCATGTTTTAATAACAGACTAAAAAGTATAATATAATTTCTCCAATCCTTATGAAGGATAAAACCACATACAGATTTCTAACTTCTTCTAAATTGTTCTGAAAATTTATACTTGAAATTTTTGATAGCTATTAAAATACTTGTAAGATTGGTGACAAAAAACATTGGGCACATGGAATACATAACTATAAGAACTGTAGAGAGTAGTTATCAATGAAAGAACTTACTTATCAGTTTTCATTATTTGCGCTGCAATAAAATTGTTAGTAGAGCTATTAATGCATCAATTATTTGTTGTGTGCCCAATGTTTTCGTCACCAATCTTACAAGTGTTTTAATAGCTATAAAAATTTCCAACTATAAATTTGCAGGACAATTTAGAAAAAGTTAGAAATCTGTATGTGGTTTTATCCTTCATAAGGATTAGAGAAATTATTGTATACTTTTTAGACCATTATAAAAATATGGTACATTAAATTTTTTTTATTGTTTTATTTAATGAGTAGCCCATGTGCGCCTTGTTTTTTTCCCACGATTTAGTATGGCAATTGAAAGCAAGAAGAAGTTGTTTTGCTAAAAATAGAATTTTTTTACTTTAGACATCTTCATGAGTCATTTAATTTAATATCAATGAATCAACTGTACGATCAATCAAGAAAATCAATTGTACAAGCAGTTTAGAAATCGGGAGACAAAATTAGAAATTCTATTGCTTCTACCTCACTATCAACTATAATTGTCATTATTCAGCAACTGAAAAAATGAAAAAGCTTCATTAACCATATGGATCAAAGAGCACAATCAGAAAAGAGAGTATTCTTAAGGGTGCTCTAGTTCAAGAGAAACCGAGCATGGTGGTGTAAAGGTTAGCGTTCTGGCCTCGCATTTGGGAGGACGGTGGTTCGAATCCCCGTCCGGGCATCCAGATTTGGGTTTTCCATGGTTTCCCAAATCACTTCAGGCAAATACCGGGGTGCTTCCTTCAAAAGGCCATGGCCAAGTTCAAGGGAAAGTTGAATGTATTTGTACACCATTTACAAAACCTTGCATTGAACATTTGGATAGAGGAGTTCAAGCATCAGAAGGTTGGTTTAATTTTAGAGTGTTACAGTCACTCCATATCATCAGAATTTTGTAAACTCATAGTATATCTATAATGAATGGCTTGGTTACTCAGTGGTTAAGACGTCTGAAGGCCGAAAGGTACCTAGTTCGAATCCCTCTCTGGGCAGTGGTTTTTATAAGCCCTTAAGTCAATCTGCATAGCTTGCAGTGTTCACATCCAAAGCAAATTCAAGCCAAATGTAGGTTTAACATGGTCCTAGTTGGCCCAAACATCTCCTATAATCCTATGCAAATTATAATTCTGTAATCATGGTTTCTGTATTTGCAGCGTATTTACAGGACATTCCAGGAGCTTAGGCTGTAATTCAGTTCACTATTGCCCTTGTCACAGGATGTTAAAGGAAATATTTAATCAAATATTACTTGTTGTTTATCCAAAAAAAAGCAGCATCAATTTTTGATTCATTGTTGAAAGTGGGTTACCATTTAATGCTTTGAATGAATCTGTGAGTGTGAAATAATAAACATTTAATTTGGCTTGATGCAGGTAAAATCCTTTCATATTAGCAACTAAAAATATTGTGAAATCAGTTGCTTAACTTTCATGTTTTGTTATAAGGGAATAATGAAAAGCTTTCAGTTGGGTTTATTGAAACTTATCAGTGTTAAAGAAGGATTTCTAGATAAAGGAATGGAAGATTTAACATGTTAAGTTCTTTGTTTACCTTTCCATTTATGCTGTACAATTCAGTTCTGTGGTCAGAAAAATGCTGGTTCATAGTATGTGTATATCCAAAGCATTATGAGGCTCTTTGGGAAGCACCCTATTCCTCAATATTTTAGATAGCCTTGGCATTCCAGGTCAAATCATACCTCTCCCTAAAGCTCATTTTCATGAAAGTTTAAACACGGGTTCATTGCTAACATAATTTAAAATTTAATCTTGTTTTTCATGAATACCATGTATTCGAGTGAGTTATATAACAGTTCTAATATTTGCACTTCCACAAAAATAAACATGAGCTCTAACCTGAAGAAGAGTACAATAATGAGTGTAAAGTAAAACTTTTCATTAAGTAGTACGATAAGTTTATCATTTGAAATAACCACATTAGTTTGGCATAAGTCACTTACCATTAGAACATAACTTCTTCCTGTGGGAATGAGAGGATTCATTTTTGACAAAACATCAGTGTTTCTTGGATATGAGAATGGTGTAGATGGCCCAGATGGATGAAGAAAAGTTTTTACTTCATCAGATTTTTCATTTTTCTGTGAAACATACTTGAGGCACCAGTTACCTTTAGAGGAAACCTGATTATGTCTTCTGTTTCATGTTTCTCTGGAGATCTTGACAATTCCTTTTCCCAACCCTTCAAATTATCTGATAGGTTTTTTCACCAATAATTTTGAAGTAGTTTTGGAATGAATGAATTGGTGCTACTCTCCTTTCACTTTTAAAAATTTTGTCATGAAATCAGATTTTCAAAAGTTTTATAATTTTTGTGTTGTGTGGCAGACCCATCTGAAAAATTAAAATGCAGTTGTCTTTCAACACTGCAGAACACGTAATAGATCATAATCAACAGCCAATAGATATACAGACAGACATGCAAATATCAACCATAAACAACAACATAATAATCCACAAATACTAACATTTCAAGAAAACCATCAGATTCAGAAATCGCTGGTTGAAGGAAAGAACGTAATAAATGAAAACACAACCTGGCAGATCTAACTCGTACACAGTACTCAAAAGAAAATAAGAAATAAAATCATTAACCACAAAAAGACACAGTTAACAGTGAAACACATAAAACACATCAAACTAATCAGAAAAGTGTATCAAGAATGTGTGCTACCCACCAATTAAAAACATAAGATAAGTAGAAAACGAAGCCCTATCATTGTATATTCTAAAGTAAACAAAATACAGGTTATTAGAATTTGGAACACTACAAGGGGGTACCCAAAAATAACCAGAATAGCATTGCCGTGGGCGGATCTTGTGTAGTACGCATTTCTGCCGCTAGGCATTTATAGCACAACTCATTGCGAGTTCAGTGCCGCCTGTGTTGTCGACCTGGCTTGTCCTGTTAATCTTCAGTGATTGTTTTTGCTTGCACTGTTTTGTTTTTGATGATGGCAAGTTTAAGTGAGCAACTTGCAGCTGTGAAATTTTGTTTTCTATTCAGGAAAAATGCTGCTGATACTGTTTAATATTGAAAACAGCTTACAAAGATGATGCTATGGGAAAAACTCAAGTGTACGAGTGGTTTGCTCAGTTTAAAAATCGTGATATGTCGATTGATGACAAACCTCATTCTGGACATTCATCAACTGCCCAAATCGACGAAAATGTTGAAAAAATTCAAGAACTTGGCTCTGAGACCATTAAAAGACAATTGATCAACTATCAGAGATTAATGGTTTAGGTTGGAGCTCGGTTCAGCTATTTGTGGCAGACAGGAGACTGGTTCTTCCTCCATGACAATACACCTGCACACACAGCTTTTTCTGTTACGCAGTTTTTGGCTAAAAAAAAAAAAAACACATGGTGCCACTGCCCCACACACCTTACTTGCCTGATGTAGCTCCGTGCAACTTTTTTTTATTTCCACGCATGAAAAGGGGCATGAAATGGCACTGATTTGACAACATTGAAGAGGTCAAGAAGAAATGAGGGAGGAGCGTACAGCCATTTCTAAAGATGACTATAGAAAATGTTTCGAACAGTGGAAGCATCGGTGGGACAAATGTTTTAGTTGTAATGGAGAGTATTTTGAAGGGGATAAGGTTGTTTTGTAAAAAAATTGAAAACTTATAGCTTTTTAAAAATAATTCCTTTTTTTGGGTACCCCCTCATATATTGAAATTCCATAACAGCAAGAATGATAAGGATATAGAAAAATGTCCCATAGTGCAAAAAATACACAAAAAACTGCTGATGCTGGGAATAGTGTATAATTACATGCAAATGTGAGACAATGAAATGCATGTAAGTTTATACCATAAATTCACTGTGTAAAAAGTAGCATACATCAAAGTAATTACAAGTATACACACTCAATAGACCGAACTGCTAAAAATATTTCAATGCCACAGAGTATGAAAATTCGGAACATAAATAAGAAATAAACAAATTCAATTGCATGGCCATGATATTAATTATTCTTACAAATTGATAATAGAATTTTGTTTGGATGTTTTGAACTTTTGATGTCAAAAATGAGGGTTTTTATCCACCCGAAAGGTGTTAACAGCAACTGTGTTGTGCTGTAGACGATCTAAACAACTACATAATTAAAATATTCTACTTTGTTTGCCTGTTTGAAATGTGTTACAAACGGGTTTCTGTAATGTAGTTTAGGAATGCTCTGTTTTGTTAAACTATTATCAATATTAATTTATTAACTTTAGCTCAAGTTTAATTGAAATTTTTTTAAATGTGAACTAATAAGTATTGCCAGCAGATTACAAGTGTATATGATTTCATTGTTTTAGACACCAAGGCAGTAGGTAATACTTGAAACAACGAAACAAGGAATTAATAATAGCAAATAAGGTGGCTAAGGATGGGTTTATGAAGAATATTATTGTGGAGGGGCCACAGACGGATACATCTAGAAATTTCTATGGCTGTGATAAACTGTGGGGAAGGGAGGGTGTTGAGACAATTATAGATAAGGATGAAGAAGAAGTTACTGAGGATTTGAAGAAAAAAAAGCAGAGATTTTAAATTACCATTTTAGATGATTCAGGAATAGGAGCATGTAAATCAGAGAATGAACTTATTTACACAATTAGAAATGAACAAAATAAAAAATTTGAAATTCATACTAAGGAAATCATGAAAGAACTAAGACAGCTAAAAAACATAAAGGGACTGGTGTAGATAGTATTACTATGAATATTTAAATACAGTAGAATGTGACATTGTACCCTACCTTGAAATGTTATTTAAATTGAGTCTGGATACCTGCTGCTTACCAGAGGTCTGGAAAGTGTGATAGTAGTATGGGTACATAAAGGAGAGTTGACAAATAGTGTAGAAAATTATAGGCTAATCAGTTTGATATCAGTAGTACGTAAATTAATGGAGAGATTGATATGCAGCCACATCAGAAATGTGAGGAATGTAAGTTGTTTTCATGTTGATAGCATGGCTTCAGTCAAGGAGTTTTATGGTACCTACCTGGGTAAGTCAACATGGGATGAATATAAATGCAAAGAAGAGTCTGCTTATTAGGTACACAGATAAAGAGACTAAACGTTGGTTATCATTATAAGGTGGGGAAAGAATTGCTTGTTGAAGACTTGATAAAAAAAAAAATTAAACTGGGCAGGACCCATTGAAGAGGTAGGAGGAAAAGGTTTCAAAATCATTCACTTGATGTGAGGGAATGTACCAGAGAAGTAAGGGAATTTTGTGTAGTATGGGACCCACATTTTGGGTGTCAGTACAGGAGCTCAGGGGGGTGCAAAAAAGGCTGCTAGATTTGTCTCTGAAAATTAATGCAGAACTCAAGCAGAAATTGATATGATAAAGGAGCTGAAATGGGAATCACTGGAAGACAGGAGGGTGAAGAGAGCCATTGGAGTGTACAATGTGTATATTGGTGAGAGGGTGATATTAGAGTAAGAATTAGGAGTAGAGCTTGGGAGGGAAAAGATGACTATGATCACATGCTGGCTCTCGATTTCAGGCATAAGGGTGTAGGAAGAGTTTCTTTCATGGGTAAGAGTGTAGGGAATTGAACTAAGTTACCTAGAGAAATGATGAATAATTACTAAAAATGCTGAAACAATTTAAAGTTGAAATTTGTAGATGGAAAAATTAGGCAAGTACAGGAAAGGGGAAGAGTGGGTGTATAGGGAAATTGCACCTGAGTGTTCCATTGCATTGACATCAGTGGTTGGTAAATTAATGGAGAGATTGTTATGCAATCAGAAATGTATATGGGGAACATAAGTGGTTTTAAAGTCAACAACATGGCTTAAAGACAAGGATATTGAAGTGAATCAAATCTCAATTAGTAGGCTGTATGCAAGGTATTTCTTACGTAATATTCAAGGAACACCAAAGGATAGTGTAGCACTAGATCTTTGAAAGGCTTTTGACAGAGTGAGCCATAAAATGGTGCTAAGTTAAAAACTGTTGGAGTAGATGAACAATTTGTTTTGGGTAGAAGAATTCCGAGAAAGTAGTAAGCAAAAAGTCATTGTATGAAGCAAAAGAAGTGGAAGTGAAAATGGGACTGCCCAGGGGTTACCATATTGGGACCATTGATATTCATTATTCTAATGAATGATTGTGTTAATGGTTTACTATCAGAAGTTAGGAGATGACATAATGGTATATAGCAAGATCAAAATTGGAGAAGACTGAGCAGCTGCAGTGTGGTCTGGACAGGATGGTTAGGTCAAAATGGTATGAAGATAAATGGAAAGAAGAATCAGTTCTGTCTTCAGATTAGGCAGCTTCTGTGGGACAAACGTATTCCAATTACAGCCAAACTGTCACTGTATAATTCGTTTACCCATTACAATGTACAGTCTGGAAGTATGTACCATTACCAGCAGAGATGAAGTTCCTGAGATCAGTGGTACAGAAAATCAGAAGAAACAAGATCAGAAATGAGGTGATCCTTAAAGAGTTCTCAGTCAATGAAACTCTTTTCGAAAAATTACCAAAGCAAGATTGCAATAATTGGGACATGTCAAGTGGATGGACCCAACGAGTACAGTGAGGAAAAAGAACTGAAGCATTAAAGACCAAAAGGTTGGCCCAGGAGGAGATGGCTTGATCTCGTGAAACTGGATCTACAGAAAAAATGTGTATTATGGTCTAGAGTCCAAGAAGAGAAAACATATTTGGACAGACAATGGTGGTGAGGGCTCTTACACTGCACCTGCGAAACTGGAGACTGATGATTATGAAGACACAGCTTATTAGGTACAAAGATAAAAAAAAACCTAATGGTTGATTATGATTATAACATGGGAAATGAATTGGTTGTTGAAGACTTGAAATTTGAATACTTTGGTATAACATTAGTTAAGAAACACAATTGGGCATGACACATTTGACAGGTAGTAGCGAAAGGTTTCAAAATCCCTTACTTTTTGGAGAGAGTGATGAGGGTATGTACCATAGAGGTAAAACTTTGGTTAGACCATTGCTTGAATATGGTGAGGTAGTATGTGATCCACATTTTGCGTATCAAATACAGGAGTAGGACGTAGCACGAAGAAGATCTGCTCCAGATTTATCTCTGAAAATTACCACAAAACACAATTAGTAACTGATATGATAAAGGAGCTGGAACAGATTTTGTTGGAAGACAGGAGAATAATGAAGAGTCATAGGTGTATACAAGGTATAAATTGATTTGAGGAAACCATGGAAAACCCAAATTTCAATGACCAGATGAGGATTTGTACATGTGTCTACCGAAATGCCATGCTCATTGAGAAAGTAGAAAGAAAATTAGTTTTGCAGGACCTAGAAGTGAAAGTAAAAACCAGGCTTAGAAACTAACTTCTGATTTAATTTTGTAAAATGTATTTATTGTGTTAAGTTTTTGTAAGTGAGTATATAACTTCTCATGAAATACCAGTTTATTTTAACAGCAGTTAATTAGCATTTAAAATTGGTTTCAAAGTTGCCTTTTGTATTGTTAAAGGGACATGGTGTTATGGTGTTTGAAGATGGAACACATTATGAGGGGGAATTCAAATCAGTGGGTGTATTCAATGGAAAAGGAACACTTACATTTAGCAGCGGTGACTACCTGGATGGTTCGATGCATGGTGCCTGGAATGATGGTATTAAAGTGATGGGGACATTACATAAGAATATCCAAAACCCATCAGCCAAGTCACAGACCAAACCAAGGTAACTGTCCTACTTGTTAGAAATTTGTCATTTAGTGATATTTTGCAAATAGTAAATTATTTTTATCTTAAATTTTTCTTCAATTGGGCAAAATTAAATTTCCAGTCTGAACAAAGTAGCTTCTAAATATTTCAGTTTTGTCTCTTTCCTTTTCAGTGTACTAGTATAATATTTCTGACAGCTCTGCTTTGCCTGAAGGAAAAATGTTTGTGGATATAAAGAGTATGGTACATTATCATCCTGGAAAGTTTTATCTTTTACGAATTCCTGTTTCTGAGATTTTGTCTTTTAAGTTTTCAACGAATTTATGATAGGTTTTATTTTATTTTGTAAGATATTTAATCCTAATATGTGTTTGGATGAAGCTCCATTTCATTCATTAGTACTTTTACTTGCACCTTGTGCTGTTACAGGACTGGTTTGTCTCAGGCATTTGGTAACAGATGGATTTGTTTCCAGTTTTGGTCATTAGATTACGGTTTTCCAAAATTGTTCCAGCTGAATGTTCCTCCACATACCTTTTCTGCAATTTTATTCTGGCTCTTATGTCCATAATTTCAGGGAGTTGTAAACTTAAAAAAAAAAAAAAAAAAAAAACTCGCCACATCAATTTTCAGCTGCAGCAGACTGGTTATGATAGTGAACAAATCTTTTAAAAGAATAATCATGGTAATTTCTGTAGCTTCAGAATTATTGCAAAATTAACCTCCTGTTGTTTATTAATTAAAAATAGGTAGTGCAACAATCTGCATAACACAAATACTGTAACAAATATTGTGATAGTGAAAATTCTATATTGGTTGAATTTGAGCTTAAACCTCCTTTTTTCTGAGGAAGGGGTCTGAGTAAGCTGGTTCTATTACTTCTGTTGATAGGAGAAAAATAAGCATATTTACGTATATGCATATCACTTATATAACATGTATATAATACTTAGGTCTTCTAAGAATCAGAAGAAGCTACGAAAAAATTATTAAAAAGCAACAGGACTAGTGAAATATGGGGGGACTTTTTTTGTAAAACGTACTGTCCCAATAGAATATAAAAGATAAAATATTCTCACTTCCCAAAAAAAAGGGAATAGAAATGATGTAATTCCTGGGGAATAATTATTCTCAATTTTACCTACTAATCAGCAGACAGCAAACTATCTCTGATTCAGTTTTGGTTAGAGGCAGGAATAGAGTGTTGCAAGGAATTTGACCATTGCTTTTTGAAGGAACCATCATGTCATTCATCTGATGTGATTTGGGGAAACCATGGAAAACCCAAATTTCAATGGCTAGTTGAGGATTTGAACAAGTGTCTACCCAAATGCCATGCTCGTTGAGGAAGTAGAAAGAAAATTAGTTTGGCTGGACCTAGAGGTGAAAGGACTCTGAAAACATCTGATAAACTGTATGAAAAGTAGGATATCTTTACCCATCCCCCCAAAAAAAGGCCAGGATGTATTTTATCTCCTACTCTACATTGATAACTTCACTAAGAAAAGACATGTGTCCCTATATTTCACTCTGCAATCACCACGACCTAGTGCAGACCACTGGTGTTTGTGTTTGGTAGCAGCCTCAAGTTTTCCATTGTGCAATACTTTGGCTACATGGCGATAGCTGTGGGTATGTGGGTTATATGGTAGTTGAAATTGCTGGATCTCATATTTATCTCGATATTCATATTTCAAGCAAAGACATGTGTCCCTATATTTAACTTTGCAGCCACAACTATTTAGTGCACACCACTGGTGTTTGTGAATGGTAGTAGCCTGGAGTCTCCTATCGTGCACTATGGTGGTTGCATGTCGGTAGCTGTAGGGGTGTGGGAGATATGGTGGTTGAAATAGGTTGACTTTTGATCAAAGTGTTCTAAAAAAATCTTTGGAATCTTGGAACGTTATTGGATATTTAAGTGTGTTCTCGAATACTATTCTAGAGTATGACACATTTTCAGCTATTAACAAATATAAATAATTAAAATGATACGGATTTTGATGGGACTTAGTTAGTTGCTGATTTGCCAGCCTCTTTTTACCCCACAAATATTTAAGATTCATTACAAAAATATATAAACCTCCAAATTTTTGGCAAGTCGTGGGCACCAGCTAGTTATGGAATAAAAATTAATTGCGATACTTCTGTGAACACCAAGTCATATCCAAGAGAATGAAAATAATCTCCAATGATCCATTAGTCATCTAAATAAGCTCACATTTGAATATGATTTAAAACTCTTATCATCAAAGACTTTAAAGGAAAGCTTACTATAAAATTGAAAATAGTTTCAAATGATATAATAATAGAGCTGGTATCACACTTCCAGTATTTAAGATGCATGTAAGAAAGAAATGGATTGCAAACTAGCCAAACTTAATTTGGTCTCCAAATCCTACAGAACACAATACATAGGAAAATTGGAACTGTTACTCAGTACTTGGCAGTACCTATAATGTTGTGTGGAGCAGAGAATTAGATGGAGACAATGAACAATACTAGCTGAAAACTACCAATTTACAGAGGTGTAGAATTTGATGATAAACAACAGATTTCTTTGCATTTTTTGCTGCAATTTAGGTTCTATTCAACAGCCTTTGCATCATATTTGATGATGATCCTCCTCACCATTTTTTTTTTAAAAAAAACCTCTATATCTCTCTATGCCCTTCTGCCCATGTCAGAGATCATTCAGGATGAAAGTGGAATATAGAATAATTGAGGAATGACATGCTGAACCTATATACAAAATTTTAATCAAATTTATTTTATGTTTTTTCCCCATAGTCTAAAGAAACCAGCTTTGCTCTTTTGACCTTGCCCAATCTCATAGGATGATTTATGGCCAACAATCCTGCAAATGCCAGAATGGTTCAATAAAAAGGTCTATTTGTACCCTCTCTTCCCATTCTCTCCCACCTCTAATGACCTCCATGTCAATACAGGGTAAAGTAAAAAAAAAAAAAAAAAAAAAAAAAAAAAAAAAAAAAAAAAAAAAAAAAAAAAATTAAGACATCAGAACTGTCTTCTTTTTACCCATTGAATGACAGGATTCATTAATATCGAAATAGACAGCTCCATAATGTGGAGAGGTTGGCATATAATAAAGTTCACAAAGAAATTCTTTCCTCTGGATCAAGAGGAAAGAAAACCCTAGCCTTTAAGAGACCTTAAAAAGATTGCTTGACTTTACTGATTGGAATAGATGAACTAAAATAACCTAATCCTTGAAGGGAGAAGATGATGAAATACATTTGTCGCTGTCTCAAACAGTAGAGCATGAAGAAGTAGGGTGAGGTGGTTGTTAATGGAAAAAGAGAAAATAAATCATACCCATTATTCACCAAAGTTGCTGGAGTAGGCCTCTGGTGACAAAAAATTCTACACCTAAACAATAATTTAGGTGTTGCCCTTACTAGTGACTATGGAATGTAAAGCACATGGCTGTTTTTTTCACTTGTGCTTGCTTTCAGCCATATAAATGGTTATTGTCTGACCGTTAGATTCAGAGAAGAGGTGGTGCAGGGAGACAAAAACAATAGTGTTGGAAGTATGAAAAAACTGTATAAGGTGTTAAATCAGGAAAATTTCAGCTACTCCTATGATGGTACGATTTTCTTTGAGAAATAGTTATTTCATCATCAGTTTAAGAAATTTTAATTCATTTTCATCTCCCTTGGTAATTTATTTAAATCCTGGATTCCCTTACAAAAGAAAATTTTATCTCTCCCTTATATTTGTGATTGAATGCCGGCTTATGCTCTTTTTTTCTTTTCCATGGAGTACGTTCAACTCATCCACAAATACCTTTCCAAGTGTCATCAACAACATATGCCTTGTACATTATCATGACATTCTTCACCCTTCTCCTGTCTTCCAATGAATACTATTCCAACTCCTTCATTGTATCAGCTACTCTTTCTTTAAAGCAGTAATTTCCATAAATAAATCTAGATGCCATTCTTTGCAACTCCTGTATTTGATATCCAAAATGTTTGTCCCACACTACACTAACATATTCATGATCTGACCAAATATTTGTAATCTAAATTCTTAATCAGTACATCACCTCATCACCCTCAAATAAATGAAGGATTTTGAGATCTATTCCTACCTTCTGCCCAGTGTGTCCTGCCCTATTGAGTTTTTCATCTTTAATGCCAACTTTCACTTCAAGTCTTAAACGAGCAATTCCTTCCCAGCTTATAATCTTAAACAACCTTTAGTTTTTTATCTGTGCACCTAATAAGCTGACTTTACTTTACATTTATCTTCATTCCTTGTTGACCTACCCAGCTAGATATCACGTCCAAGTAATCCTGTTGCTGTTCAGTCTTCTCCTGTTATGATGTTATTACATAACCTTGTTATGGTCACACAACCTATCTTCTGATGACAATCCATTAACACAATAATTCATTAGAATAATGAATAGCAATAGTCCCCTTACACCCTGTGGCTTTCCAATTTTCTCTTGTGATGAACCAGTTACTTTTTTTCTCTCTTTTCACCTTTATCACTACCTGAAAAGGAGACTTCTGTGAGTAGGAACACTACTTGGCCAACGTGAGAGGTAGTTAACATTAATAAAAACACTTGATAGATATATACAAATTATATACATTTATTCATGGATTGTACATTCCACTAACCATCCCCTTTAATATGGCTGTTGCATTCAACCAGTCCAGGTCAGTCTTGGGTTGCTGCTATTGCCTGGGGAAGTGAGCGTAGGGATATAATAATTTGATAATTTAGTAAACAATCACCCTTAGTCTGACAGATTCTATACCAGGTTCTTCCATCAGTGCATTCTCCTTTTGATTCTACTGCTGCCACAATCATCTCCCACGATTAATGTTGCTTCCGTCTCTCCCTTGATCTCACCACTCAGTCTTGGTGCCTATCTACCATCTCTGCTTGGCCTTGAAGATGCTGCTTCGTAAACAATTCTGTAACTAATGTAGATTGATCCCAATAGCTCAATTTAATTGGCCTCTCCTCATCTATGGCTCAAGGAGATGAAATGATGTTGGCCTTATCGTATGCTGTCTTTGTTCTGTCATAGCATACCTGTTGCTACCTTGCTCACTTGAAATTGCTGATTCGGTTGACCTACAATAATGGTTAATGCTTTGCTAATTTGCACATTCCCTGGCTATAATGTATATATGTATTGCAATCACAATTGACCTGGTCTGGTAAACCATTGATCTACCATATCCTTCCACCTCTTTTGATACTGTATTTCCTACCCTAACTCTTTGCTCTCTACATTTAAATGATTCCTCCAGCCAGCAAGCCAGTTTTTCATTGATTACAATGGTTTTTACCTTATTTAACACCATATTAACATATGGGTGCTTGGTGCCTTTGGTCTGCTCAATCAGTTGTGCGAAACTTCCTTCCCTTACTAAGGTATCTGCAATTATTTTCCCCTTGTATTTAATAATAATATTTCAATCTTAGTTGACAACTGTTAAATTTAAATTCCCACCATTAATTACTGTTGAATGCTCACCTCTAAACCCTGAGACTATATTTACTTTCTCCCCAAGAACCTCATATTCACAATTTATTCTTCCAATTAGATTTGTGCATTATAATTCACGAAGAAGAGCGCTCAGTTTAGTTCGCAGCTCCCTCGCGAACTAGTTCGCTCTTTTACTTCGTTAGTTCGCGTCTCGAATTCAGAGAAACAGATCGTTCGCTTGCCTTGCTACCGCTACTGCACACGCTATTTTGTTTGTTATGTCAGTTTTATTAGGACATAATCATTTTTTTTGTCGTTTCTAAATGAAATTTAATATGACCTACTTAACAAAAGTTATTGCTTAATAATAGCCATTTCAAATGACATTAGCCTGATCAGTTGCCGCCGATAAACCAAAGGCTCATTGTCCTTTGCACAAATGGGTAAACTGAATAACTGTGCTGTTTTTACTATTTACTTTACATGCATTCATAAATATTAATTTTTTAAATGGATTTATGTATTAGTTCATGGAAGAAACATTAGTTATAAAAGGCACTAATGACCCCACCGTCAACGCGCCCTTAAACCCCAACAACAATACAACATTACTTATAAAATATTATAAATGCGTTTATTTTGATGAATTAAAATACCCGTTTATAAGTAATCGGCTTTTTTTATTTAAGTATAGTTTTGAAAATCATGAACAAAATATAATTCTACTATTGGCTACAAGTTAAGTACTATATGAAAGAAACAAGATTACCTATATTATTAAGAAAAGTAACAGTAATACTTCCAATTTGATACCTAACAATTAGACATATAAAAATGACAGTGACCCTTGAATGAGAAAATGGTAACAATAATGAAAGTGGGTAAATTTCCAGTAAATTGGAAGTCATTGAGTTATTTTTTATTAGTGTAGGGAAGGATAATCCAACACACATTCACAATATTTTGGCGACGAATGAAACTGATGAAGACACAAAAGATAAAATCTTTTTGAATGTCACAAGTCATTTCTTTACATAACTTTCACAAATCTGTTAACAAACAGACTGAGAGAAGTATTATATTATGTCAGCTTTAAAATGAGCGTTAGAAAAATGTAAAAGATACTGTTTCTTTAGTTAAGAAAACAAGAAAAAGCCTTTAAAAGCCAAATTCTCCACAGAAAGTGATAATATTAAAAATAATACTCTAGTATTCGTTGATAAAAGTGTGGAGTATCTTAGTAAATAGTTAGATTTTAATGAAAGCAATTGGCTATAGAAAATACAAAAATTAAATTTAAAACACGAGGTTTCATTTAATGGCTGAGAGACAATATTAGAGGTTCTAAATTTATGACAAAAGAGTATCGAAGTGAACGAACTTTACTCTGAAATAACAATATTACACGAAATCTAGGTAAAAGTAAGAGCAGTATTTCATTAGTAACTATGAGCTTTTGATAGACATTAATTTAAAAACTGAAAGCGATAAAGCATATTACAATTTTACTGTAGACAGATAATTGTTAAAGATGCAAGAAGTGCAAAACAATATAGCTTAAAAAATCAAATAGTAAAAAAACATATCCTTTGTCCTTTTCTACTCTTTCGTAAAATATTATATTTTTGAAGTGTACTATATTTTTATAGGTTATTATAAAAAAAACATTCTACCATTAACCGAAAAAATGTTGGTAATCCTAGTGGCGAATGGTGATAGTTCGCGACCGGGAATGCTCAGTTTAGTTCGCGAACGGTACCGCTCAGTTTAGCTCGCGAATGGTACTGCTCAGTTTAGTTCGCGAGCAGTAGCGCTGTGTTTAGTTCGCGAGCAGTTGCGCTGTGTTTAGTTCGCGAACTACGTCGCTCCGCTCATTCGCTCGCTAGTGCTACTTCACGCGCTCTCTTCTTTGTTATAATAGTTGTGGTTACTGATAGTTGTCTTTTAAGTGTTAATGGGTTCAAAGTGTGTTTTGTTTTCATATTCCATGTTAAATTTCAGTTTTTGATTTCTGCAATATTTATTAATGTTTAACAGTTACATTTTTTTATTTATTTTTTATATCTGTCTCTTCAGTGAAATGTGTCCACAGCGAACTGTGTTACCTTTTAGATAATAAATTTAAACAAAAGTTGGTCTATGGGAAAGGATCGAACGAACTAAGGAGCGAGAGATCAGGGAATTAGTTCGTAGTTCGCTCGTGGGAGCGCTCTTCCGAACTACTTCATTCACGAACTACACAAGACTACTTCCAATGTGGTAAGCAGCCATCACCCTAATGTTTTCTTTCTTATCACTGTAGATATCATTAGCTATGGTCTCTGGATATCAGTGAACTATAGTAGTCTTTGATAACCAATATGAATACTGCTCCACCAATTGCTTCTCTATCTCTCTGGTACACTCTGTAATCATCAGGGAAAACCTCATTCCTTTAACCAATACTCTACTCCTATAACTACTTGTGGTTATCTCTATTAAGTTAACAAACTCTATTACTTTGTTCATTATACTCTTACATTTCGCAAGTAACAGTCTTATAATTGGCTTTGCAATTTTTCAGCAATATGCTTCTTCTTCCCATTTAGGACCCTGCATTTTTCGTTACATCAGCTTCAGCTATTTCTTTAGCAGTTGTGATTTTTCCCATCATGCATCTGCATTCAGTATCCATTTGGTAACCAATTTTTATTACCTCACAGGCAGCCTCTAATTTAAAAAAAGTACTACCTTGATCGCATAACAACTGGAAATGTGACATGCCTAGAGAAACTCTACCTACCAATAGTCCATAGGCATAACACTCCAGTCATAACTAACACTTTTGTCAAGCTGCACCTATTTTCGATTTTGGCTCACAGCTTGATTCAATGGAGACCAGTCATGGTGACTTCAACATCTTCCACAAGTCACTATACTACAACTACTGTTTCTATCAGTATTATTTTCTGTATCTTCCACTATATTTTATTCTCCTTAGTGAAACCTCTATAAAATGAACCTATATGATTTATTACCTGACCTAACTTTGCACTAGGTTTGAAAAAACTTATGACTTCGTAGCATATTTCTAATAGATCCTGCAGAAGAGAGCCTACACCTCTGCTGTGGTTACTACCTATCAGCTGAACTCTTTTGTTCCTGTTTTAATCTTGAATGCCTATATTCGTAAAGGCCTGGTGCATGCTTAACCTACTCATACATTTTTAGGAGTGTACTACCCTCTCGGCTCTAGTGTGTGTCATTTATTTGTGTTCTGTCTTATGTGGACCTTACACGATCCGTATAAGTATTAACAATTCAGCCATCAATACTTGCACCTACCAGTCTCAATACTGGATCGATATCATTGACAATACTACTGTCAATAAATTTGCTCAGAGAATTTTTCAACTACAATAAATTCTGGATTACGAAAACTTTATGCCAATAAAAATTGATTCATAAATATACATGGAATGCCAAAGGAAGGCGAGTCTTAACTATTTTTGTTATAGTGAATGAAAGAACAAAATCAATGGTACAGCAGGTAGTGACATATACATAGACCATTTTCTTCTAATAAGCATACAAGTACTTTGAACAAAATGGAGGAAAAGTGACACAAAAAAGAAAGAAGGTAAATATTCTGAAAAGTTTTAACTTGGTTTGTTGCAGGAAGACAGTATTAAAGATCTGTACCAAAGAAGACTGACCAAATGTCTGTTAGGCTCTATTTCCACTTAGTGGCTAGTCACAGGTGACCACAAGTTGCTATCAGCTAGTTTTGTAGCATCTGTGTGTGTGTCTGTATTCTACAAACCAGCTTATTTTCAAAATGGATGTCGATGAAATAAATGACATTAACAAAAAGAAAATGAAAACATAGTTTTTGGATGGATCCTTTATTATTTACATTTTTGTTGGAGATTATGGAGAACGCAGTGTCACATCTATATTTGGAGATAGTACATTCAGTATATAAAAAAAGCTGACCAAGAATGACAAAATATTCCACAAAATGCACCACTTTCATTAATAAAGAACACACTAATGCCTAATGTTTTTGTTGTTGATGATGCTTTCAAACTAACTGACAAAGTTATGCGTCTGCATAGTGGGCACACTTTAACAGCAAAAGAAAAAAATATTGTTTAACTACAGGTTGTGTAGAGCAAGGCAACATATCAAGTGTACATTTGGCATAATGGCCAGTAAATGACATATATTTCACAGAGCTTTAACCACAGACATAGATTTGTCTATAGCCATCGTAAGTTATATGTGTTTTGTACTTGAAAGGCACTCAGTCACTCGCAGTGTCACACAGTGCACAATAATTTTACATAGATATTGTGTCTTACCCAACTATTCCAGTCATGTGTTCTTTTACAGTCATGACAACTTCCAAGTCGCGGTCATGTCAATGGGTATGGTTAATGACTTGACTGAATAAATAGAAATTGACTGAATAAATAGAAATCAAGCATGGCTGGCTGTCCGCGACTAGCCGCTTAGTTGAGATGGGGCTTTAGAGAAACCAACAGATACAGAATGTCATAACATAAAGGAATGAGTCACAAGAATAGATGCTGAAGTATTTGGTTTCTGTATTATTTCACAGGCAATTGGCTTCACTGTGGAAGATTTTTAAGCATTCTGACATTTTCCCCTCCGACCCAGAATCATTCAATTCTTCTACAGCTTCTAAACTTTTTTTGCTCACTCAAAAAGCATGACATATTTGAGAGAAACTAACAAGAACTTGCAAAACTCGCAATGACACAAATACACAATCGTGCAGCTGAAGGTGTCCGGCACCACTTACTGTTTCTTTTGAAGTAATTCCATAAGCACATAAGAGTGGGCAGCACCAGTCAAGGAGATTACAGATAGATGTAACACGGAGCTCTAGTACAGTAGCCGGTCCGCTTCCGGGTAGAAAACAGGCATGTGAGTTCCGAGAAACAGTCGCTCGACCTATGCTTGGGTGTGGTCTTTTCAAAACAGTCTTGTTGTCTGACCCATGCTAGGGTTCAGTTGCCAAAGTTTTAAGAAGTAGAATGAAGAAATAAGAAGCAGCGGAAGAGAAATAGAAGGCTTATTTGGCATTCATACAGAATGGCACGGATGAGGTAAGAGAATGTTATCAACAAAAAAGAAATTAAACAAGATCCAAAGTAAAGAAAGCACAGAGAGAAATCTGGAATAAATTTTTCAGTCAGATAGAAAATTCTGTTTATGGGTGCATGGAATTTTTGCTTAAAATACTAAGGAGTTTGAACATAATAAAGAGAGACACTGCACATATCGATATTAAAGAACTACAAGGAGAGATAAAAAAAGGCATAACTAAAAAAAAATCTATGCCAAGATAATTAATGCCTGATTGCAATCAATAGCACAACCCAAACCAGCAGAATTTCAGATTATGACTTTCTTTTTCAGGTAATATGCATATTATAAATGAATTTATAGAGAACAGGAAATAATATCACCTACCGATATACTTTCCATTTGTTGACTTTGAGAAGGCTTTTGACAAAGTATATAGGTAATTACTGTGGAAATCCTTCAAAGAACTTGAAATTTGAAATGTATTATAGAATCAGTAAACAGTTGATATTTTAATACAAATATACTCCTTGAAAAGAGAAATGAATTGCAAATGTTAACAATTAATAAAGGCTTTTTTCAGCACTTTTTAACATATATTGAACAATGTCATTATCATGTGGCAGAATGAATATCCAACAAGGAGTGTAGGCTGAGGACAAGACACATCCCTAATTGTACTTTCATTTGCCGATGACTTACTGGTAATACAGGTTACTGAGAATGGATTACAGAAAGCCTTCCTTGTGACATCATGTATAATATAAGGAAAGATATTGATAATAAAATGAACAAGTATCAGATGTGTGCAATGATAGCTAAAACTTTAAACGACAGGACATTCAGAGATACAAAGATGAAATCCTATAAAGTGATGGAAATTCCTATGATTTTTTATGCAGGTGAGGAGTCATGGATAATGAAGAGAAGAGAGAAAACAATCAGTGTAGATAAAGTTCACAGGGATGCACAAGGTTAGATCTAATAAGAAGCAAGACAATAAGAGAGGAGTTGAAAGTATATAGTATGAATGTCAAGATAGAGGAACATACGAATAACTGGAGAGACGATCTGTATAGAATGGATGGTGCATAATTTCCAAAAGTAGAAAACGAATATAGACCGAAAAGTAAAAGTAGAACAGCTAGACAAAGGTAGCAATGGGAATATTTCTTCAAGGAAACAGGTCAAGAGGCCTAATCCTTGAATGGGAAGAAGCAGAAGGTGGAATTTGCTCTGACACTGTCTTTCTTCCTAACAAGCTGGGTGAATCTGTGTAGGTTTATTTGGTAATTTTTTGATTTTGTCCTTTCAAAACATATATAATCTTGCATAGCTATTATTTTGGCTCTTGGAACCGCTTAGCAAAGCTGTAGGAGAAACATGTGCAAGACTATCTGAAGGTAAATTTTTATAGTTTTTTACTTATTCATTAATGTTATCGATTTTACTTTTTATATACAGACTAGCATCAAAGCATGTCAAAAATGATGGGTTTAATGGAGTGTTCTAGCAATTAATTTCTTTGCAGTTGTTTACCTAAATAGAATTGTTATAAATAAAGCTCAATGTAATTTCTCATCCCTTGTGCTGTAGCATATAGTTTCAGTTGTCAACTTGCCCAGGTTGCTTTTCAGCCTAACCCCAAACTCCACCAATATTTCTGCTAGAAAATCAAAGCTTCAATCACACGTGAATTAATACATTCCCTGTATCGCATGTCAATGTCATCATGCATCACAATATACACTTGATCCAAAATCTTCGCGGTTTCTTACATCTTTCTCGATGTTTTAACGGCTGACACCTTACATGTGGCTGAAATAATGGCTCCAGTGAAAACAAAGGATCCTAAAAATAAATCTTAACAACTTATGTTATGCCACATAATATTAGTTTTAATTGTGGTTTATGCAACATAGATCATGATCAATTGGGAACTTCATTTATTCAAACCAAGGAATGATTTCAGTTTTAAAAATAATGCAACTGATAATTAATATGCCAATTTAAACAAAATACATACTTTTGTTTCAGTGTTCCGGAAATTCATTTCTGACAATTGCTTAACTAAATAGAATTGTTATAAAATAAAGCTCTTTGTAATGCCCCCTACCTTGCATTGTAACAGAAAGTTTCAATTGCCATCCTGGTCTGAGTTGCACTTCAACCTAACCACATACTACGCTATACTTGCCACAAGAAAAACAATACTTCAATCACAAACATATTAATACATGTACTTGTGTACATTTTAGTCACAATAATGTATCATCTTCAATAATCTGCAATAATCTTCATGTATTCTTACAACAAATAAAAACCACAAGTATAAATCACAAGAAAGATAAAAATGGGAAATAATAATTGATGTAACAGTTGTTAAATTGGCAGTTGTTATTGTAATCTTAGTTATGCCTAAATTGTACTTGAATTTGAGTTTCAATAGCAGCTATTAAGTGATTATACTTGATTGAATGTTGTGCTTGTTGTAAGTGTTTGGATAAATCCATGTTTAGTGTTGATGGAACAGTTTGATTTAATTAAATTAGCTTTGGACTGTGATATATTTCTTGGCTAAATGTTGGCAATACATATTCTGGATAGGACAAATTGAGATAATGATTGGCTTCATGTACCACAGGAATAAGGAAATTTTCCGCAATGAATTGAAAATGTGTTGCTTGCTGAATGATTCCTGAATTGTTAGGCTTTATATGACTAATAGTTTGGTTTAGGTCTTCATCCCAACAAGTAACTACACTCCTGGAAATTGAAATAAGAACACATTGACGCCGGTGTGTAAGACCCACCATACTTGCTCCGGACACTACGAGAGGGCTGTACAAGCAATGATCAAACACACGGCACAGCGGACACACCAGGAACAGCAGTGTTGGCCGTCGAAGGGTGCTAGCTGCGCAGCGGTTGGGCACCGCCGCAGTCAGTGTCAGCCAGTTTGCCGTGGCATACGGAGCTCCATCTCAGTCTTTAACACTGGTAGCATACCGCGACAGTGTGTATGTGAACCGTATGTGCAGTTGACGGACTTTGAGCGAGGGCGTATAGTGGGCATACGGGAGGCTGGGTGGACGTACCGCCGAATTGCTCAACATGTGGGGCGCGAGGTCTCCACAGTACATCGATGTTGTCGCCAGTGGTCGGCAGAAGGTGCACGTGCCCGTCGACCTGGGTCCGGACAGCAGCGACGCACGGACGCACGCCAAGACTGTTGCATCCTATGCAGTGCCGTAGGGGACCGCACCGCCACTTCCCGGCAAATTAGGGACACTGTTGCTCCTGGGGTATCAGAGAGGACCATTCGCAACCGTCTCCATGAAGCTGGGCTACGGTCCCGTGCACCGTTAGGTCGTCTTCCACTCACGCCCCAACATGGTGCAGCCCGCCTCCAGTGGTGTCGCGACAGGCGTGTATGGAGGGACGAATGGAGACGTGTCGTCTTCAGTGATGAGAGTCGCTTCGGCCTTGGTGCCAATGATGGTCGTATGGTTGTTTGGCGCCGTGCTGAGTGCCACAATCAGGACTGCATACGACCGAGGCACACAGGGCCAACACCCGGCATCATGGTGTGGGGAGTGATCTCCTACACTGGCCGTACACCTCTGGTGATCGTCGAGGGGACACTGAACAGTGCACGGTACATTCAAACCGTCATCGAACCCATCGTTCTACCATTCCTAGACCGGCAAGGGAACATGCTGTTCCAACAGGACAATGCACATCCACATGTATCCCGTGCCACCCAACGTGCTCTAGAAGGTGTAAGTTAACTACCCTGGCCAGCGAGATCTCCGGATCTGTCCCCCATTGAGCATGTTTGGGACTGGATGAAACGTCGTCTCACGCGGTCTGCACGTTCAGCACGAACGCTGGTCCAGCTGAGGCGCCAGGTGGAAATGGCTTGGTATGCCGTTCCACAGGACTACATCCAGCACCTCTACGATCGTCTCCATGGGAGGATTGCAGCCTGCATTGCTGCGAAAGGAGGATATACACGGTACTAGTGCCGACATTGTGCATGCTCTGTTGCCTGTGTCTATGTGCCTATGGTTCTGTCAGTGTGATCATGTGTTGTATCTGACCCCAGGAATGTGTGTATAAAGTTTCCCATTCCTGGGACAATGAATTCACGGTGTTCTTATTTCAATTTCCAGGAGTGTATATTATCATGTGGTTGTGGCATTAAAAATATCCAATTTTGGTTTATAGAGGTGAAGTTAGGATAGGTTGATCAAGTGTTCATATCTCTCATTGACATAGATGTGAGAAGTTGTTTGCGAAGAATATAGAGGTTTTACATGTAGCCAGATTCCTATCACGTAGAGTAAGTGATGGACAGATGGTAATGGCAGAATTTCGACACTTATCTTGGGCATGGTTAATCAATACTGCATATGCATTTTATGTGTGAGTGAAGAGTAATACATCGTGAGTTTTCCATTGATTATAGTATCCTGTCTGTTTCCAAAAAACCAGAATATTTATTTAAAACAGAATCAGTGGTTTCAATTGGTATTTCAATGATGATTCATAAATTTTCGTCCATTAACGCTACGTTACCAGTTGCTAACTGAAAATAATGGTATATACTGTCCAATGTACAAGGGAAAATCATGTAACACTTTTTGCCTAGATGTCTCTGGGTAGTTTATACATATTATAGGTAAATTTTGGATTAATCAGTGCATCATTAAGCTTCCCGTCAGTAGCTTGAATGAGAGTGATTCTCGATCATGTTAAATCAATCTGTGTGTTGGTGATTGCCAACACCAGTTATTGCAATAACTATGTATTGTATAATTGTTGGATAAAAAATTACTCTAGTTCTTTTAGATTTTACTGAGCATGGTGGGTGAGCGGTTAACGCTCTGGCCTTGAATTCAGGAGGATGCCGGTTTGAATCCCTGTCCGGGTATCCAGATTTGGGTTTTCCATGGTTTCACCAAATCAAAAAGGCCATGGCCGAATTCCTACCCCTTCCTTGTTCCCAGTCCCATCCCGCCTCTATTGACCTCGATGTCGACTAGGCGTAAAGGCATAAGTAAAAAAAAAAGTCTTTTAGATTTTGATTTAGAAGTAACTTATGTTTGGAATATCACAAACATGTTGTTAGTTATAGTGTATTCAAGGTTTTTGGTAGACGTGATTTGTTTCAAAGCAGTAATTTCTAAGTTGTGTTTGGTTTGTTCCAAATCTACTAACCGAGAACTTAATCTTGGATAATCTTGTTCTTGATCCGGCCTAATGCCTGAGAGATCTTCAAGTATCAGATTCACCGGGAAAACCTACGATTACATAACATTTTCTTGTTTGACAAATACTGTGTCACTGCTAAGAGGCATGATTTTACAGCACTGAGTTAAAGCTCTTCCTAGTAAAGAAATTAATATGAGTAACAAGAATCTGAAGCAATACATTTTCCTCTGTATACTAATTCAAAAAATAAAAATCTATAAAAAAAAATCGAATGGATAAATGTCTGAAAAAGTTAAGAATATGAATTGTTGCCAGCAGGTGCTACTAATCTTATGTTTCCGTATATTTCACTTTTCAGCCGCCACTATCTAGCACAGATCAATGGTGTTTGTGTGTGGTAGTAGTGTGGAGTTTCCTATCGTGCATAATGTTGGCCGAACGTAGATAGCTGTAGGACATGTTGGTTAAAAGTGGTCGACTTGGGGCACTTTCATATTCCGACCGAAGATGCATGTGTACCGATGTATCACTTTTCACTATCTAGTATTTGAGTGTGGTAGTAGTATAGAGTCACCGATCGTGCACAACGTTGGCCGAATTTTGGTAGCTTTGGGGGTGTGGGAGAAATTGTGTTCGAAAATGGTCGATCAAGATATTTTTGTTTCTACCAAATACATGTGTACTTTGCTGCCTCAACTACATAGCACAGACTACTGGTGATTGTGTGAGGTAGTGGCAACAAGTCTCCCATCATGCACTATGGAGGTTAGATGTCGGTAGCTATGGGGGTGTGGGAGATATGGTGGTTGAATGTGGTTCAGTTGGGGCACTTTTATATTTCCATCAAGGATGTATGTGTCCCTATGTATCATTTTTCTGCCAAAACTATCTGGCGCAGATCACTGGTGTTTGTGTGTGGTAGTAGGATACAGACACCGATCATGTGCAATGTTGGCCAAATGTCGATAGCTGTGGAGTGTGGGAGATATGGTGGTTGAAAGTGGTCGATCAAGGATATTTTTGCATTTCTACCAAATACATGTGTGTCTGTATATTTCACTTTGCTGCCTCAATTACATAGCACAGACCACTGGTGATTGTTTGAGGTAGTGGCCTCGAGTCTCTCATTGTGCACTATGGTGGTTAGACGTCGGTAGGTATGGGGTGTTGGAGATATTGTGGTTGAAATTGATCAAGTAGGGCATTTTCCTAATTCTACCAGATACGTATATGTCCCTGTATTTCACATTGTAGCCAGAACTACCAAACGCAGTTCATGGGCGTTTGTATGTGGTAGTAGCCTGGGTTCTTCGATCATGTACTATAGTGATTACATGTCGGTAGCTGGGGGGATGTGGTAGATATGATGGTTTAAAGTGGTTGACCTGATAAAAAATAGACGTGTCCCTATATATCACTCCACAGCCAAAACTACCCAGCGCAGTCCACTGGTGATTGTGTGTAGTATTAATTTCAAGTGTCCCACCATACGCAATGGTGGTGTCATGACGCTAACTATGGGGGGAGGGGAGATATGGTGGTTGAAATTGATGACGGAGGGCAGTTTCATATTTCGACCAAAGACATGTGTGTCACTATATTTCTCTTTGCCGCCATAAATACCCTGCGTTGATCACTGATGTTTCTGTCTGGTATTAGTCTCAAGTCTCCCATCATGCACTATGCTGGTTACATGTTAGTAGCTGTCAATCAAAATTCTTTACAATCACAAATAAAGTCGTGGGCATCAGCTAGTTTTGCTCTATATTGTAATATCCTAGGTTCACTGCTAAGTTCAAGAGGGAATCTTAATTCTAAGTTGAACTACTAAGCTTTCTTTCAATACTCAATTCCGAACAGTGATGTGTTGACTGTCGTTCTACTACTTGTCAGCAGCTGCTGAGGCCGCATTCGAGTCAGCCGCATCAGTCTGCTACCGGGCAACAGCTGTGACTTGCAAAAAATATTTCCTCTACAGAGTCTGCACATTGACTTTAGCACTTTACAACAAATTTGGTTGAGCAGAAGTTAACATAGATCTCGTTGAGTAGAAGTAAATCCAATTAAGCACTATTTCATTTATTTTATACACATTTCTGAATCAAAGTTTAATGTAATGACTATATTACTTTAATCTTCTCCTAATTAAGCTTTATATTTTAAACTTGATGATGTGACTCACTGGCATCAAGTGCTACAAAAATGAACTATTCAAGGCAAAAAAAGTTGTAGCTTAGTTACTAGTTACATAGCATTCTATTTCTGAAGTTATATGAGTGACTAGAATCTGTAGTTACTGTTGGAGTCTTTCCCTTTTTATGCTTTTTCTTTTGTGTTTGCTGTGGTTGTGTGTGCCATTCTGCTTCACTCACTGAGCAATTTCGTAAGTTGTATTTTGTTATTTCCCGTTGGTTCCGAAGTGCGCTCGATAAAGGTTTTGTCCTGTTTCTTGGCAGTCAAAGCTGTTTGTTTTATGTAGCTCCTGAGGGTTTTTCGCCAGATGTAAGGCTTAATTCTCTTTTATGTAAGGTTAAATGTCTATTAGGTAAACTGATTTGTACATTAACCTTGGTAGTAAGGGAAATCATTTCATATGGACCTGACCAGGATGTGTCAAATTTAGAGCAAAAGCCACATTTCATGTAAAGTTTATTTAATAGTATGAATGCCCCAACGGAAATATTTTGTGGTTTGACATTCTTATTGTATTATTTGGCCTGCCTGGAGAAAGATGTGGAATTTACTTTTCTGACACTACTCCAAATTCTGCGTAACTTATGTGATAAGCTCCACACTTTGGGACTTGTGCCTTCTTTAGAGATTGGAAAAATAGCAAATGGAGAGTTCATCTCAGGACCATAAATTAATTCATAAAGTGTTTTGTTGGTTGAGGTATGAATCCAGCAATTGTAAACACTTACAATGAATAGTAAGCCTGGTTCCCAGTTTTTCTAAGACTTATTTATATAGCAACTTAAGGATTTCATTAAATAAAATCTTCTCAGGTAACTAACTGAGTTAGTCCATCGATGAAACATGATGTTTCAGCAGTTAAAATCTCTGCTGCCATTGTCAAATGGTCACTTGACAATCGAGATTGTGACCCCCAAAACGTGTTTAATTTCATGGATGGACTGACTCGGCTGGTTACTCGAGAAGATTTTATTTATAGTCAACACCGAGAAAATCTCCAGTCTTTCTTAAGGATTTCATTATTGTTTGGTGCATTCATTTCACTCTACCATTGGCTGCAGGATTTATCGGTGTAGTTCTCAATTTTCCAATCCCCAATAATTTGCACATTTCCGTAAATAGGGTAGATAGAAAGTTCTGTGCACAATCTGTGACCAGAAAGTCTGATATACCGTAAACTAATACCCACTGTATGGCAAATGCTCTAGCTACTGTTTCTGCCAGTTGGTCAATTAATGGGACCATCACCAGGTTTTGAAAATGTGCGTCAATGATAGTGAAAATGTATGCATCTCTGGTGTCACTTCTCGTAAAGGTGCCTACAACGTCCAAATGGACCTGTTGGAATGGTGCCATAGTTTCTGGTGAGGGTTGGAGCTTTTTGTGGTTTTTTGTTTTGCCCACACATTGTTTACATGAGAGATAGATCCTAACATAGTCACGGGTGTCTTGCTGTCTGGGAGGCCACCAATATGCTTTAACTATCAGGCAGTTAGTAGTTTTGTAACCAGCATGACAACCATAAAAGGAATTATGGTGTAACTTTAATACTGTTTCATGTAGCAAATGTGGTACAATGACCCCCCTCACCTTGTTTTTTGTCTGTGCAGCACATCACCGCGCAGCACAGTTGTTGTTGTTACCAGCGTAAACATTCCTTGTCTTTTGATTGTTCGAGTGGCAGTTACTCTAACATTAAATATTGTTGTACTTCTAGGGCTCTAATCTTTCTTCATAAGCTGTCTGCATGAGAAGTTTCTTTTCCCCGTTTGACCATGACTTTGAAATCATACTCTGGAAGTAACAATGCCCATCACATTAACCTACTGGATGGGTCTTTCAAATTTAATAACCAACGAAGGGCCATATGATCTGTTATCACTTGCAATTGTCTACCCCACAAGTACACTCAGTATTGCTTTCTTCCCAATTCAAGACTTAACAGTTCTCTCGCAGTAGTGTTGTATCTGGATTCTGTAAGACTTAATTGACAATACATGTATGATATTGGTCTGTCTACCCCATCAAAGACTTGAGACAAAACTGCTCGAGCTGCTGTGTCAAAGCAGTGAGAATAATTTTTTTAGAAAAGTCGGGATGAGCTACTAATGGTTGAGTACTCAGGTTTTCTTTTAATGTTTGCATAGATCTCTCACACTCCCCTGTCCATTCAAATGTGGCATCTTTCAGCAACAATTTTGTTAAAGGTTTGGCAATTTGAGCATACTCCTTAATAAATTTTTGATACAAAGCGTATTTTTTAAGTAAGTACCGTTTTGTCACACCGTGGCTGCAGCGCTACGGTCGGCGTTCTGTGCATGCGCACTGGGTACCTGCATCTCTTGCCTATGCACTGATGCCATTATAGTCTACTTCTTCCTTGTTTACGTTGTTGACTGAGTGTTTAAGATGCCTCCGATTATCGTGAGTCCCGCCGACTGTGAAGTACGGGCTGTTATAAGATTTCTTTGTGCTAAAGGCCTAAAACCGATCGATATTCATCGTGAGATCTGTGCAGTTTACGGAAAAAACATTATAAATGATGGAATGGTGAGAAAGTGGGTGAGAGCATTTAAAGATGGCAGCACAAATGTGTATGATGAACAACGGAGTGGGCGTCCTTCGGTCGTTAATGAAAGTTTGGTGCAGAAAGTGGACAATAAGGTGAGAGAAAACAGACGCTTTATGATTTCCTCCTTGTGTGATGAATTTCCTAATGTTTCTCGTAGTGTTTTGTATGGCATTGTGGCCGAGCACTTGAATTACCGAAAATTGTGCTTACGTTGGGTACCGAAAATGTTAACGGATGTGCACAAAACCAAATGTTTAGGCAGTGCATTGACTTTCCTTGAGCGGTACCACAACGATGCTGATGATTTCTTAAGCCAAATTGTTACGGGCGATGAGACATGGGTAGCCTACGTCACACCTTAATCAAAGCAACAGTCCATGGAATGGCGGCATTCAGATTCACCCAAAAAAGTGAAGTTCAGGCAAACGATTTCTGCCCAGAAAATCATGTGCATAGTTTTTTGGGACAGAAAAGGAGTATTGCTTGTGGAATTTCTGCCTCGTAATGAGACAATCAATGCAGCAGCTTATTGTGAGACATTGAACAATCTGCGCCATTCAATCCAGAACAAAAGACGTGGCAAGTTGAGCAAGGGCATCGTTTTGCTACATGACAATGCCCGTCCACATGTGGCTAATCGGACCAAAGATCTCATTACATCTTTTCGATGGGAAACTCTAGATCATCCTCCGTACAGCCCTGATCAGGCGCCCAGTGACTACCATCTGTTCCTGCACTTGAAGAAACACCTGGGTGGTCAGCATCTTGAAGACGATAACGAAGTCAAAACAGTTGTGATGCAGTGGTTAACAAGTCAGGCGGCAGACTTTTATGAGGAGGGTTTCCAAAAACTGGTACTACGTTATGACAAGTGCCTCAATATTGAAGGGAATTATGTAGAAAAGTAGAGTGAGGTACAGGCTTTCACTTAAAAATAAAATTATTCATATATATTTCCACATCTTTTTTTAATTTCAAAACGGTAGTTACTTAAAAAACATGCCTCGTAGTAATGAGGTAATCCTAAAAATGATTAGCTGCTTCACATTGGAAGGTGAGGGGTATTCCCTTGCTGCAGACAGTAGTCTCAAATGCGGTTTTATCCCATCTTTTGAAATTATGTGACCTAAATAATCTCTTTGCCAATACAAATTGACACCTGACAAATGACAGAGTAAAATTTTATTTTCAGTGTTGTTCAAACTGATTACTCAGATGCTGAAGATGAACATCGAAAGTTTTCAAAAAAGCAATGACTTCATCGATATAGGCCAATGCCGCCTGTGGCTTAATTCCTCTTAAAATTTAATCTAGATGTCTTTGAATTGAGGCTGGAGCATTGTGTAAGCCAAAGGATATTTTTTTTTATATTCGTACAAGCCATTAGATACACAGTAAGCGGTTTTGTGTGTGTCTTCCTTAGCGATATTCAGTTAATGAAATCTGGATCTTAATTCAAGTGTGGTACAGTACTCACAGTTTGCCAAATAACTGACTGTATCAGTAATAGAAGGAATAAGGTAACATGTCTGGCACAGTGACCTTGTTTAACATATAGTAGTTGACACAAAATCATTATTTAACCTCATCATTCCACCCTTTTTGGGAATTTGACCAAGCTAAACTAGATGGCTGTATCATATCGTCTTTTCCCTGTTGTTAAATCAGTTCGCCTCACATTCAGGAGGACCGCGGTTCGAATCACCGTCCGGGCAAGATTTGGGTTTTCCATGGTTTCCCAAATCACTCCAGGCAATTGCCGGGATGCTTCTTTCAAAAGGCCATGGCCGAATTCCTTCCCATTCCTTGTCCCCATCCTTTCCCGTCTCTAAAGACCACGTTGTTAAAAAGGGACGTTAAACTGTTAAAAAAAAAAAAAAAAAATCCTTGTCCCCCAACTTTCCTGTCTCTAAAGACCTTGCTGTTAAGAGATGTTAAGCAGTTAAAAAAAAAAAAAAAGTTCATCTAAAATCTTCATTTGATTGTGTGGGACATGATATGGCTTAGTTCTTACTGGAGGCATGTCATCTGTCAAAATTCAGTGTTCTGCTAGATATATTCTTGGTAGGACTTGTTTGGGTGGAAATAAAATCTGATATTCCTCTAGAAAATCTTCAAATAGGTCTTATTGCTCTTGTGGCAAATTTCTTGTTTTGCTTCTGAAATCAAGTACCGGTTTAGTTAAACTCAAATCTGTTTCACTACTTCATCACTTCCCCCCTTACCTGTATGAGGTATGTCTTGGCAATAGACTTTATCATCTAACACGGATACTTGTGCTACCTAACCTAATAGTTCTGTGGAATTTCCACTGGGCCCTCTCCAAAATTCTTAATTATTACGGGTATGCAGTTTTTCCCACTAACTGTGATCACACTTCCTACACATCTCTTAATTATACACTTTGCTCTCATCTTGAAATTCATTATTGGCAAAGCCTCTACTATTACAAGTGATCCAACTACATCCTCCATTTCCTGAGATAATGGTAGCTGTAAAATCTTACCTGTGGATTCTGCAACGATGTATGCAGAGTCAGATTGCAGAACTAACTGTTGTGCCCATATTGCAGCAGTTGCCCTGTCTGCCCTCCCTGTGGTACACTTATTTGAGCCTTATACCACTTAACACAATTAGTAATTAATATGATAAAAGTGCTGGCATGGAATGCAATGTAAGAGTAGGGTGAAGATAGGCATTAGAGTGTATGATATACCTATTCTGTGGAATGATATTGGTTAAGAATTAGGAGTAGTGAATGGAAGGGAGATAGATGATCATGATGACAATGTGGCACTCAATTTCAGGGACAAGGCTTTTTGGAAGATTTTCTTCTGTAGGTAAGGGAGTCGGGGATTGTAATGGGTTACCAGGAGAAATAATGAATAATTTATCAAAGATGCAGATAGAATTTAAAGTTGAAATTTGTAGAAGGTAAAATAGATGGGTACAGGAAAGGGGATAAAATGGATGTGTAGGGTAATTGCTATGGGATTGTGTTCCCCATCACAATTAAATTAAAATTACTTGATGATGGTTAGGGAACATCCGATGTTCTGATGAAATATGGATATGAAACAGTGTATGACTTCTAAGCACTATTTTTATTAGTGAAACCAATAGCAGTGCTAATGTTGCTTGTCTTTGGGTTTGTATGGCTTAACTAAATGTGTACTCAGATGTTTTTATTCATTGTGAAGTCAATCAAAATACATGCGACTATTTTTGTGCTATAAGTTAAAGTATAACTCATTTGCGAAAAACCTATCTGCTTCTGGTCAGTATTCAGTTATTTTAACTGTTTAACGTCTCTTAACAGCGAGGTCTTTACAGACGGTCAGTATTCAGCTATTATTTCCATGACTGAATGTGAAGCCATCCTTGTTAGGCATGAAGTAATTATTTTCTGAAGTATGTGTTAGGGACCACGAGTAGTCATCCTATGGTCTGTTAATATTTCCATGCTATTCAGACTTGGTGCTTATTGCTGTTTGTCATTTTATGTTAACGTTAAAGGTATAAAGGGTCTGTTTTATTGATTTCACTCTATTGTGATGATTCCTAATCCCTTAGTATATTTCTGACACTGCTACACTTGGTCCATTAGTTTTTCCATACTGAAACTGGCGTTGCTAATAGGTGGAAGATCTGGCACAGTAAATAGTCTTTTAGCTGAAATTTTACTTTTAATACTTGTCCCTCTGTAACATAAAAAAATATTTTTTTATTATTTTCTCTCTATGTGCATGCATTAAACATCTCAGTGTTGTATACTAATATTACACTTTTGAATGCCTTTGTTTCTTCACAAATAATGTAAAATATGGTTTAGTGAATAACTCTCGTTTCGAGGACAAAATAAGTTCTAATTCTCCCAACATTAAACATTTGGTGACACAACTACAGCATGGAAAAGATATTTCTTGCAACATTTTATTTTTCAACTTTTCAGTAAACTTGACTGAGAGTGACGGGTGAGTGGTTAATGCTCTGGCCTTGCATTCGGGAGGACATTGGTTCGAATCCCTGTCCAAGCATCCAGATTTGGGTTTTCCATGGTTTCACCTAATCACTTCAAGCGACTGCTGGAATGCTTCCTGCAAAAGGCCATGGCTGAATTCCTCCCCATACCTTGTCCCCAGACCCATTCCGCCTCTAATGACCTCGCTGTCAATGAGGCATAAAGTCATTAAAAAAAAAAAAATCAGTGAACTTTGTACAAAGGAAAAAGTGCTAGTTTGAGTTAATCCAAACTTTGGAAATTATTGGTGAAACTGAAGTAAAGACTAATATACAATATATGAAGAGATGTCAATGTAAAGTAAATGGAAACTGCAAATATGTATATGACAACTGAACTTATTGTAGAAAAAAAAAAGCTTTCTATGACAAATACAACAAGCATTTAAAGACTATTGTTTACTATAAATTTGAAGAAAGTAGTGAATGTTAAATTACAAGCATATTTTATTTATTTTCACAACATGTAATTGTTATATGTTTTTATATACACACATGGTTATTTTACGGCTATCGCCATTTCTCACTTCTTGATTTCCATTGCATTTGGTCCTATCAGTCGTACGAGGGGGGGACCCAAAAGTAACGGAAATTGGGCTGTGGCGGGGAGGGAGAGTGGGGAAACCCATTGTTCGACCTGGTGTCTGTAACTGTCATGCCACCTGAGTCAATGTGCGAAGTTGTGTCACTGTGAGTGCATCAGTTCGCCCGTGATTATTTTTTTTAGTAAAACAACTTTTACCATTTTGGCGAAAACGTGATGGCAGATTGTCGAGAGCAGTGCCTGGCTGTGAAATTTTTTTCCTGTTTGGGAAACGATTGTAATGCTTAAGACTGCCTCCGTGGATGCTGCCCTAAGTAAAACCAGAGTCTATGAGTGGTTTTCACGTTTTAAAAATGGAGAAATGTCAACTGATGACTAACCCCGTTTAGGACACGCCTACACGACAAGAAGAGATGAAAACGTCGATAAAATCAATGCCCTCGTTCATGCAGACCATCACCAAACCACTTATTAACTCTGTGAGATGTCTGTAATATCATTGAGTTCAATTCAGAGGATTGTATCCGAAGATTTGCATCTGATAAAGGTTGCAGCTAAATTTGTCCCTTGCATTCTCACAGATGAGGAAAGGAAGTGTCGACTTCATGCATGTTTTGAGCTTCAAAATCGGCTCAAAGAGTTTTTTTTGAAAGTGATTACTTATTATGAATCATGGTGCTATGGATACGACCTTGAAACAAAGTAGCAATCAAGCCAGCGGAAGACGTGCTCTCCTCATCCCAAAAAAACTCGCCAAGTGAAGCCAAACATCAAGACAATGATCATTTGTTTCTTCAATTGCAGAGGTGTTATGCACACAGAGTTCATTCCCCTGGGTCAAACTGTCAACCAGGAGTTCTACTTGGAGATTTTTAAAAGATTGATGGAGATTATCTGGAGGAAAAGGTCAGATCTTTGGCACACAGGCGACTGGTTCTTCTATCATGACAACGCGCCGGCTCACACCACCCTCTCAGTAAAGCAAGTTTTGACCAAAAAACGGCATGACACTGATTTTCCACCCCACCTACTCACTGGATCTAGCCCCCTGTGGTTTCTTTTTGTTCCCCAGACTCAAAAGGGTTATGAAAGGAAAGTGTTTTGCCACTGTGGATTAGCGAAAACAAAAATCGCCGGAAGGCATAAAGAACATCCAGATAAGTGAATTAAAAAACTGTTTTGAACAATGGAAGGAACATTTCAAGTAGTGCAGTTATGGTCAGTGGAGAATACTATGAAGGTGATCAAAATTTGGTGTAAAAATATTAAGAAATAAAGACGTTATGACGTTTTTCCCGTTTTTTTTTTTTTTAGGTTCCCCCTCGTATTCCTGAAGGCATCTGTTTAACATGGCATCTTCCTTATGTTTCTTTAAGCTTTTCGGTGGCCTTCTTTGTTTCTTTCTTCTAGGTGGCATCTATTCCCAAATTAATTGTTATTTTGCTTCTCAGATTACTTTGCAACAAATTGAAATTGACTGCTGTGACCTTGTAAATTGGCACAACAGTCAGTGCTTGTAATGTGACAGCTTGATTGTCTGATTGAGCCAGATAGCAGAGGGTACTAAGGACAAAAAGGATTATAGAGGATTAACTAGCAGAACGTAAGGAAGGTTCTAGAACGTAAGTGGACAGAGGATATATGTGGGGAGTCATGAGAGTAATTGGTGTTAGGTCGCTATCACAAGAGTGGGCAGTTTTGGTGGGCCAATCACTGTAGGGACTGCAGAATTTCTACAAGAGAGAGATACATCTGGCAGAGGGCATTTTCTGCCAAAACTAGGCACAATTATGAGCATTCTGACACCTAATGGCACAAGAAAACAAAGAATCCATATAGACATCAGTTGTACACCTTATTTTGCAGCTCTTATTTATCCTGCTATTACATTTCAAGTGTACAGATGGGAGAAATATTTCAATGCATTCGAAAAAATAACACGGCAAGTTGGGCAATAAATTCATGCAGTAAATACATCCAATAATCGGATAATGCCAGCCCAATCAATGCAACTGCTCTATGATACTTTCATAAAGATTTTGGCCACAAATCCTGCCATGCTCAATACTATTAATCAGTGCTTTATAATACGGTTCCCATATGGCACATAAATATTACAGATGAGTTTTATATGCTATGCCCTTTAAATGGATCTGTCAGTTGAGCAGTGTGTATGTGTCATGCGACAGTTACAGTCAAGTGCAGTAACAAGTTGGACAGTTAGAAAGAAGGAGATGTCTTCTCTTCCCCTTGAACTTGTTAATTGCTTACTGAACATTTGTACTCTTAAAAGATCTTAGTGGTATAGTTTGGCAGTAGAAATTCAACTAAACAAGTAGATCAACTAGACATTTTATGAAGTGTAGTTATCATACCCAGTTATCACCAAATATAATGTGATACTAGAAAAATTGACTCTAATATTGATTGTATCTGTTTCTAGGCAACAAATGCTAAGAATACTTACAATTATAATAAAGCCAATCAAGTGAAAGTTTTTATTTTGGTTTTATTTTGTCATGTTGTAAAACTATTCTATTGAATATGCTCTTAATCCAGAATGCACTGCATCCTAATTGATGGGTTAGGAACTAAGTATAATAAATTTAATAAGAATAGCTACATTAGTGGAAACATGCAGGATGTGAATCAGAGATAATCTGAAAATATTTCAAGCATTGAGTTTTGTGCCAAGTACCTGCTGACTGCCTTACCATACCCTTATCTGTGAATGTCATAATAGTGGGGAACTCTTATTACTCGATCACACTATCCGGCTGTTCACCTGTGAAGACTTCATTTCTTATTACTCGAGCTTGACTCACTTGGCTATTTTATTATTATTATTTATTTTTATCTTGTCAACCTGTATTTACATTAACTCTGAATAATATTCTTGTAATCTACAGCAGACCTTAATTACACACGTCGTCCCTACCCTTGTGTTCATATTTTACTAAATAAATTTTGAAAATTTCAGTTCATTTGGGAAGCTGTGTGTTCCTGCATGTGAGAAATGGAAAGCAATCTTCAGGCATTGTTACCAGCAGCTGGGTGTGCCTGAATGTGGAACAAAGCCTGGAACAGGAAAACTCTCTATTGATATTCATAAGATTTGGGAAAATGTAGCAGTCTCTATAAGCAATTCACGCCAGAATATGATACAAAAGATGAAACCGGAATACTCTAAAGATAACTTAACTAATGATATATTAAGTACAATTCCAAAAATTGGCAGACAGAAACTGGATATGAATTCCTATCAAGAACTGAGAAGGTATTTAGTAAAGGTAATTTTTCACTGTTTTTCTTGTTATTATTTTTCTATATTAATAATTTTTAATGTGGAAATCATTGTAAATTTTTTATTTTACAATGAAATATACAAGTAACTTAAATTTGTCATAATAATTGGCACTATGGTGGTAAAGAAGAAGAAAAACCATGCAAGACACAAGTAAAAGAATTTTGAGAAGGCCTTTTATTTGCTGAATGCTTATATATTTGACACTGATGAATGGCCTGGCTTGAAAATGTGTGTTATGTAATATGTTTGTTTTGTTTCCCTCAAGTCATTACTGTCTCAATAGGTGTAGCTTTGACTGCAACAAGATTTGATATAACTTACAGCTAAATTAATGAGGTTGTTTCTTGGGAATCACATGCACTGGATAGCAAGTTCTTAATAGATAATGTATTAATGATTAAACTAAAAGATCTCATTCATGTTTCCTTCATAATTCTCCCCAGCCAATCTCTATTGCCAGTAAACTTTCTTTTCTTTTTTGTCTTAACTTCAAGGATTCAGTATTAATGCCTGTGCCATCTTCACTTTTTTACAACATGCCTTTCTAGGTATACCAACATCTCTGCGTCCCTCTGGTTTGTACTGCATTGCCAGAAGTGGAATCCTTTCTTCGTCCATTCTTTCAGTATGCTGCCTCCATGAATCTCTGTATTAGTCCATCCTTTCATTTATATTGTATGTACCAAGTTGTTTCTGAATTTCCTTCTTTTCATATATAGTCTTGTTTAGTACAACCTTTTACATTACTATTAAAACATCATTTCTGATACCTGAATATTACTTTTATCTCTTGCTTCAGTTACCCAAGGTTCACTTCCATACAGCAGAATTTGTGCAGCCATCGTCTTATAGAATTTCATTTTTTGTATTTCCCCGTTTTGTTCTGAAGTGCTCTATTTATTGATCTTATCTTTATTTATGTCATTACTGATTTTATAGCCTAGATAGTTAAAATTAATGAAAAATAATGATGATAATAAGTAATAGGCTTAATGGAAGGGTCTTATAGGAGGCTGAAGTGAGGAATATGTTGACAAATCCTATTTGTAGATTTACGATAGGTTTGTGGTATCTGAGAAGACGGCCTTCATTGTAAAGCAGTTGGTTTAGTTGTTCAAATTGTGGTATCTGGCTTGAGCTGTCATTGGACTGTCTTGGTTCCTAGTTTAAACTATTTGCTTGTGGCTGTTTAATATACTAGAAAGTTGATTGGTGGTAAGGCCAATAGACGAATTGTTAAAGTGGAGGCACATGAGTTAGTAGATGAGGTGTGTTGTAACTCATGTGGCATATCAAATGATGGACCAGGTTTCTCCTGTTGTAGGATTGGAGTAGGTAGTGATGGCTGGGTGCATGGTACAAGTTTTTCAGCAAGACCTAAGTGACATAAATGATCATGGTGGCAATGGGAGAACAGCAAGATGAGTATTTGTGCACCAAGATATTCTTGAAATTGCGTGATCTGCTGAATCATATGCGGTGGGCAGGATTTTGTGGAGAGGCATGTGCATTTTCATGAAGTTATATAAGAAGTCATTCCGGTAACAAAGAATTTGGCCTTAATACTGGAAGAGAATTGACCAATGAATTTGGGGCCACAGTTAGTTTTTAGAGATGCAGGATGGGAGTAGTTACATGAAGGTTGGGTTGTGGCATGAGAGGTTTGTTTTTGTACAGGAGAGAGAGTAGCAGTGGGAAATGAAGGTTTGTGATATGTTTAGAGAGTACCTGGAGTGATTCGTCATAGGAATAGATGTCTGCTACAGATGGCATGTCCATAAGATATGAAACTTGGGTTTGGAAGGTATTGTTTTAGATTTATATGCTTGTTTTGAACAGAAATAAGAAGGCTACCCTTCTGTAAGGAAATTGAGTAAGTCTAGATGAAATTGATAATGTGGCTATTGTTTAGGGGTCTAGTAGGTGGTTTTCACAGTGGCTCCAGATCATAAATACATCATTGATGTACCTGAACCACATAATGGCTTTAAATGAAATTTTATTCAGGAATTGTTTCTCTAAATGGTTTGGGAATAGTTGGCATAGGATGGAGCCATGTGGGTACACATGCCAGTGCTGCACATCAGAAGTATACTTGAAAGTTCCAAGATGTAGAAACTCTAACAATAGGGGTGGGGGATATTAGCATACAAGAAAGTGAAGTGTGTGAAGACAAGGTGGAAGTCTGTTTGTAGAGAAGCAGGAACTGTGCAAGAAGCCGGAAACTATGCCAGAGGCTCAAAGAAGCATGGGGTTCTGTATGAATGAAGGGAGGTTCTGGATGAACGTTCGGAGAAGTGGATCCACACAAACCAAAATTCATTCTGTGAGAAGTCCATATGCCACAGCTATAGGTTACCCCATGGTTGCCAGCCTTGTAGATCTTTAGACAGTGATATATAGTGAGTTTATGGGAATGTTGTATAGTAAAGATACAGATGTATTTTGATGAGAGACCTTGTAAGGGTCCCTGGAGGCTAAGGACACTACATGTTTCCTGGCAAATGAAAATAAGTAATAAGTACAGCCTAAACTAGAAATTATTGTTAGTAGCCCAGAAGTGGTTATCCAAATTGCTACAGAAAGGTGGTTAAAACCAGCGAAACTTATCAAAGTGAACATTTTCCGTAAAGATAGATTGCAATCCATGGAGGGAGTAGTATCATATCTATCAATAAAAACCTCTTGTGTAATGAGTTAGACATCAATACTGTTTGCAAAATCATTTGAATTAAACTTTACATAGCTAGCACGTAATTTATAATAGGCGCCTTCTACCATCCATCTTATGCTGACATAACTATTGCTGAGAGGCTTAGCAATAATGTATATAATTTCAGGATCATACAATGATACGAGGAGGTGTCTTCAGCCTGCCTCATGTTGACCTGAGTAATTATGTTCACATTACTAGTAGCAGGGATAAAACTACTAGTGAAATCATCCTCGACCTGTTCTTAGATCATCACCTTGAACAACTAATTACCGAACAAACACAGCCATGAAAGTAATGAAAACATTTTAGATCTTATCATTACAGATAAAAAAAATTATTCTCAACAACAGGAATTGGGAATCACAACTGTAAAATCGATAACTGTGTGTAACAAGAAGAAAGAAAGTATTGTTTACAAATTAAAAAAGGCTTGAAAATAATGTTTTAGAATATACCTTACATTCAAAGTAACATGAGACTCCATTGAAGAGATAATACATATAGTCATGGAAGATAAGGACATATATATACTGAATCAGACAATCATTGGATGGTGAAATATTTGTATGCTCGAAGTTAAATATTAATTTAAAAACAAAGAAAGGTACAAGAGGATAGAGTACAGTAGTTATATGGAAAATTTAGTTGAATTAAAGAAGCTGTGTTAAAAATGTGGAGCTTGAGGCATTTAATGACCATATTTGTAATTTTCTTTCTAAAACCATCATGCACAGTCCAAAGAAAATTTGGTTGTATGTAAAAAAAAGTTGGCATTAATGCATGACGTAAGTGAGGATAATGAAGGCCGTGATGAGGCTAATGTATTTAACACTGAATTTAAAAGTTTGTTCACTGATGAAAATGTTGATAACATATTCATTTTTTTTACCTCCTGTGGAATTAGAAATGGATTCTTTACAAATAGATAATGCAGGTATTACAAAGCAATTAAAATGCCTGAAGTGGGGGGGGGGGGGAAGTCCTGATAGTATCCCAGTAAGAGTATTTTTAAAGTATTCAATAGAAATCAAACCATTCCTAGCTGATACTGAAAGAAAAGTACCTTCTGACTGGAAAACTGTGCAAGTTGCACCAATTTTTAAGAAAAGAGACTGAAGAGATCCAGAAACTAGTGACCCAAATCTCTAACATTTATTTGCAGTAGAATTCTGGAACAGCTATGTGATCGAACATAGTTCCTACACAAAAAGAAAATTGCTTACTCTGAACCAACATAGATTTCAGTTGAACAGATTGTGAAAAACACTAATTTTGCATGAGTTAATGACATCTATTGTTGCAGGATCACAAGTTGATGCAATATTTTTGGATTTTGAGAAAGCTCTCTACTTTGTACCACATAACTGCCTTTTACTGTAGATTTAAGTATATAGTATCTCAAAACAGATTTGTGAATGGATACAAGATTTCCTAACTAGTTGGTTGACATTGACAGAGAAGCCTTTACTAATTTAGATGTTATATCAGATGTTCCTCAAGGAACTGTAATAGGACCACTTCTTTACTTAAATTTTTATGAATGATCTTGGAGATAATTTAATAGCAGTTTGAGATTGTTCGTTGATGATGCAACAAGCTATAGGAAAGTAAGGAATTTTTCCAGTTGCTTAAAATTCAACACAATCTAGATATTAATTTGCATGGTGCAATCAATGGAAACTTGCACTGAATTGCAATAATAATAATAATAATAATAACTGCATAACTACCAAAAAGAAACCATTTGTTCAGCAGTTATTTTTTACTTATTTATTTATTTATCAATCTTGTTCATGGATCCCTGCTGAGGAAGTACCTCTGGGATGTGAAACATGTCATTGTTGATACATATACACATAATATGAGTCATATCATAGTAAAAATATATATATATATATATATACATACATATTTTACAAATACAAGAAATAATAATAAACATACATTTTGCAACTGAGTTTTGCAAACGTCATAATGAGTACAATTAATTATTTCTTCAAATTCTTGAATGGAGTAGAAGGAGTTGCCAATAAGATAATCTCTAAGTTTTTGTTGAATACATCTTTATTATCTGAAAGCTGTTTTATACGATTAGGTAGTTTATTAAACAGATGTATCCCAGAATAATAACTCCTCTTTGTACTAATGACAGAGATTGTTTGTGTTTTATGCAAGTTATTTCTGTTTCTTGTATTGAAACTGTGTACCTGTGAATTAGGTGTAAACAGGTTAAAATTTTCTATGACAAAGCTCATGAGAGAATATATATACTGAGAATACATTGTAAGAATATTGAGTTTCTTAAAGAGTTGTCTGCAAGAAGTTCTTGGTTTTACCCTACACAGAAACCTAATAGCTCTTTTCTGTGCTATGAAAACTTTTTTACTTTTTGAAGAGTTTCCCCAAAAAATTATGCCATATGACATTACTGAATGAAAATATGAGGATTACACCTGTTTCATTAATTCTAGATCTGCTGTTAGAGAAAGTGTTCGTATTGCGAAGGTGGCACTGCTTAACTTTGCCAGTAGTGTAGTGATATGATCATGCAACAGAGTTTCTGATCTATTTTAATACCAAGAAATTTTATACTCTCTGTTTCTAAGATTGTGTTGTTTTTATAGGTTTATACATATATCTGGCTGTGCATAGTGTTTTGTTTTAAACCTAATATAATGTATTTTTTCAAAATTTAATTTTAATGAATTTGCCTTAAACCAATTTGCTACTACTCTAAGTACTTCATTTACTTAAATTCTATAGTACTGTTTGGTGTTTTACGCACAGTCAGGTTAGTGTCATCTGCAAATAAAACACTCTTAACTTTGTCGTATAAATTTCCAGGAAGGTCATTGATGTATAACAGAAAGAGGAGGGGACCTAAGACAGAGCCTTGTGGAATTCCATGTTTTATTTTCTCCCAGTCTGATGAAGCATCTTTACTTATTTTAGAATCAAAAATTGAAACTTTTTGCATTCGGCTTTCAATGTATGATTTAACCATTTACCTGCGGTCCCAGAAGTACCATAGTATTCCATTTTTTTCAAAAGTTATTCATGATTTTCACAGTCAAATGCTTTTGCAAGATCACAAAATATTCCTACAGGATTCATTTTATTATTCAGTTCCTCAAATGTGTTATTTAAAAATGAATATATAGCCATTTCTATGGATGATCCTTTTTTGAACCCAAATTGTGAATTAGTGAGGATATTATAGTGTGTAACATGTTTTATTACTCTTTATACATGACTTTTTCAAAAACCTTTGAGAATGTTGAAAGTAATGAAATGGGACGATAGTTGTCTACACATGTTACTTCTCTTTTTAAATAATGGTTTTACAACAGCATATTTTAGTCTATCGGGAAAAAACACCTTGTATTAATGATTCATTACAAATGTGAGCAAGTACATGACTGATACAGTCTGAAATCTTTTCAGTAATTTACTTCAAATATTGTCATAGCTGGAAGAGTTTTTAGGTTTTAATTGTTTAATGAGTTTATTTATTTCTGAGACTGTTACTGGTGGCAATTTCATCTCCACAAAGCTATTTGGGAAGCAGTCTCAAGAAGCCTTAGAGCACTATGTGGGGATTGCTTTCTATGCCTAATTTATCTACTACTGACGTAAAATGTTTGTTAAATATTTCACAAACTTCCCCTACTTCGCTATACACATATCCATTTTGTTCTATTTTATGTCTTTAGAGTGATTTACAGTTTTTTTGTCTTTAGAGTGATTTACAGTTTTTCCTGTTTCAGTCTTTATTATATTCCATATTGTTCTCATTTTATTGTCTGAATTTTCTATTTTCGCCGATATGTACTGTTCTTGGCCTTCCTTATTACATTTCTTAGTATTTTAGAATAAAGTTTATAGTGAACTTTCAGCGCATAGTTATCTGATTCTCTCATTTTTAAATAAAGGTCCCTCTTTGTTTTACTAGAGATTCTAATACCCTTTGTTATCCATCCCATGCCCAGTTCATTGTTTGGAGTGTTGAGAATTTTCCTTTTTTTTGGAAACTACCTTCAAAAAGTGTTAGAAATATATTCAGAAAGGAATCAAATTTCGCATTAACACCCTGCGCATTATATACTGCTAACCAGCTTTTCATTGTTTAAGGTATCTATGAAGTGTTTTATATTATTTTCACTAATATTTCTTCTATAAACCCAGCTTTTCTTATCTGTTTAACAGTGTTCCTGGACTCGATACATAATAGCTGGGCATCATGATCTGAGATACCATTTATTACTGGAAGTATGCTGTAATTACTGCACTGAGAAATATCCATAAAAAAATTATCAATTGCAGTCCTGCTATTATTTTGTATTCTCGTAGGAAAATTTACAAGTGCTGTTAAGTTAAAAGACAACATAAAGGCTTCCATATCTAATCTATCATTGCTGTGATTCAGAAAGTCAACATTGAAATCTCCACATAATACTATTTGTTTGCTATTTGTAAAACTTAGTAGCAAAGACTCTAAATGAGATAAAACAGTCTGAAATTACCTGAGGGGGCCCTGTAAATTGCTATCACTATCAGCTCTTCCTTATCACATTCTAGTTCAGTAACACAACATTCAAAGTGTTGTTCTATACAATACTTACTTACAACTACACTACTGCATTCAATATTATTTTAACAAAAATGGCAACTCCCCCTTTCTCCGTTTTACATCTGCAGAAATGAGAGCTTAATTTATAATTTGGGATGGACAGCTGAGATATTCCTGTATCAGACAAATGATGCTCAGATATACACAAAACGTCTACATTAAAATTTCTGGAATTTTGAATCTCTTCTAAGCTTAAGGTAATGTCATCAGTTTTACTAAATATTCCTCTTATATTTTGGTGGAAAATACTGGTCTGAACACTTTGACGCAATGACTTTGAATTGTTTATTTTATTATTACATACTGGTATATCAGTTGGAGTTTTTAATTTCAACAAATTATGATCATCAGAGACATTAATTTCCTTTAGACATCTTAATAAATCTATTTTATTTACCCTAAAAAAGGCCGCGACTTAACACCATTTATCACAGGAATACCTCTTTCACTCACCTGGCATCCTCTGACCTCATCAGCAATAAGAAGCGAAAGCTTCCTCTTACCTCTGACATTCAGATGGAGTCCCATGGCGAGTATAACTGTCCCTACCAATGCAGGCCACATCAATCAAACCAATGTGTGAATTAGCCGGCTGCCAGAGAACCCTTTCCAAGGATGCATTTGTACGCCTGATGTTATGCCACATCCAGGGTTTATCGTAACGCTCAAGCAAACCAACAAATCTCACACTTGTCTGACGTGTGTTCCTGGAAATGTGGGCAATGTCTCCCTCAATTGAATAATTGAGGTCTTTATCAAGGCTATTTCCTGGTCCCCCAACAATTACAACACAATCGTCATCTGAAAAATCTTTAACTAGGTCTTTCACATTTGCTACCACACTTCCAAGATCTGCATTTGGTTTGAAAATACTGCAGACTTCATAATCTGGCCCCAAGTCAGACTAAACCATCTCACTGATTCCCCTCCCGTGACTACTCCCAAGTAGCAGTACCTTCCTGCGTTTACTTTTAGATACACCCTGAAAACTTTTCCCTTTTACTTTGCAAGAACCCAGATCGTTCAGTCCAACCTGACGGTCCTCAGAGTCACCATCTAGATCCTCCAATGGCCGAAACACATTGGATGTCTCCAGCTGGAAACCATCAGACAGACAGCGTCTCCTACCTCTCCTGCCAGAGCTGACTTCCTTCCATTCACTGTTCCGCCTATGCCTAAGAACAGAGTTTTCTGCCTTCAGGGCCTTTAAATCCCTCTCTGCAGATGCCAAATCTGACTGGAGTTTCAGAATCCGCTGCTCCTGATCACTAATTCTGCAGGAGTGACAGTTCCAGGAAATACTGACACAAGAGTCACAGTTAGATACATCACTGCACCCCCAGTGAAACCAGCGCCCGCAGTCCCGGCATGTCACTCCTTCTTTTACTATCCTTCGGCAGTTTCCACACTTTGTATCCATTGTGATACTTTCAAAACAACTTAAGAATTTACAAGCAAAGGAACTTTAAAAACTTTTACTTTTTAAAATGTCAAATGCCAAAGAAATGCAAAAGTAGCCTTCTACAAAAAATGTTAAAAACCTATGTATATCACTCGAAACTTTTCCTAAAAGTGAATTACAACACCTGTCAACTACAGGATTTACAATAAAACTGCACAAATGCAAAGAAAAGAACTTTTTAAACAATTACTATGAAATTTGATACCCTAGAACTTTGAATCACAACTAACCTCAAATGTAAACAAGTAAAAAACTCCGTTTACACTGTACTGATTATGTATTAAATAAAACGGTTCACTATCACTTGAGAACTTGCCAATCTACTTTGAAACAAAACTAATGCTATTAAATCTTACTTACAATGAACTGCTGCTACGCTATAACAATAATATTAATACTAAACGTTAATACCGGATGTAAACAAAGCACGAAACACTGAATTTACAATTTACGGATTTATACTGAATAAAACGTACCACTAACACTCGCACTACTAGAAAATGATATTATTCAACGAATTAACTACTTTACGAGAAAAAATTTAACTTTTTAACTACAAAAACACAAATTATTAGCACTCGACACGCACTAAAGCGCGCGGCAGACGAATTCCAAAGATTATAATTCACAGTAAACAGTTCAGTTTTTGAAGTGGCTGATTCCCTGAAGTATTTGGAAATATCATGAAATGGGAATTTCCGTTGTATGTAGATCTAATTTTAGGTTGCAATTCGTAGTTCAAATTTTGAAGGGTTGCAACATTCTCACAAAGGAGATAATGTACAAAGTCCTTGTGCATTCATATTTGGACTGTTGTTTTGCTGTCTGGGATCTGTATCATCAGGGATTTATTCGTAATATATAGTTTAGAGAAGATCTGCTCAATTTATTACTGCTTGCCACAATTCTTTCAAAACAGAATTGATACCTAGATTGGGCTAGGATTGTCTGGCAGATGGATGACACAGGATTCAATTGAATTTATTGATAAACATGCTTACAACAACTTTCATTCGAAATACTTGTTCCACCAAGCTATTTCGGTTTCAGTGACAGGAGAGATTAGATTACTGAAATTAGGTGTCGTGCAGATGCTTATATAAATTCTTTCTTCCCTCATGCCATCTGTGATTGGAATGTTAGATTTAGTTCTGGTGTGAGGCATCCTCTGCCACTCACAACTTTTAGAATTGCAGAATGTAGCTATATATGTAGATCCCAGACACCAACTCGCCTGAATCCACTGTACCAGTTCATATATTGGCCTCACTACTTACCAACTTTCCATCAGAAAGAATGGCCACAGGTGTATAGTTTATTCAAGCTACTAAGCCCATTTAGTGCCAACTTTTCACCATTTGTACAAGTAAAACAACTATGTAAGACTGGTGGTTTTCTCAGCATTTTACAGGGTGAGTCAAAAAGGACCTTACAACTTTGGAATAATATAGAAATTTATTAAGATAACTTACAGAATTGGTAGATGTGTCATTTTTTTTTAGCAAACAACCTCAAGATTCCCATAAAAGTGTTAAGTGTCATTTTGGTTTGTCATCTGGCAAACATCCCACCAGTAATCAATTTTTTTCCCACACTTGTTTTAGCAAATCGGGTGTAGTTTGTGCAATGGTAGCATAAATTCGATTTTTCAGATTGGTCAAATTTTTTGGTAGGGGAGGAACATACACTCGATCTTTTATGAAATCTTGGGGAAAGAAATCCAGTGGTGTCAAGTCTGGGGAGCGAGGTGGCCATGTGATTGGCCCTTCATGGCCAATACACCAACCTGGGAAGCGATTATCGAGGAGACCACAAAGTTCCATGAGAAAATGAGGTGGTGCACTGTTTTGCTGGTAGTTGACAACTCTTATAAAAGGAGATCACAGACAGCAACATTCAATTTACTCTTGAGATTTAATATATCAAGAATGATGCCAGTTTAAAGAGCAATCAAGTTTTTGGCAGTATACTACCAATTTGAGTCAGAATTACCATGTTTCAGATGTATTACTTTTCAGTCAGGAAAGCGATTTCAGTTTGGGGAAAGTTTAACAGTCACAATTGAATGATTATTCCCTTTGTTTTGGTAACTGTATTCCTTGGTTATAAACTATTAGTTCTGTGATGTTTGAGTCTTTGTTTTGTTTTGTTTGAAATAACACTTTGAAAATTGCATTCCTGTTTTGGAAAATTTGCAAAGGATCAACTTTTATTAAAATTATAAACATTTTACAGTTGGTATTTGGGAGTAATGTGTTGACAGCAAAAATAAACTTAAACTTGGTGATATAAATGACCAAGTTTGGTGGTTGATCGGTTAACATTCTGGCCTCGCCCGATCGAATTCTTGTCCGGGCATCCAGATTTGGGTTTTCCATGGTTCCCCAAATCACTTCAGGTGAATTCTTAGATGCTTCCTTCAAACAGGCCATGGCCGAATTCCTTCCCGTTCCTTGTCCTCAGTCCCATCCTGCCTCTAATAATCTCGACATCTACAAGGCCTAAAGCCATAAAAAAAAAAGAGAAGAAGAAGAAGATATAAATAAGCCTTCAATATTTTATTTCAGGATATCATTGAACCACTTATATGAAAGCATGTGGTTTTAATAATACAGTATTTCTTTAATATAATCGGAGGTGTTGACTGAATATAAGTAAGATATTTATACACACTCTCATCAATGAACAATATGACTGTAATAGCACAAACTAAGAAGAAACTGAAAGGTAGCCTTGAGTTGAATTGCTAGGCATACACACACACATTTATGTGCCAGTAATTCTGTGGCAATCCATAAGACTAAAAAAAATGTGTGTGATAGTGGTTTAATGATGAGCCACATCAAGAGCTATTAACAATTGATGCAGATTTGAATGTGGCGAGCAGGTGCAATGGTAACAATACACACAGACGTTTCTTCTTATAATTTACTCTCAATGTATAAAATGTGCTGAATGTCTGACAAGCTAGATCAACAGATAATTCATAACTGATTTCATTGCAATATATCAGCAGCATACTGTATTGTGGAAGGTGAAACCAAAAGCAAACATGAACAGATTTTGTTTTTTTTTAAAAAAAAAACTTAGGATACAGTGCAGGTGTGTGGGAAAAATAAAAGTTATGAACATATTAATAAAAAAGAAAATCCACATTTTCGGAAGGGGTATATCAAAAAATTTGATAACTTGACAAGAAGTGGTGAAGATGAAGATGAAATTCACAAAGCTAATTAATGTTATTATGGTTTACTGCTGTTTACAAGAGATCAACACGAACCAACATGCAGTATCAACAACACAGAAAGCCCAAATTATGAAATGCAAGATGGAGATGAAGGGAATGCAGAGGAAGATGTATCTGTGCATTTATGTAATACTGAAGGAATTGCAGGAAATGGTTCTTAAGTAGCATAATAATTGTGTCCATAACCTTTTTGCAACCAGTTTCTCTTTTCATACTGTCAGTTTATTTTCTTTTTTATAGCACTAATATAAGCACAAATAAACACAAGTTTTTATGTAGGGCTTTATGTTTCAGTTCAATATTGTTACCTCACATGTAACACTAATTGTGCTGCACTTGGCTTGCGATGTTTTAGAATTCCCAGTGAGCAACAAGTTGGGGGAATTATGATAGATAAATATGTAGACCACCAACATGAACATTACAATCTGAGCGCTGAACAGCAAATGCGTGAAATTGATGTTCCTGTGTATGGGCTTCGAAAAGTACAGACTTGTTATGAGAATTATCATGTGTAAATGTTTAGCAAGCTTACTCATGCACAAATGTGTGTGTATGTATGAATGGCTATTGATTATATGATTGTTTATTGTGGTGTACAACAAGAAAAGAGGGCCATATTAAGAAGAAGCGGAAATCTGGAAATATTACTTATGAATGGATTAATGACCAAAAAGGCAAACTCTGAATCATAATAGGAAGAGGGTATTTGACATTGTTTGGGATTGATAGTCCAGAAAGAGGAAGATTGGAAGACAGGATTTTAGTGACAAACTGCAAGAATCCCTTAATGCCAGCAACAAAATTCATTATGTAACTGTAGTGGGGGACCTAAATGCTTTAGTGGACAATAGGCCCTTATAGAATGTAATGGGACCACATGGAGAGCAAGTTGTAAACTCAAATGGAAAATTACTTATTGATGTTTGCAGCTTTCATAACTTAAAAATTACAAATACATTTTCAAGTGGAAAGATATTTATTACATTTATTCACATTGAACTGCTGAGGTAGTAGATCAATAATTCATTACACTTTAGCAAATGAGATGACAGCAAAGCTTGTGCATGACACCAGAGTGTTTGGAAGCAAAGACATCCACAGGGATCACTTTTTCTTTTTACAAAAGTGGCAGTGGCTAAGGCATGGTACAAAATGAAGCTAACCACAAAATGATTGAAAGAGACATTTAAGGTAAATTTGTTTAAAGGAAGAAAGTGTACACCATATCAACCGACAAACATATAAAAGAATACTTTATTCTAGGAAATGATCCAATGCAGAGTAATAATAAATAATCAAGAAATAATCAAAAACAGCATTACAACAGCAGCAGTGGGAACTGTAGCAAAGTGTAGGAAAAGATGCACTAAATGAGGATTATGTCATTTTAAAATTTCAGAGCTAATTATGTTGAGCCAATATAATTGAGAGAGCTAGACCAAGGTTTGGTGCATATATATGTATAAAAAGGGATAGTGAAATGAACCACTTACCTTAGATGATGGTATCATGGTCAGAACACATAAATAAACACAAAACACAGGAAAAACAATACATTTTTGGTATTGACAACCTTGTCTATTTTAGGATACAAAATACACGTAGCATAGATTATAATGATTAAATTCATAATACAACTTGTTTGGTGAAAGATAATATTTTCGTCGCCTCGAAGTCGAAGGGTTTTTGGGACAGTGTGATAAAGGAATCCATGGGGATTCGCCTAGCAAATGGCATTGTGAATAGGGATTCAGGATACCACCTTAGCATGACATAGAATCCAGCGATAAATCATCTTAGGAGGCAGAGATCAAGGCTGCAAGATCATCACTGCCAGCCGCCCCCCTCCGCCGTGTGTGTACCTACCACGCCTCCTGCCCCACTACCCAGCCACCCCACCAGGTCCTTCCCTGCCCCACCACCTGTGCACTGATTGGCCCCGACGCACGTGACTTACATCACCTGGCAAACAAAGGCCTTTTAAGCATGGATGCTTCCAGGAACCCGACACTTCGCCGGAAGATGGTGCCGGAGGCAGGCTTCGAAACATCACCGTACATTGACGCACTACCTTAGAAGCTTTTATACAATTGACACACTGAGAAATCTTATGTTCTTTCAGAAATCTACTTGTTATAGTATGAATTAATAATTTCTTCATTGTGATGTTTTATTAATTTCATAGTCGTAGCTTTAGTTCATTTCGTTGAAAGGTTTGTCGTAGGTTTGCCCATCATGTCTTAAAATAACTATTTTTGGTCAAAAAGGTACTTTATTTCCTCTTTGTACATGGGTTTTGTTTTGTTGATATGTCACATTGGTCAGTTAATTCTGCTTTGAAACAAAATTTTCACATTAAAGTAGTAAATTATTGTTTCTTCATTAAATATTTGAAAATATTATTATAGATTTCTTTTAATTTATCAATGTGTTAAGGGAAATGAAAGACTCTTGATCAGTTACTACATTTAGTAGGTTAGGTTGATTTACTAAAACACATGCAAACATATTAAATGATATGTGTGATGAGCAGTGAACCTTCATTATTTCAATGAACCATAAAAACATATAAAAGAAATGAAATCAGTAACCTAATTACATTTTAACCATATTTTTAGTACTGTAGTCTGTCAACACCATTAAAGGTTCTTTCAATTTTGTAATGTTGATACGGCTTTAATAAATTCTAGGTTAGGAACCGATTTATATTTCCCACTCCAGAAATATCAGTTTATCCAGGGCATCCATCTTTCACACTTTTTAATTTCAACCATTCTAGGTATAAATTGTGTAATACGTGTTTGGAAAAAAAAACCTGTTTCTATGAGCTGTGTGTCAGGAGATACCATTTTTTATAATTCTAAGTTCTAAAGTTTTGGAAATTGTAGCTGTAATAAACATATTTTCTAAAATTCGTATTATTTTGGAGAAACACCAAAGAAAACATTCTTGAGAAGTATCATCCATTTATCTTTAATTGAGGTATATCATTAAAAAAGCTTTTAAAATTGGAGGTTGCAAGGTTTTGTATTTTAAAAGGTGTTGAAATTTTTCGCTTGAATTAAAGCATTCAGTCTGCCTATTTAAAATTTATATAGAACGTGGTCTCAAAAGTGTGAATGGGTTTAGAAAGAATAGATGGAAAGTATCTACATCATTTACTATTTGCCAATGATCGAGTCATCATAGCACAAGGTAGTGAGGATGCAAATTACATTTGTAATCATGGAGGAAAGAAATATATGGAGACGACGCAAGGGACCTTCACCACGCATTGAAGTGACGCTGGGCGGAGAGGAGTGGGGAGGCGTGGCTGCCATATTATCTATCCATACAGACATGGGGAATATGTACAAAAACCTCAAGGGGACTCTACGATAAATGTGACGCCGCAATCTGATGATTATTATGTAACTCGATGAGACAAATAAAAAATGAAGAATAAAATGTTTTGATATCCTGCTTGTTTTTCGAGATATTCTATCTCAAATTTGAGATGTTTTGGTTGAAATTCAGAATAAAAAATTGGTCAAAGTCAAATTTGATGATGGATTTTTATTTTTAAAAAATGAGACAAATAAAAAGTAAAGAATTAAAAAAAATTGATATCTCCCTTAGTTTTCGAGATATACTGTCTCAAAAGAGAGGTCATTAGGCTGAGATGCGATCTGGACCAGAAAAAATCATCAAATTCACAAGGAACTACTTGATGGATATGCACAATAGGTGTTTTATTTTCTTCCTAGCGGTTGTTGTGATGAGATACGGTCTGGACCAGAAGAACTCATCTAAAGCACAAGGAACTATACATGTAGGTGATATTTGATACTCGATATCTAGAGAACTAAGCGAGATATCAAAAAATTTTATTCTTTACTTTCATGGAGATACAAAAGAATTCATCAACAGATTGTGGCGCCACGGTAATGATAGAAATGCCCTCAAAAGATATTTTACTGTTGGTGGCCTACATAAATTCACCAGCAACATCAGTAAATTTACCTTGTTACCATACATCGTAAGCTTAATTGGGAACAGCTGGAAGTAGTTTTCATGGCGTTACACGTTTTGTCACTAACATGGTTCTCATGAAATTACTAACAATAATAGATAAATTTGTTGTCCCTTATGCAACAACAAAACCATTCTGGTACAGCCTGCATTTAGACCTAACCACAATCTCCATTAAATTGCTGCTACAGAATCAAACTTTGTAGACACACCCTCACACGCATATTTGAATCTCAAACTGCATTTGGAGTAACATCGTTTGATTCATCAAGATTCCTAGATTGCATAGCATAATTTAACACATTTAATTTTATCATACACTGTCAGTATATCCTGCAATGTGACGAAAGAAAGTGCAATACTAAATGCACTGAATCAGGATGTAAAAATCACTCCTTTAAATCTCATTTTCAACACTCGTTAAAAAGTAACGCTAGTCTATTATGTGCAAAATAGCAAGGTATGCTGATTTTCTACACTGCACCAAAAAAAAATTTAGAAAAAAAAAGTCATCCTATTGAGAGCTATGACTAAATATTTATAGACAGGCACCACATTTGCCAATACCTACCGTGCACTTCAAGAACAATAATTACAATGCAACTTATTTATGAAATGATATTCCATGTTCCTTCCTATCTGGCCTATTTGTGCAACCGTGTACAGTACAAGATGGCATTATAAAAAACTTAGACACATTAGAAAATGAAATAATCACAGCATCAAATACAATGTGAACTTAGCAATTGTATGGATATGCAATATGGCCACCGCCGCTCATGCGCAGTATCAGCCAAGAGTTTAGAGGCGGCGTTGCAGAATAAGCGGTATTTCGTCTCCATATATTTCTTTCCTCCATGTATGTAGTCAACTATCAATAGAATGTAAAAAAATTGGGCTTGGAGATTAACTATCAAAAACATCCATACATTCAAAAATCCATCCATCCAAACTTTGATCCTGATCTGGGTTTTCCATGGTTTTCCCAGATTGCTCCAGACGATTGCCAGGATGGTTCCTCAAAATAGCCCATGGGCCCCTCCTGCCATATCCCGTATATTCCTTCCAAACTATTACACTTTCGGATAGGTGCAATGCACCATCTGCCACACACTTTTAATGAATCATGGAGTAATAATAATAATAATAATAAAACATTATCGTACTGGATGAATTGTACATTGACGGAATATAAATAGGTTCAATTTTGGAAAGGGAGGGAAAATCAAACACAGAAATTAATAAAAGAATTACTAGTGGTTGGAAAGTAAATCAGGTTGCTCATTTCAATTCTATTAAGCAAGAATGTTATGAATAGAACAAAACAAATTATATTTAAGTCATTATAGAAAGAATATGGTTCAGAAACCTGGACAATCAATTAAAAACATAATAAGTTGAAAGCAGTAGAAACAGATTTTTGGAGAAGATCATCAAGAATTTCAAGAAAAGAATAAGTAAGGCATGCCAAATTAATATGGCTAATAGAAATGAAAGAACAAATTTATGTTTTTGTAGAAAGAAAAAGATGGTATGGCCATTTAAAAAGGGTGGAAGACACTAGGATATCAGTAATGGGAAGTTGAAGGAAGGAAAAAAAGGAGGCTCATGTTTACCTGGCTCCAAAGTGTACAAACAGCAATGAGATGATTTAGCACAGACGAGGAAGATACATAGGACCAAAATATCTGGAGAAATATTTTGAAAAGATGAAGTCGTATTCTGTGTTCTGAGTTTTTATTATGTTGTAGTAAAACCTCTGTAGTTAGGAAAATCTCTGTTAGTAAAAGAATTAATGATATTAAGGAAAAAAGAAATGGCTTTTGGGCAATATAAATAACTAATGATAGGGAAAATGACTCATCACTCACCAAAGTTGAATACTATGACAAATGAAAAACAAATGGTATGAAGAATTCATGTGAAAGGGACCGAGTCATATGATTTGGGAGGTGTGCACATTTACCACAGTGGAAGACGGCGTGGGGGAGGAGGTGATGGGGGTTTTACTGTTAGGAAGTGAATTATTGATATAAATCACCGGTGTTGATAAAATTCATGTATGTAACAAAATCGAACAATAAATAAATTAAATTTGGAAAAAAAATTGTTACTTGTTAAATTATAATACTAATAACAATGAGTGATAGCTCAAATGGTAGAATTTTAACAGTTATTGTGGCCAGATGGGTGTTGGTATCCAGGATATCTTGGTATGCAGGTTAACATCTCCGAAGTTCTGAAAAGCGGTGGTTTAGGGGAAAACTCTGATTGCTCTCACAGTGAACCAGTCATTGAGATTGTTAGGATTGTGGCAATTGGCATGTTCCGGTATTGGAAGGTACAAGTTGCAGGCGTGGACTGTTTGTCTGTGGCCATTCATTCTGGCTGAGAGTTTCTGTGTAGTGATGCCTATGTAGGAACCAGTGCAGTGGCGGCAGGTTAGCTGGTCTATGATGTGTGTTGTGGAGCCCAATGTTTTGGAAAGTTTACCTTGTTGTAGGGTTGGAAACCTTCCCCATCATTGGGCATAATTAAATCATTCAGTGTGACATACTGTTTTTGTGACTATTTTTCATTCACTGCTGTAAAGAATGTTTTTGTCAGATGGCTGTGGTGTATAGTCTGTACTTGATTACACTCGTTTCTTCGTGTTTGCTAAGAATTGCGAAGCATCTTTTCTTCTGCAACAATGCTATTCTTCTTCAATATCTGACACCTAAACTGTGGGCTTGATGGATCGGAGAATCATACGGATTCTACAGTCGAATAAAATACTGAAGCCGCCATACTCGATGTTTATTGCAGCATACTTAGTGATTCTGTTACAAGTGAAGTACATCTGCGAACTCCACGTGATGTAATGTGAGCAATGCGAGGTTTCTGTAATAGAAATTATTCTACGACCAATAGTTGAACGAGAATTGACATATGCGATTTCCGCCACAAGCGGCGCGGCGTATTTTTGCTGAGCGGCAGTTTCCGGTATGGGAAACCAACATTTTCTTGCACTTACACCACCGGGGCTCAAACTATTGATGTTAAATAAAAATCTACGATTATTAAAACGTATCTACTACATTGCACATTATAACAGCACTTGTCGGTTTTGCAGTCACCAGTGAGTATTTCCTAATAGCCTTTAAAAGTATTCAATTGTGGAACTTTTTTATTTTGCAAACAATTTGACTTTTGTGTATTAAAACATACAAACAGAAAGAAGCTCTCAACTCTCAGAAGAAAAAAAGAATGGTGGACACAGATGTAAGTGTATAACATAAATGCTTATGCTAAGGCTTATAAGAAAATACAGTAAGCAGTATTATAAAGAAAGTTGTTTTTATTTTTGTACCTGTTGCTGTTCTTCTTTCACTCGTATTATATAACAATAACTGTAACAGGGTGCCTTAGTTATATTATTCATTACCATCTTTGAAGACAGTGGAAACAAATAAGGATTTGGAAAGAAACTCGTCATTTACCTTAGTTGGAGGTAGCAGGGCTTCAACAACTTTATAAAACAATAATTACATTATTAAACATTATTTAGATAATATTTCGATCATGCCAGAGATAAATGTAGCACATGGCAAAGTTGACCATTATGCACGTGCTAAACCTTACTACAAGAATTACGTTATTTGGTAAGTTTAAAAGCATTCTCATTTCATTTATATGGAAAAGCAGCTACAAGAAATGTAGCACAGTTCTGTACATTTCATTTTATTTAGTCATTCCAGCCCTCTTGCCTCCAGCTTTAATAAGTGTTGGGTTTGCATTACCATCTTTGATGATTATTCACATTGGTTTAATAAAGTAATGAAGATAATTTTGTTTCAGGCATTTGAGAGTGTCCACCATCCACTGGGAATATTGTTAACTGAGATTACCACTGCATACACAGCAACATATGGTGGTGTGAGAGTTCATCCATTACTTCTTAACCATGCTGTAGAAGAACTGCATTCAGTAACTGCACGTGTATATGAAATTGTGAAACTCCTGTTCCCTGCGTTGCCCAACTTTGGGAAAGAATTAGTACTTGATATCAATTTGGAACAAGAATGGTATTAAATTTCAGAATAAATATTATATGTTGTTATTTGAATAATCAGTAAACAGTTTTTTTAATTATTATTATTTTCTGCATCATGTTTATTTCATTAAAAACATTGAGTAAAAAGTAATTGAATGTACCAAATCATCATTTAACGTTGTTACTTAAATAATGTATTGAGGAGATATTAAAATGATAGGAAAGGAAAGTAAACATCTCACTTTCCAAATTTGAAGGCAAAAAGGTTGTAAAATGGCGAAAAAAGTAACTTGATAGAAACACAGTATTTTGGGTCAGGTACCTTACCATGCAGGTAAATTGCATGTCACGAATGAATGCGGGAGGCGCAGAGAAAGACAGAAGGAGCGACACAGGGTATACAACATTGCCGCATTTCCAGCAGGAGACGAGCAACGTAGAGAGAGGAAGAAAGTATAGTAATTATGTTACTTCTACTAGTATTACTGCTGTGTAATGATAATAAAAGTAATAATATGTGTTTTAGCAGTGCTTTATGTGCTAATACTATTAATAGAGACAGGAATGTCAGCCACAGCAAACAATCAACATTCGTGTAACCACGACAAGCGCTGGATTGTTACTGAATTCGATTTGTTACTGGCAGAGCGATGATGTCTTGCGCAGAGCCTCGCTAAACTGGGCCACCTTTATTCATGATGTGCACTATAGTTGATGTACATAGTCCCATCACATGGATACTTTATTATGAAACTTTTCATTCAGAGCAGAGGTGGCAGGGGAAACAAAAATACTGCTCGAAATGGTTTGTGCAAAAAAGGGTGTAAAACAATAATTAAAAATAAAAAGGAAAAAATTACAATTAAAAATAATAATATTCATAACAAATGGATTGGTATATGCGCAATGGGATATGACGGAGGTAGATATTGTTAGATTTTCATACCAAGGAAAAGTGGGGCGAGGGAGCAGACTAGTGCACAGAATGTGTTGGTAGGCAAATTTCCACATATGGAGCTCGGAAGGGAATTTGGTTCCAGAAACTACTCTGATATCGCTGACTTTTAAACACTCTGGAATTTTGGAAACTAGATATAAATAATAATTAATTATAATTGCTATGGAGTGCACGCTCGGTGGCAATTTCCCTTCACACCAATCTTCCCCCTTTCCTGCAACCACCTACATTTGCCCTCTACATATTTTAACTTTAAATTCTTTCGATATTTTTAGTAAATTATTCATCATTTCTCTTAGTAACTTATTCCAATCTCTGACCCGCTTACCTAAAAAAGAGAATCTTCCTACACCCTTGTGCCTGAAATTGAGTTCCTGCTTGTGGTCATGGTCATCTTTTCCTTTTTGTGCATTGCTTTTAATTCTTACACCAATATCGGTACACATCACATCACCAATATATCTTGTGCACTCTCATGACCCTCTTCACCCTCCTCCTGTCTTCCAATGAATCCCATTCCAGCTCTTTTGTTATATCTGTTACTGTTTGCATTCCGCAATAATTTCCAGAAACAAATCTAGCAGCCCTTTTTTGTACACACTCCTGTATTTGATACTCATAATGAAGGTCCCATACTAGTCTACCAAATTCAAGCAATGGTCTGACCAAAGTTTTGTAACCAAATTCCTTTACTTCTCTCATGCACCCCCTCATCACTATCCCAGCAAGTGCAGGATCTTGAAACCTTTTTCTACTACCTGCCCAATGTGTCCTACCCAATTTAGCTTATTATCAAATGTAATGCCAAGATATTTACATCTCTACTCTGCAACAAGCATTTCTTTCCCCACCTTATAATCATAATCAACCTTTAGTTTTTTATTTGTGTATCTAATAAGCTGACACCTCTTTGCATTTATCTTTCACCCAAGTTTCCAAACCCAACTTGATATTCTGTCCAGATCACCCTGCAACTGTTCACAATTCTCTACCATTTTGATCCTTTTATATAGCACTAGCTGGTACCCACGACTTCATTTGTGTTTGTAAAGAATTTGGATTGACAGCTACCTACATCTAACCACCATAGTGCATGATGGGAGACTTGATGCTATTACCACACACAAACGCCAGTCATCTGTGATATGTAGTTCAAGCAGCAAAGTAAAATATACGGAGACACATGTCTCTGGTCGAAATAAGAAAATACCCTTGATTGGCCTCTTTCAACCATCACATCTCCAACACTCACACAGTTACCAAAATTTGGCCAATGTTGTGATCGATGGGTGACTATGTGCTACTACCACATACAAACACCAGTGATCTGCGCTAGATAGTTTTGGCTGAAAAGTGATACACCGTGACACATACGTTTTTGGTAGAAATATGAAAGTGCAACAGGTCGACCACTTTCAACTACCATATCTCCCACATCTCCATAGCTACCGACATCTAACCACCATAGTACACAATAGGAGACACAATACCACTACCACAAAAAACACCAATGGTTTATGCTATGCAGTTGTGGCAGCAGAGTGACATATACAGAGACACATGTCTTTAGTTGAAATACGAAAATATCCTTGATCGGCCAGTTTCAACCACCATATCTCCCACACTACCACACTTACCGAAATTTGACTAATGTTGTGATCAGTGGGTGACTCTGTGCTACTACCACACACAAACAATAGTGATCTACACTAGATAGGTTTAGCTGAAAAGTTATACACCATGACACACGTTTTTGGTAGAAATATGAAAGTGCCGCAGGTCGACCACTTTCAACCACCATATCTCCCACACCCCCATAGCTACCGACATCTTACCACCTTCGTACACGATAGGAGACACGATACCACTTCCACACACAAACACCATTGATCTATGCTATGTAGTTGTGGCAGCAGAGTGACATATACAGAGACACATATATTTGGTCGAAGTACTAAAATGCCCTGCATTGACCACTTTCAACCACCATATCTCCCACATCCCCACAGCTATCCACATTTGACCAACTTGTGCATGACAGGAACTCCATGCTACTTTCACACACAAAGACCAGTGATCTTTGCTAGGTAGTGGTGGTTGAAAAGTGAAATATAGGAAAGCATTCGTCTATTTTTTTTATATATTTAAGATTATGCCATCTGCAAACAATCTAATATCTGATAGTAAACAATCAACACAATTGTTCAATAGAATAATGAATAGCAATGGCCCCAACACACTACCCTGTGTCACTCCATTTGTTACTTCCACATCTTTTGATACTGCATTTCCTACCTCACCTTTCTGTTTTGTACCCAGCAAATCATTTTCTCATCCGCTCTGATAGTTTTTACTTTATATACACTATTTTATGGCTCACTCTTTCAAAATCCTTTGAAAGATTTAATGCTACAGTGTCAATTTGGTCTCCCTTGTCCATTTCATCTGAAATATCTTACATAAATCCCATCAACTGAGATTTGCGTGAATATCCTTACCTAAAAGCCATGTTGCACACATGAACACCAATTACACTTCTCACAAATATTTCTGAAGTAGTTGCATATCAGTCTCTCCATTAATTTATCTATCACAAACGTCAAACTGATTAGCCTATAATTTTCGACCCCTCCTTTATGGATCAGCACTACTGTCGCACTTTTCCTGTCCTCTGGTAAGCAGCAAGTATACAGACTCATTTTAAATAATATTTCAAGATAAGGTACAATGGTACATCCAGCCATCTTTAAGTCATTTGTAGTAATATTATCTACACCAGCCCCTTCGTGTTTTTCCAGCTTTCATAGTTCCTTCAGGATATCCTCAGTATGAATTTCAAATTTTGTGGTCTGCTCATTTCTAATTGTGTTGTTAAGCTAGTTCTCCAATTTACACCCTCCTGTTTCTAAATCATTGTCCCTAATGCTCTCACTAAACCAGTTACTTAAAATCTCTGCCTTTTTCAAATCCTCAGTAACTATTTCTCCATCCTTATCTATAAGCATCTCAACACCCTCCCTTCCTTCAGTTTTCTAATATAGCTGTAGAAACTTCTTGTTGCAACGGTCAATGGTCCCCTTGAACTAATAATACTATTCATAATCCAATCATTAACCACCTTCTTAGCTATTATTAAGTCCTTGTTTAGTTGTTTTAAATATTCCCTACTTCCCTGTTGTTTCTTTACTCTGTTATGTTCTCTTCTTAACAACCTCTTTAACCGCCTCATCTCCCTATATAGTACACGGGTTCTCTACTTCTCTTTATTTTCTGTTTTGGAATAAATATTTCTTTCCCATTTGTTATTATCTCATTGACCTCTTCCCACCTATACTCTAATGAACTTGTGCCTTCCTTCCATTTGCTGAAACGTTCTCTGAAATATATCTGTGCCTTCAATTTTGGCTGCTGGTTCACTGAATCCTGTAATATCCATCAGAACTGCTTCATGATTACTTATTCCTTCATTTACTTGACACCCCCACAAGGTTATCAGTGGGCTTTAGTAGGAATATATCTAAAATATTTTGTGCCCTAGTGTTCCGCTTATTACTTGTGTAAATCCTCCTTTCCTTGTTTAGGTATTTGCAAATATCTGTTCCCTTATGTTATTAATCTTATTTCCTACCCAGTTTACACCTGGTAAAATTAAATCCCCACCAATAATGACCATTCTATACTCACCTCTGAAATGTGAGTATGAATTTAATTTCTCCCCAAGAGCCTCATCTTCATCTGTAATTCTTGCACTGCGGTAAGCAGCCAACACCCCTGATTTTTTCTTTTTTTATTGCCCCAGAAATCTACAGCAAGTAACTCTTGGTAATGATATATGATCATCAGTGAACTGTGGTAGTTTTTGTTAACTAGTATGAAAACTCCTCCACCTATAGCTCCTCTATCTCTGTGGTACACTTTGTAACCATTGGAAAAAACCTCACTGTCTAGTACTTCTTCTTTTAACCAACCCTCTACCCCAATTATCACTTGTGGTTCGTGTATCTCTATTAAGTTTGCATATTTGATTACTTTTGGATAAGGAAACAAAGAAACTGCCGCGAGGCACTGAAAATAAGATAGGATAGGGAAAATAAACAGTTACCCGTCACTTACCACAGATGAAGGCAGGAGGGCGAGACACGTAAAAACACAAAAACAAAACAATTACACAATATTTCGACCTAAGTCTTATTCATGTAGGAGGCGAGACATATGGCAGGGGGAAAGATGTGGTCACATCCGAGCCCGCCACATGGGGCTCGGATGTGACCACATCTTTCCCCCTGCCATATGTCTCGCCTCCTACATGAATAAGACTTAGGTCGAAATATTGTGTAATTGTTTTGTTTTTGTGTTTTTACGTGTCTCGCCCTCCTGCCTTCATCTGTGGTAAGTGACGGGTAACTGTTTATTTTCCCTATCCTATCTTATTTTATTTGATTACTTTGTTCATTATACTTCTACAGTTCACCAGTAACACCCTTATTACTAGCTTAATATTTTCAGCATTTACCTCCTCCTTCCCAGTTCTATCCCAGTCGGTTATTGTTTCAACAACTTCACCTGTGACTTTTCCCATCGTGGATCTACAATCAATATCACTTTGATCATCCATTTTCATCCTTCACCAGCTGTCCTTAACCTAAATAAGACACATTCCTGACCCCATCATCACTGGAAATGGGCTCCCTTACTGCTTTAGCTAACAACTCAGAAAGTACTACCTTGCCCCTACAATTTAGGTGGAGGCTCTGTCTAGTGAAACCCCACCCACTAATTGTGTTCACAAGCAGAACCCCCAAGACAGAACTAATGCCTTTCCCAAGTAGCACTTCCGTTTCCACATTTATCCCCCTCACAGCATCGTTCAATTGTGGTCGGTTATGGCTGCTTAGGACCTGCACGAGTTCCACCCTGCTATGCTGCGCCTCCTACACCATTTTCCTCAGGTCACTCTCTATACCATAACTCTTGTTAATATCAATACTAATCCCTGCACCTCTCACTACCACTACTATATCGTCCTTAGTGAAACTTCTTCAAAGTGAACCTATATCCTCTATTACTTGACGTAAAGTTGCACTAGGTTTGAAAACACTTGTGACCTGGTAATCTATGCCTAACTGATCCTGCAGAAGAGGGCCTACACCTCTCCCATGGCTCCTACCCAGCAGCAGAACCTTTTCTTTCCTATTCTTGCCATCCACACCATTATTCCTAAAGACTTGCTGCATCTTACCTACTCTTACATCTAAATGAGGCTTTTCTCCTCCTGATTCTGACACTAGGTCAAACTTATTTTCCCCCACACTTTCTGAAGTGTCTGGCTTCCTCATCCTATTAACTGTATTTCTCCTACAACCTGTTACCAGCTCCCTTCCAGCCTACTCAACTTCCTCCAACCCACTATCTCTACCTTCTGCCTCTATAACATGAGCCCTTGACAGGCTCAGCCTCCACAGGATGAGCCTGAAGAATCCTGATCCTTTTATGCAACCTACTGATCATTTCACCCATCTCTCTCATCCTTTCATCCTTAATCATGGGGGTGCCTCATTTATTTCTCACATTTCCTCTTACTTACATGCCCAGTGAAACCATTTCTTACACTAACTACAACCCAACCCCTTCGCGACGTATCTGTGACAGGTGTCACATTTTCCAGTCGTGATTTCCCAAATACTTCTAGTACCTTCTAAATGATCCTTAAATTTATTTGATAAAGTAGTCTAATTATTAATGTTTTTGCTAAATTCAGTAAGAGCTCTACTCCTCAATAATGTTATTGTAATTAATAAATAGATAAAAAATACTTTAACCAAAATGGTTTAGATTTTGAAGTAAAATGTTTTTGACCATTTTTTCTGATGAATAACCATTGTGAGAGATTGGCAATGGAGGCAAGTGAGCTTGTTTGTAAGGGAGCTATGGTGGAGTGTGTATTAGATTTCAGTACTAGTTGGTCTGGATTAGGTTGTGGTGGCTGCATGCATATTGAGTGTTTTTAATTAGAGCTGTTACATGGGAAGGAGCCATGTAGTAAAACAGTGTTTAGGGGTTAGTATTTGTACAAGTGTATTTTTAAGGTTGGGTGGTCTGCTGAAGCTGATGAGGGCGGTAGGGAGAATATGGTTAATGAATTCTAGGTCAGTAGAGAATTCGACGAGAGCGACAGGATTGAATTTGGTTATAGCTTGGAGGTGTTGGGTGGTTTGGTGTAACGGACAGTTTGTGGCATGAATCCCTGATAATTCAGTAGAATAACTGTGTAATACAGGGGCTTGTGTGATGCTTTTTGAGTATAGGCTGAGGGATTCTTGATCAATACAGATATTTCTGTCTTGGCTGACTAGGTTGTAGTAGAGGGAACTTTTTGTGTGGTAATTAATCAGTGTAATATATGTCAAGAAACATTGTTTCCATGCATCTTGGAACTACCAGCCAGCTGGGGGAAGAGTTGATTTAGATTAACAACAGATTAGCAGCAAGGACTGTGTAGCTAGTTCAACATGTGGTTTGTAGGATGTCGTTCACCTCCTTTCAGCAGTGTCTACCAAAAAAAAGGGGGGGGGGCACACTAGGCCTTACAACAGCCTACCTCCTAAGCCTCACCTAGGAGTGAAATATCAGGAGAAGAAATAAACCCAATGGCTATAATTGGTCTGTTAGTTTATGGAGTAAGTTTTATTCACAAAAAATGCCAGAAGAAGATTCATTTTTATACTAAGAATAATTTGATTTTAGCATTAATTCTTGCAACATATTATATTGGTTTCATTTTCATCAATAAGACTTGCTACGGTTTCTGAAATGATGCTAAGTCATTCTCTATTTAAAAAGTGATGCCTGGTTCCTTATTGTTCCTTTCTTCCAATCCTGTTCTAGGTGTTATTATTTCCTTTCAAAGGGACATGCGTAATTACTCCCTTCCCCCTACCCATTCCACCCCCCTGACCAGGAAATAACAAAATAAAGTTTTCAGAATGTTACAATATTTTTAAATTATTTTTTGCTTGTATCAATTGAGAAAAACTTTGAGAAAGTGTGGCAGTTGTTCAAGAGCAATGGAGGTGATGGTGGAAGGCATTGTTCATTGACACTTAATTCCTGGTTCACATCGTGTGACAAACATTTCTTATGCTGATGTATATGCCAATATCACAGGAATATGATGAAGAAATAGAAATGCCAAAATTGAAGAATTAATCCAGTATGTGAAAGGGGAGTAAAATCTCATAATCATGCTGATTGCAATGCGCTAGTTGGAGAAAGAAATGTGAATGTGGGATAAGTGTTCAAGAAGAAAAAATCAGTATGCTATGATTTGCTGATGACATTGACTTTTTACCAGAACAGGCTGAGGATGTGGAAAAGTTACTGAATAACATTAACAAAAAACTGAAGAAAGATTACTCTGGTACACTTTTTAGACTTTTTTTCAAAATTCGAAGAAAACAGTTTGTAACACCAAATAGTGATTACATGAATATCAATATGTGCTATATGCGCTATATCGCAGGTGCGATATCGAGTATCGTGGGGGAGTAGTCATGGGAGGGTGGCGAAAAGATTGTTCTGGATTGTGCCATGCACTAGCGGACACTATGTTGTTTAAAAGGAACATTTGAAAGTGCACTGGCCACTTTGGTAGCAATATCAATTTAAGTGTGGCATGAGCATAACCAAGAATTATGGACAGTGAAGTGAAGTACTGTAATTTGAGTGACTGTAGTTATGACTGCATGATCGCATTGACCACTTAACTGAATTTGCAATCTTCAGGATCTTGAAGACCGATTAAGAATCACATATATCTGGTCGTTTATGGGAGCGTATTGTGTATCATCTTTGTGACCCTTAACATAATAAATGAGTGGGAACTGTGCCTATGAAAGTTTTGTTTAATTCATGCAAATGTGGTTCCTATTGGGTGACTTGAAGCATTTAATTTCAGACATCTGCCTGTGGCAACTGATCTGACTGAATATGCATGGAATATAATAGTGAGCTTATATTGGCATACAATGTAGTTAAGTCAATGGACCCACTTTCAATTTATAGTATTACATGGTGACTGTGACAGCACAGTGTGATTAAAAGTGTCATTTATGAACAGTAATTAATACGAAAACGTGCTGGGAGATTGGTGGTGAAATAAATGGGAGTGGTATTGTAGTAAACAACAGTAAACGTAGTTACAGCGAGCTGGAGGTCAGCCAAAGATGTACATAATCTTAGAAGGCGATGGAAAGCACAGACGATACTCAGAGAATATGCAGTATTAGCGATGGTGGTGCAGCACGGTGAGAGCGGAGATAACTACTCAGTCGACGCATAAGCTGATGAGATAAACATCGCCGGACGAAGCAGGTGGACGACGTGAGCAATGAGCAACTACACAGGTGCACCAGAGGTGAACGGGGCGCAGCCAGAGACTCTCCAAATAGCTGAGACGTGTCGAAAGGAAAGAAAAATATTTTTTTTAATCTTGCTAACACAAACTTACTGGTTGCTTTCTGAATTTTATTTTGAGAAAAAATTCTTTTCATGAGTCATTCTTTGATCTTATATCCTATTTTATTGTCATCAGTGATGACACGTTAGCCTTGTCAAAGATAAAACTGACAAGGAAATAGTTTTTTTCTGAGAGGTAGCCTGATTTTTCCTGTGAAATGCTTAAGGGAAAATGCTTTTGTAGTTAGGAAGTACTTGTTTTGCATGACATGTAGCATTGGTTTGTCTGGATTTCTTTTCAGTGTAGTTTAATATTGTGGGGAAAAAAAGGCTAGTGAATCGGAAGTTGATATGTCGTGAGAAGAGGTCAAGGAACGTAGTGAATTGTCTGTGTTGAACATGATGCGGCCCCTTCATTCGAAGTTGGATGAAAGTAAGAGTTACCTCCAGTCTCAATTGAATTCTCTGGAATCTAAAATAAATGAAAATAATATTTCTCTTGAATCTAAGTTAACTGAAAATAATAATTCCCTTCAAAAATGAAAGGAAAGGCATCATTAATTACAATCACAATTAAACGAAAATAATCATTCCATTAAAGAAGTAAAGAAAATTAATCATTTCCTTCAGTTAGAGTTAGATGAAAATAATAGCTCTTTACAATCTCAATTGAATTCCTTTAATTTAAATTATCTGAAACTAAGAATTCCCTTGAAACTAAATTAAATTAAAATAATAATTCTCTTGAAGCCAAACTAACTGAAAATAAGGAAAGCATTGTATCCCTTTTTGAATCGAAATTAGAGCAGTTTAGGGAGAATTGACCCATTATAAGGAACTTTGTACACAGAACACTGCTGAAATATCTTCTAAATTAATCCAGTATCGTTCAGACTGTGGACAGGTAACTAGCATTTTGCACCAGAATGTGTAATCCCTTAAGAAAAAAGTCAGGCTAGTGGAAGAAATGGAAGATAGTCATGATGAAAGATTGATGAAGGTAGAGAATTTAGGAGAGAACCTTACCGAGAAGTACGCGGCAGTAAAGGAAGAAGTTGAACAGTTAGCTATAGGCATGGAATAATTATCATGCCAGGTGGAAACGGTTAAGTCATCCACAGGATTGTGGGTGAATGAAAGGCTTCAGGTACAAGAGAAGGAAGTAAAAATAAGTCTAAAGGTGCGAGTCCCAGAAGTTGTGAGAGAAGAGGTTGCCAAATGTCAAGTTATGCCAAATGTAAATGCGTTCACTCCGTGCATGGTAGAAGAGAAAGTGGACTGGGAGAACTTTTTCGACAACAGTGGGATACACCCAGTTGATTTTGAAAAGAGGTTTGAAAGGTTTGGACCTTTTTGTAGGGCTGTGGAGAGAAAGAAGATAGAAATGATTAGCAAATGCATCAAAGGGGATGCCCGAATGTGGGGAGAAAGGTTTGCTGATAACTGCGAGACATTTGCCGAGTTGAAGTCAGCCTTTTTGGAACATTTTTGGTCCAGAGATTGGCAAATTGTGGTCTGGCGAAACTTAATGATGGGGAAGCCATACTCACCAGGTAGTGGCACTCAACAAACTCTTGTAAACATTTAAGTTCACCTTTCAGTGAAGGGGAATATATGCGAATGATCAGTGCACGTTTGCCCGAGTCGACACAGCTTGTATTTGTCAGCCATAATATAGGTACCATTGATGAGGCGGTAAAGATGTTGGGTAGGCTGGACGAACAAGAGAAAAGCTTACGAGCAAAAGAGTATTGGGTGAGGCCACCCGCAAATTTCACGGAGAAGCAGCAATTGGAAGGGGAGAGAGGTAAACCCCAACAGCAACAGGAATCGTGGTGGATACAATAATAGAGGGCAGAGAGGAGGATTTAGAGGCTCCTACCATGGATACTTTGGTGGCGATATGCCACAAGAGGCATCTACAACCCTGGTGCAGATAGCTGTTGTGGAGTGTGTACCTGCTACTAGTACCTGCCACTGCTTCGGTCTCGGTGGGGACAGGAGATGACATGAGGCTACAGAACGTAAAATCTCAAGATGTAATGGAAACAGTGAATGAGCCTGGTCTTCGGAAGAAGAAAGATATGATAGAAATAGATTTAGTGGAGACGATGTTAGCGAAGTATATGTTGGAAGAATATGAAAGGCTAAGGATTGAAGAAAAACAAACTGAATAGAATAGGGAAGAAATAAAGATGTGGTGGCATAGCAAAACAATTTGTGAAAATTAGGAGGAAGAGTTGGAGCAAGAGAGTTATAAATGCCACTGCGAACCTGAAAGTGTTAAACTGTTGTCAGCTGTGGCAGGGGTTACTAACCTCACAGCTGTCAATGATTATAATCCAGTTGTTGCGCAGCCTACTGTACATACGTACAGCAAGTTGACCTGTATTGCTGTACGTAACTATTTGAAACTCCTGGCAGAAAGACAGAATATAGATATAAGGAATGGTATCTTTGATGAAAAGGAAGATGTTCTGATCATTATGAAGAAGAAAACAAGGTGGAAGTTTCAGAGGAGAAGAAGGGCAATTTCATTTGATGAAAGATGGGATGTACACAGGAAGAAAGAAGAAAGGAAGAAAGACAATTGGAAGATACGGAAGAAGAAAATGGGGTTAGCATTATTTGATGAAGGAAGGAATGTACTGAAGTTTAAGTGAAAGTCTTTAGATGGGGGGAGGGGGGGATTGTACTGATTGTTCCTATTTCAACCCCCACATTCACGTGGTCAAATGATTTCAACCTACTTCGCCACGGCGAAGAAATCTTTTCCTTATTTTTGTGACATTTTGTATAGCAGATACTGCAGTATTCTTTGTTTTAGCGCAGGTTAGTGAACTGTCTATTCCTGTTTTATTCTGTTGTTATGATTCAAGATAGGTACTAATTAAGTGGTGCATCGCAAGCTATGTCAGTTTGAGTGCTACATTGCGAGTGCAGTGATAAGTGTTTGTGCCTACTCAGTGGTTGAGTGAGTGACCGGTGGACGCCAAGTGCATTGGTTGGCATAGAGGTCAAAGTTAACTGGTATGGGAACCAGTTGGCAGTTTGTACACTGCATATTCAAAGCAAAATTGGTGTAAAGTTTTGTATTACTTTTTCTTTGTATATGTGTGATCCAGTCGAAATTACAGGGTTAATGACCCTGAGAAGGACATAATGAAAAAGTTATCTGATTGATTCTCATGTTTGGTTTTTTATGTTGATTCTGATGTTTAAGTTTTTCTGATTTATAGTCTCATGTTTGCCTTTTGCTGAAAGTGTATTTTTGTATTTAGTATTAAGGAATTGAAATCTTGAGTATGATAAAATGTAGCCAAGCAGCCACCAGATACTAGTCTTTTGTGTATTGTAATAGATGTTTGTATATGTTATGGTTAACAGTTAAGATTTCTAGTAAGTGTTTTCTTTTGTGACAATAGGCTGGGCTTTGTCAATCCCGTCTTTCTCCAAAGAGAGACCAGAGGGGATGTAACACCACAGAATGATTACACGAATATTGATATGTGCGATATCTCAGTTGTGTTATCTAGTATCGCAGGGGTGTAGTTGTGGGAGGGTGGCGAAAAGATGGCGAGTGGTTACAGAGAAGTGTGCATGTGTGAGTTGGTTCTGGATTGTGCCATGCACTAGGGGACACTAATTTCTTTAAAAGGAACATTTGAAAGTGCACTGGCCCCTTTAGTAGCAATTTCAATGGCAGTTTAAGTGTGGCATGAGCATAACCAAGAATTATGGACTTAACCAAACTTGCGATCTTCAAGATCTCGAATACTGATTAAGAATCACTGTAAGACCCAGGCTGATACCGGGGCTGTAGTATCGCCTTAGTGCCTCAACTTACACTTGATGTTGACTCAAAGTTCTATGGAAAATTTACGAAATAATTTAGACTTGACCATGTAGCCGGATAACTCAACCTAAATGCTTGAGGTCACCACAATATTTGTTAACCCACAAATAGAGAAAAGGTAGTCGGCTAACTACTGAAGCACACAAGTTCACTTCTAGAAAATTCAAAGTTTTATTTTTCAAAGTCACAATTTTAAATATGCATTTTACAGTTGAGTTGGCAAATCGAACACACTTTTCCAAAGTTTGCAGGTTGTGGAGAGAAATTTTAACCGACCAAACCCCTTTAGTAAATTTAAAAGTTCATATTAAGAATTGGAGTTGCTATATAACCCGACACCCCACATGGTCGAAAACAGTTCACTGACCAGCATAGCAAGTTACGACCTGTGACAAAACCGACGTAATGTTCCTTCACATACTTTTCCAGAAGTACAGGCCAGACTAAACCGAAAGTAAGAAAAGACAGACTACATTTTGCTAAGTTCCTATTTTACACATCACTGATAAAGTCATGCGCGGAGTTGCTCGATCACTTCCCGGTGTAAGAATGAGACAACGTGTGCTTACCACACGAACTATTATAGCCCTGCGCGCGCCTATGACCTTGGCAAATCTTTCTTTAATTAATATCTTCAAAAGTATACGATAGTTTAATTTGAGATTTTTACAGGAACTTTCTATCTTCCTGTTCTATCTATTTTAATTTAATTTACTATTCCAAAAGGTTTCTATCGTCTTAATACTAAATTCATCACGTGACCAATCTTGGCTGACTTTGCGGACTTTCCCGAACTTCTACCCGACAACCAGCAATAATCTATTTTCAAAAACTTGATTACCAGACAGATACTAAAACTTTTTACCGAAACCACTATATGTGTGAAATCGTCTTGATTAGGTCTATCTACTGATGTAATTTTTAATTTAATATCTCTTTTAATAAAAAAGCTTATTTTTTTCTCTTAATTAAAATCACTAATTAGACTTTACCAAATTATTTAATTCTACTGCCAAAATATCGGGGATAGTGTTGACTACTGCTGGTGATAAGAGTTCGGTTGTAGCTTTACGCGATTTAAAGATATTGCAAATCTTAGAATTTCTACTTTTATGATCGCGTGTTTCAAAACTTGAACAAACGGGAATATCTCTTAAACTAAACGTTTCCCGATATGATAAATACACTTTAAAATGATTTTTTATAGCAAATTGTTACTGTGAGCAAGATTACAGGTAAATTCCTTAAAGCTGAAAACTACACTTCTCGAAATTTCTAAGTCCCGCCTAAGAAAAACTAGAATTTGCCAAAATTCTAAGGTGCTTACATCACATATATCTGGATGTTTATGGCGGTGTGTTGTGTATCATCCTTGTGACCCTTAACATAATAAATTAGTGGGAACTGTGCCCATGAAAGCTTTTGTTTAATTCATGCAAGTGTGGTTCCCATTGGATGACTTTAAGCACTTAATTTCAGGCATCTGCCAATGGCGACCGATCAGACTGAATCTGCACGGAATATAATAGTGAGCTTATATTGACATGCAATATAGTTAAGCCAGTGGACCAACTTTCAGTTTATAGTGTTACAAGTTCCAGTTTAATGAAATAAATTATTTGGATGGAATAATGGTACTAAAAGCCAAATTATGACTATTTTTCACACAGAAATTTTCCTCTATTTATGTACCAAAGTTACCCCATGATGTGGAGAAACTTAGGGACACATCTTTTTTTTTTTGGGTTAAATCAGTGGGAAAAATGGTTGGTATCAAAGTTAGAGTAGAAACATTTTATTTGATCTCTTATTACACATAATTTTAGCTACTGTGGTTTGTGTATTTGTCTGCACATGAATGGCAAAGCATCCAGCAGAAATATTTTGACCCATTCCGACTAGCCATTTGACAAACTTGGATGACTTCAGCGATCTTTTGGGTTATGAGCTCTGTGTAGGATTTCCCAGTAAATATTTGAAATTGTGTTTTTAACTTGACCTACAATGTATGCATTTCATGTTCTCAATTTTAATGAATTATTTTCTGTAACTTTTTTTGTAGTTTTACCATTGTTAGAAAAATTAGCTATATAATACGACCAGTTTAGGGACTTGTCAGATTTAGTAACTATTCAGTTCAAATCAAATTTAGAGCTGTTTTCTAACTTCATCAAATCGAAAATTGGAAGTGGCTGTAATGGAACAATGCTATTAAAGATGTCTAAATTAACTCTGTTTGGTACTGAAAAATGTACTTTTCACCTTTCTTATGAAACACTATCATTTCAGTTGATTTTATACCGTCCATGGAGGTATCGACATTAGAAAACCTTACCAAAATTTCTAGAAATTGTAGGTTATATTGCTTGATTATTGTCTAAAAAGATAGCTAAGGCAAGTATTTCTTGTTTTAACTACTTGTTTCTTCATATCTTCTGCTAGTTTTTCTTTGCGACATGAAAGTTTTGCAGCCAGCAGAACACTTTGAAAATCATCCCCAAATTGAAAATGGCTACCTTTAATAAGAGTTAGTGAATGGAGTTTCTAAAAACTGCGAATAGAAAGCAGCAAACAATAACTCTTCGAATGACCATATCAAAGATATAATTCTTTGCAACTGGCGGCTGCAGGAGATTTAAAATACTTGCGAAACATATTTGTTGCAAGTTTCCCCTGCTATCACAAAGTAGCTCTAGTTTATGGTAGATATAAACCAAATAAAGACAAAAGTGATTAAATGTAGCAGAAATTATACCAATAATAGTAGATTAAATATTTTTTTTTTTTATTTATTTATCAATCTTGTTCCAGGGATCCCTGCTGAGGAAGTACCTCTGGGATGTGAAACATGTCATTGTTGATACATATACACATAATATGAGTCATATCATAGTAAAAATATATATATATATATATACATACATATTTTACAAATACAAGAAATAATAATAAACATACATTTTTGCAACTGAGTTTTGCAAACGTCATAATGAGTACAATTAATTATTTTCTTCAAATTCTTGAATGGAGTAGAAGGAGTTGCCAATAAGATAATCTCTAAGTTTTTGTTTGAATACATCTTTATTATCTGAAAGCTGTTTTATACGATTAGGTAGTTTATTAAACAGATGTATCCCAGAATAATTAACTCCTCTTTGTACTAATGACAGAGATGTTTGTGTTTTATGCAAGTTATTTCTGTTTCTTGTATTGAAACTGTGTACCTGTGAATTAGGTGTAAACAGGTTAAAATTTTCTATGACAAAGCTCATGAGAGAATATATATACTGAGAATACATTGTAAGAATATTGAGTTTCTTAAAGAGTTGTCTGCAAGAAGTTCTTGGTTTTACCCTACACAGAAACCTAATAGCTCTTTTCTGTGCTATGAAAACTTTTTTACTTTTTGAAGAGTTTCCCAAAAAATTATGCCATATGACATTACTGAATGAAAATATGAGGAGTACACCTGTTTCATTAATTCTAGATCTGCTGTTAGAGAAAGTGTTCGTATTGCGAAGGTGGCACTACTTAACTTTGTCAGTAGTGTAGTGATATGATCATGCCAACAGAGTTTCTGATCTATTTAATACCAAGAAATTTTATACTCTCTGTTTCTAAGATTGTGTTGTTTTTATAGTTTATACATATATCTGGCTGTGCATAGTTTTTTGTTTTAAACCTAATATAATGTGTTTTTTCAAAATTTAATTTTAATGAATTTGCCTTAAACCAATTTGCTACTACTCTAAGTACTTCATTTACATTAAATTCAATAGTACTGCTTGGTATTTTACGCACGGTCAGGTTAGTGTCATCTGCAAATAAAACACTCTTAACTTTGTCGTATAAATTTCCAGGAAGGTCATTGATGTATAACAGAAAGAGGAGGGGACCTAAGACAGAGCCTTGTGGAATTCCATGTTTTATTTTCTCCCAGTCTGATGAAGCATCTTTACTTATTTTAGAATCAAAAATTGAAACTTTTTGCATTGCAATTGGATGAGATACAATAGGAGAAGTAAGTGAATTCTGCTGCAAGTACTTGGGAAGTAAAATTACAACTGATGGTCAAAGCAGGAATGATGTTAAATGCAGAATAGCACTAACAAAAAGAGCCTTCATGAAAAAGAAATCTTTTAGTTCCAAATATTGATCTATGGCTTAGAATGAAGTTTTTGAGTTCTGTGTGGAACACAACACTTTATGGAATATAAGGATGGACTTAAGGAATACCAGAAGAAGGAAAAAGTGAACCATTTGAAATGTGGTGCTATAGAAAGATTCTGATAATTAAATGGACAGTTAAAGTATGAAATGAATGAGTTTTGGAAGTGATGGGTGAGGAAAAAAGTTTGTGGAAGAGTCTTACAGGAAAGAAGAGACAGGATGGTAGGTCATATTTTGATGATTGGTTAATTTGATAGTGCAGAAAACAGTCATAGGTGAGAGGAAGACAGAGATTAGAATATATGAAGCAGATAAATTAGGATATGGGTTGTAGAGTGTATATTGAGATGAAGAGATTAGCACAGGATGGGGAGGGATGGAGGATTGTGTCAAACCAGTTGATAGACTGACGACAGCCCCTCCCCCCCAAAACAATAACAAAAAAGATACTTTTGTCAGAACTTGTATCAGGATTTGTATATTTGATAAGCGGTGGCACATTACCCATTACTCCATACAGACTGCTCAGACATTTGGTAAAAATCGAAACATCTCATACAATTCCCTCATAAATTTTATATATACTCATTCTACCTTTGACTTTGCCAAGTATCTCATACATGCACATTTGTATTAACCTTAAACTCAATTGCAAGAATTAATCAATGGAAAATATTGCATGGAGAAGTGTTGAATAGAATTTAAAATTTGTAAAGGACAAAAGTATATGTGTATGGGGAATTTATACTCATAGGATTTAAGAAAATAAAATAATTAGAAAAATTCACAAATTTTTGGATGATAACATGTGAAATATAGTTTTCTACTACAGCAGGAAAATTTAAGGAAAGATATCGGTAACTTGTAAGTACAGATACTTAAAACAAAAATCTTCCTTATCAGATTACATTGCATTATGTTTGGACAATTCAGATTAAATACCACAGCTGGTTTCATACTTGTGAATACTGTTTTAAACATCAGGTTAACATTCGTACCAGATAATGAAGGCATCATACAAGTGCCAGTACAAGTTCTGACACAAATCCTGATACATGTTCTGAATTTGGTTCAGATGTTAACATGCCTTTGTAACAAGCCTTCTGCCTGGATACCTTGTGCAGCTGCTTAGCAAATGATGATTTATAACTTATCTTTAAGCACTTTTTTCTGATCTTAGTTATATTTCTTTACGAATTTTTGCAGTACTTTCTTATAACTAAGTGACTACCATCATTTATATCATTGAAGTATATGACAGCCCTTGCACTCTTGAAGTGATCTGCTATGATGATTTTTTATTTTCTCTGCATCCTTCCACTTAAACATTGTTGCCCCACTGGTTAGTGTGTCTTTGTTGAAACTAGCATTTTATAAGATACTATAAAATGCTCTCCTTTGCTTCATGATTGAGTGATGATTGCATTTTTTTATTATAACCAAATATTCTGAGTTCAGTTAACTATCTCATCTCCTCTGCTCTGCTGCTCAACTCCTCAATGTCTTAGACAACTGTTGAAAGACAGTGTTGCCTTGAATTAAATATTTACTCTTCTTCTGAATACTTTCCCCATATCTGACACCAAAAATTTGCTTCTGTGTATCACCTTTAAGCTAAAGAGTGATAAATAACGAGAATGTAAGAACAGTTCCAAATTTTCTGAGCAGTTTGTTGATTTGTGCTATATAGCATGGGTTCGTTTGCTGACTTTGATTAGATTATACAGGTGGTAGCTGATCTAAGTGGTCATAAGATGGGTTGGATCTTTTATTTCACTTGGAATGAAATGGCAGTTTCTGTGACTTTGCATGAAAGCTCTATGTGAGCAGTAATTGACAAAACAATACGAATACAACTAAAGAATTATAAGGAAATGTAACCCAACACTAATCATAGGTGGCAGCAGATGGGAATGACAAGTGAAACATTTCTGTGTTATTGATCCTTATTCTTGCAACTGATGAGACACTTAAAGAGGTCAGATGTGATCACACCAGCACACGCTGTGTGAACCAAAGTAAAGAAGATTGGGTAGCTGGGCTGGTGGTGGAAGGGGCAAGAAATTACTGATATTTCTTTGAGAAATATTATTGCAGGAAATGGGAGAACATTGCTGAAGTAATAATGTGAGAGGATATACGAGGGTTATGTAAAAAATAAGGTTCCCATATTTTAAAAAAACGTAAAACATGATTTATTTTAAAATGAAAAATACATTATTGGAAAGCTTAATTTCTAAACTATTTTTCAACATAATCCCCAGATTTTTCCACGCATTTTTGCTGCCGACTTATCCACTTTAAAATCCGACTTCAAGAAGTCTGCCGCCCAGTCCATTGAGAAAGTTGGTGACCGCTTCCTTCACTTCCTTGTCAGTTGTTGAAACGTTGTCCACCCAAGTGTTCCTTTAATTTTGGAAAAAAATGAAAGTCATTTGGGGCTAGATCAGGGCTGTAAGGAACATGATCAACGAGATCCCAGCTAAAACTGTCGATCAAATCCCTGGTTTGGCGAGAGACGTGCGGGCGCGCATTATCGTGGTGCAATCTTACGCCTTTTGTTAATCTTCCTCTCCGTCGATTTTGTATGGCTCTTCTGAGCTTTTTTAAGGTCTCACAATACCTGTCCGAATTGATTGTGCTCCCTCGAGGCATAAAGTCCCAAAAAACCGTAACCATCACTTTTCCTGCGGACAGCGACTGCATGCACTTCTTCAGTTTCGGCGAATCAGTATGGCGCCATTGATGAGATTGTTGTTTTGTCTCTGGGGTGACATAATGACACCATGTTTCATCCCCGGTAACAATGGAGTCTAGGAAATCTTCGGTATTCTCATTGCATTCTCGAAGAAACTCCTGGGCACACCTGACACGATCGCTTTGTGGGCTTCAGAAAGCATGTACGGGACCCATCGCGCACAAACCTTGTGATAACCTAATCTTTCCGTCACAATTGTGTGAACTGTTTTTTCACAAACTTCAGGAACCCGGACAGCCAGGTCCTGAATCGTTATTCTCCTATCTTCGAGCAGAATTCGCTCAATCTTCCTCATAACTTCGTCGGAGGTCGATGGCCTACCGCTTCTTTGCTCGTCATGAATGTCTGTGCGTCCTTCAGAGAACTCCCAGCACCATTTTCGGATATGTTGAACACTCATACACACCTCCCCCATAAACTTCACACAACTGCTTATGAATTTCAACCGGTGGTAAATTTTTTGCGTGCAAAAACCGGATTACGGCATGAACTTCGCACCTGACGGTGACGGCAAGCAGGAGCTCCATCGCGGATGGCTGTCAGGCCGGCACTGAACGTCAAAGCGAGTTCTACCTGGGCGGGATCTAGAGTGGGGGAACCTGCGCAGACAGCGGTGTTGCCAGATTTGGCCTAGCATCTCGCGCGGCGAGTTTACAGCGTTGGGAACCTTACTTTTTACATAACCCTCATACATATTAATAGAAATATTTATGTATAAAATGCTAAATTTAAGATTTTAAAATTATATGAGTCAATAATAAGTGCTGTCTACAGGGAGGGTCTTATCTGAGATTGAGGCCAGGAGGATGTCTGCTTTCAAAGATATGTTGGTAAGCTAGTTCTCCTTTGTGGAGTTCAGAGAAAGGTAGTAGTTTCAGGGAAGACTGTGACAGCCCTCATTGTAAAACAGTTATTTAAATTGTTCTCACTGTGGGTATTGGCATGGCCTACCACTGGATGTGATAAGTTGCTAGTAAAAACTGATTGCCTGTTGCCATTCATTCTGGTGTAGAGTGGGTTACTGGTAAGAAAAATATATGAACTGAAACAGTTGTGGGGGATTAGTTGATGCATGAGGTGTATTGGGGGGCACTCCTTTTGTTAGTTAGAGTAGGTAATGATAGGTGGGTGCTTACCGCGATGTCTGTTGTGCGGGAATGATCCTTGTTGTGGTTTGGAAGAATTATGAAGTAAGAGTTTTTGAACCAAGATATTCTTGAGATATGGTGGTCTATTGAAACATGTGCATTGGGCTATAGTCAAGAAGGATGCGCATTTCAAAAAATGCGCACCCTTCTCCACAAAATCTTGCTTCCACAACCTACTCCAATAGGGCAAACTTTTCCCATCATTGGATATGCCACATGAATAACAACACCCTTCATAAATCAACACACCTCCTCCACCAACCCAATCCATATATTGATTTTGCCGCTAAATGACTCCACCAAAATGAATAGCCTTAAGCAATCGTTTTATACTGGCAACTTATCTCGTCCAATGGCAGACCGTGACAATACCTACAATTTAAACAATTCATATTCGCTGTTTCTTTTTTCAGATTTTAAGTTGAATTTTCTTGTTGTTTAATTACACCAACATAACATACACCTATAATATATTTGATATATCTTTGTAGAAGTGTTTAAAGTGAATCTTGTTGTATACCAGTTACATAACAAGTCACTTATAGAATCAGTTTCTTGGGTGCAAAGCACTTTAGAAGGTCAAACTTAGACAAATCGTAAGTAAACAAAGTTTCAGAAAGTGAAAACCATTTTTTTTTTTTTTTTTTTTTTGGCAAACCCCCCCTCCCCCCATTCTACATTCATTTTTAAAGGTACAGTAGAAAAGTACAATCAATTTGAGGTATAACATGTACGGTCAGAAAAATTTATTTAAAAAGTTAGAGCAGGATTTAGGATAGTTTCAATATGTGGAAAGGTCTGGCCAAAAATTGGTTTCATAAAAGAACAGCCCTTTGTTTTCAGGATATCAGAAAATTTCATACGTCAACAGATTTGGGATGAAAATATGTAACTCATATGTAAAGATGACCTTGTAGAAAAACTAGAAATATATTTTTTTTAGGGTTAAAAATAGATATAGTCATCTAGGAAATAATAGAGATAGAAGGTTCAAATTAAAGGAAAAAATTCGCTGATTATGAATACCACTTATGATTATAGCTTTTTTTCAATGTGACTCCTGGGTGATATATGACATCAGAGGGTGGAAATTTATCAGTAGCAAGTACACAAAAGAAAAGGACTAAAGAACCACTTAAGGGACCAGAAAAAATACTAGAAGATAGGGTGATTTTTTTTTTCTAAAGAATGTAATAAATTAAAAAAGATTTTGGTAATTATGCCATGATAGGGAAAGTTATGCACAGTTTGGTTTTAACACAAATTACTCTTACAGTATGAAGTATTCAATAGAGCCATATACGTCAAAAGATTAAAGAAATTATAAGAAATATTTTGATAAGAGAACCATCACGAGAGAGTGAAGATCCTGAACGTAATTCGAGAGTTTGTGTTTTTTAACTTAAAAAAATTAATATCTTCTATACTAAGCAAATTTTGGCAGAAACCCTCATGGAATGAAATGATTAAAAAACAAAGACTACAACATATAAAGAACATTGGAGCAAGTTAACAGATAATAGGGAAAAATCCAAAGGCCAGTTTGGCCGGTCCCTATAAAGGAGATAGGCCTGGCCCCTTGTTCTTGAGCAGTTTCAAGCAGGAATCTGAGATGAGAGGACAGGTGTGTTGAGAGCTCCACAATACGCACTGGCATCGCACAGTGAGAGAATTGGAAAATGTTACATAGATGTGAAATGAGGGACTTGGAGAAGTTTTGAAGCTTCCTAATTTCTGTCATGATAAAGAACTGCTTTTGTACTTGGGGGTTATGCTATGGAAGGTTGCCACTACTGAGAGACCGAGTAAGTAATGTAGACATGCAGTTTTCAATTCATGGATCCGATAGCTTTGATGCCTTATGTAGCATACTGGTACCAAATTTTGTAACACATTTTTCTGAGAATAGAAACTTTTATCTTAAAATAAACTGTTCAATTTGCATTTTCCTTTAACTATTGGGGATATCACAATAGAAAGACAGCTCAATAAAAGAACTAATGCAATCAGTAGTAGGTACCAGGCACTGCCCTTTAGCCAAGCCGTTAACAAACATTTTGCCTGCAGCCATCTGCTGGGACAAATTTCAATTTATTCATGAACAAATATTTTAGTTGTTAATGGAAACACCTAACCATCCATATACCAGACATATTACATTTTTGGCTCTGGACAATGGATGTTATTTTTCTTTGTGTGTGTTTTCAATTAAGTGCTTTGCATAATTATACAAAAGACTCAATGCTTTACTTAGTGTGTGCTTCTGTATCTGAGTTCCACTGCTTCTCAGACGATTAGTGGCAAATATACTTCTGATTTAGCCAATACCTTGATTCCTATCCATACCACATTACGTAGTTCTTGTGAGACGTCAAAAGCCAATTTTTTTGGTTAACCTAGCCTTGTTTATTATGGTGTTATTAAATTCTTATTTCAACTGGCCGGTTTGTTTCCATACCACATTGAAATGGGATTTTGTAGACTTCTGGGCCTGCTGTTCATGAGAGGGTGTTTTTAACTGATTGCCTTAATTTTATTTCTGCTATTAGAAATTGATCTGATATCATTCCTTGTTATTAATCAGCCTATTTTGCCCAGGACCCCATTTAAGTAAGGTAAAAGCATTGGGTTTGAATTAGTGTCTAATTAGCTTCTGTTTCAGTTCCTGTTGTTGAGGGAGATGATGCGTGAAATTAAATGTCTGTTGTAGCTTTTGTTTTGAAGAACTCTTCTCCATTTCAGGTTTTACTCATGTGATATTCTTACTACTCAAGAAAACATCATAGTTACCACCACTGTCTTTTGAGGTGGGTGTTGTGAGATTGCTGCAAGATATTTATCCGTCCTTATTAGTTTTTGATAAGCAGAGTGGGCTAAGTGTCTGTACCTTCCCCCCCCCCCCCCCCCCACATCATGAAAAGGCAACTGTCCCTCTATTTCCATTGTAAATCTTAAGTTGTTGTGTGCACATTTATGTGACTCACAAACTTTATCAATCCTCATATCCAGGTATCCTCACAGGGAGGAGGAATTGATGTGTTGGTACAGAAAAAAACGGTATGAATCTATGTCTGCTAAAAAATTTAAAAGTTGTACAATTTAAACAGCTGTTTTGCAGTGAAGGTTGACAGACGTCTAAACTCCACAAATGGGATCAAGCTTACCAACGTATATTTGACACAAGACATCCTCCTGGTCTCAATTTATTCACATTTTATTAAATATAATATTTTATATTTAAACTTTTGTATTAATATTTATTACTTTGATGGTGTTTCCTCACTTCCTACAATAATATTTCTCATAGAATGTTTGATTTTCAATTCACTATTTTCTCCCCTCCCCCACTTCCTACCCCCCCCCCCCCCCCACCATTGTCACCACCACGCACACCACAACAAATGTCCAAGGTTTACTATTTAAGTTGTGCATTCACTCAGTGGGCATGAGTCTGATCACATCCGACCTTAAGTATTGCATCTACTTGCAAAAATGAGGTTCAACACTGTGTTGTTCTTTTTTGTGTTCATCGATCCCAGCTGCCATCATCTATGCAAGTGTTGGATTGAATTTCCCTATCCTTCCTTGAAGCATTTTGCAGGAATTATTCATGTTAAACAGTACAAATACATATTTATTCTTGCAGTACACTCAGGCAACACAGACAAGAGCCCAAAGGCCAAAATGCTAAGCAAGTTGAAGTTTGTAGCACTTTTTAAGATGGCACATCTAGGAATTATCCAAGCCAGGGCAAAAATTTTTGAGATTGCCACCATTAAAACATTGTTTGCCTAGGGCAAGTGCCCCATTTCCCCATCCCTCTCCCCCACTCCATCTCACTCCACCCCACCCGAGGGCCGTATTCAGGGTATGTAGGTCCCTAAGCTACATTTGTGGTACAGGCTCTTTAGGATCCATATGCGCCTTGGTTTTAACTATGGTGTATACATATATAAAGCAATATCGATTACTTATTATTAAATTAATATACCTTTTAATGCAAAATATTGAGTAATGTAATGATAGTAAAAATATATGAGGAAAAATTGCTGAAGAATCAAAATTTTATAATGTGCTCTCTTCATCGTTTCCGAGACTGAAGTGAACAATGTTAGCAAGTGAGGACCTCAGGTTCAATTTGTTGACTGATGATCGATAAATAAGGTGCTGCCTATTTTAGTGCCGTTGTTGCAACCAAACGTACTGAGCAAAATCCCACAAAATTACAAACTGAAAAGTTTTAGTAACAATTTCAAACAGTAGACCTGCATATTGAAACAAAACAAATCACCAAAGAATGCAATATAGAAAGATGAAAAACACCATATTGATTATTCACAACGCATGACAACAGGATGACAGCGACTATACTTTTATTTTTGCATGCAGTGCAGGCCCCTAGGCTAAAGCCCAGGTAGCCTATGCCTAAATGCGGCCCTGCCCCACCTCAGATCCAGCACTGTGATAGTATGTCTATTTACAAAGTTTTGTTACTAAATCTAAATTTCCTGCTACTATACTATTGCAATACAGATTACTTCACCCAAACACCTGCTGGTTGCATTCACTAACATTTCTGAGATCCCAGAATGGCTCACTATAATGGTTTCAAACTCTGGAACTGCTTCTTATTATTCACATCTCCTACATATGAACAAATTTCTGTAACAGCTGACTATCCTGGCTACCAATATTATGTGTATATCATTCTTTTTCAGAGGATTTTTTTTTTTTTTTTTTTTAAACCCTTGATATACTGAATATTTAAATTACACTACAAAAATAACAATGGTCAACAGCATTTTTGTTACAAAGAAAATGAATGGTGCTCTTAGCTAAGTCGTGGGTGCTGAATTCGAAAATGAAATCAGTTTTTGCCTATCAGGCGCAGTTTTCTTGTGACATGCTATCCTCTGTCTGTCGATATTGGCATAAGTCCTTGAAAATACTCCATATTGGTTATTCTCCTTTGGCTTAATTTAATTATTCTGCTGTTATAATTGTTGAAAAACAAGTGAAATATGTAAAACTAACTCCCATACATCATTTATTTATTTATTTATTATTTACAGATTTTATGTCCAATTAAATTTAATACATTCAATACATTTAACAATATCAGTAAAGTTTACATCAAAATCATTAAAGTCATAATCTGTATTTAAATTAAATCTAATAACATACTACACATATTATGTTCAACATTATGTTTATGTTCAATGTCACTTTATCTTAGTTATTTTATGTTTTCGTATTTAATATTCGAAGGTCAATGCTTTGATATTAAAAATATAAACAATTGATGACTTTGAAACACCACTATTGAATAACATAACACTAACACTAAACATAAACAATAATAGCAAATTACACACCGAGCGTGGTGGTGTAACGGATATCGTTCTGGTCTCGCATTCGGGAGGATGGTGGTTCGAATCCCCGTCCGGGCATCCAGATTTGGGTTTTCCATGGTTTCCCAAATCACTCCAGGCAAATGCCGGGATGCTTCCATAAAAAGGCCATGACCGAATTCCTTGCCCCCATCCTCTGCCGTCTCTAAAGACCTCACTGTTGAGAGACATAAAGCAGTTAAATAAGCAAATTACACTAAACATTTACGTAGCAAATAAGAAAGACGTCTTCACTGTTTGATTGAAAAATTACAACAAATTATCCTCGGTTCAGCAATCCATTGCATTGTTTGTTGCCACTTTTGTTTCAGCATTGAGAGTTCTGACAGTGAGAAAAGTGACTGCTTGTTGTTGTAGGTTCGTAGTGGTTTCTGTTTTGTGTTAACAGAGAAGAATAAATGCCTCGTACATGTGTAAATAACCAAAATTCTTTTTGTTACATCTGTGGAGAATTAACTCTCAAATCACAAAAACAAAAATTTACCCCTCTTGTGAAGAAGTGCTATGAACTTTATTTCGGGTGTTAAGTTGGTGATCAAGACAAAAAATGGGCACCTCACATCTGTTGTTTGGTATGTGTCACGGTACCATCCATATACCACGTAGCTCCATGTTGGCCTACATATGGAGATAATGAAATAAGGGAAATGAATATTCACATGCTGTTGTGTGTTCTGTTTCTCATTTTAATTGTGAAAAATGTTACGAAAGGAAAGCTACATGGCCTGGCTCGGGAACCTCCCATCCCCCCACGTAGCCCAGCGTATTCTTCCAGCTAACCCCCCCTCCCCTCTCCCCCCCCAGGACCGAGCCACATAGTTTGTGCACATTCCCCACACTCCTGATAGGCTGGTTGAAGGGAACGCTGTAACGATAAAGTGGCGTCTGATGGCGGCGATAATGCACTAGCAGCTTGGGGTGGGGTAATTGTTGTTCGTCTAGGTATCAAAGGATTGCAGGTTCTTCTACTAATAATCCACAAAGTCGCCAAATAGATAATCATTCGATTTATTCACTGAACGTACAATTACTAAGCCACCACCACCAACGATTATAATTTGTCCGTATGTAAAGGCTATTCAGGACTTCTTCTACAAACTGCAAGTTCTGAGCTACACTTCTATCACTTGGTTTGGATGCTTTAGTTCGACGACCACAAGTTCACTGCTATTTACGAAACACTGCAGTTTATCTGCATGACGGCGGCGTACTTATAATGTTTCATCAGGTCCACACGATAGTGCCAGAACGCACCGCCAAACAATCACTGCCGCTCGCAACCAACCGTGACCGACCTCCAAGACAGCGAGTCACAGACTGCCCTCGACAATCCAACTCGCATCTCGCGTCTCACTTTCAACAATCGGATCGTCCTGATTCCACCGCTCAACACGAACACACACATGGTTTTTTATACTGTCTCGCCACAACCCCCCTTGGGTTTAATTTTTCCTATTTGGAAATACTGGTTTACAATGGCAAAATTTAAACCCAACAGCTCATAGAGACAGTATTGGCTTGAATGTGTCTCGATATCTGTACCAAATTCTTACTTTTGGTGGTGGTGGTGGTGGTCAACTAAATACATATCTTCTATTACATTTCAGTGTTAGAACAATGTTAGTTTACAACAGAAATGACTCATTTAAAGTAATGTCCAAAATCCACCAAAAATCTTTGTCCTGTCACGGTCGCCATGTAACGATAAAGTGGCGTCTGCTGGCGGCGATAATGCACTAGCAGCTTGGGGTGGGGTAATTGTTGTTCGTCTAGGTATCAAAGGATTGCAGGTTCTTCTACTAATAATCCACAAAGTCGCCAAATAGATAATCATTCGATTTATTCACCGAACGTACAATTACTAAGCCACCACCACCAACGATTATAATTTGACCGTATGTAAAGGCTATTCAGGACTTCTTCTCCTACAAACTGCAAGTTCTGAGCTACACTTCTATCACTTGGTTTGGATGCTTTAGTTCGACGACCACAAGTTCACTGCTATTTACGAAACACTGCAGTTTATCTGCATGACGGCGGCGTACTTATAATGTTTCATCAGGTCCACACGATAGTGCCAGAACGCACCGCCAAACAATCACTGCCGCTCGCAACCAACCGTGACCGACCTCCAAGACAGCGAGTCACAGACTGCCCTCGACAATCCAACTCGCATCTCGCGTCTCACTTTCAACAATCGGATCGTCCTGATTCCACCGCTCAACACGAACACACACATGGTTTTTTATACTGTCTCGCCACAACCCCCCTTGGGTTTAATTTTTCCTATTTGGAAATACTGGTTTACAATGGCAAAATTTAAACCCAACAGCTCATAGAGACAGTATTGGCTTGAATGTGTCTCGATATCTGTACCAAATTCTTACTTTTAGTTGGTGGTGGTGGTCAACTAAATACATATCTTCTATTACATTTCAGTGTTAGAACAATGTTAGTTTACAACAGAAATGACTCATTTAAAGTAATGTCCAAAATCCACCAAAAATCTTTGTCCTGTCACGGTCGCCATGTAACGATAAAGTGGCGTCTGCTGGCGGCGATAATGCACTAGCAGCTTGGGGTGGGGTAATTGTTGTTCGTCTAGGTATCAAAGGATTGCAGGTTCTTCTACTAATAATCCACAAAGTCGCCAAATAGATAATCATTCGATTTATTCACCGAACGTACAATTACTAAGCCACCACCACCAACGATTATAATTTGACCGTATGTAAAGGCTATTCAGGACTTCTTCTCCTACAAACTGCAAGTTCTGAGCTACACTTCTATCACTTGGTTTGGATGCTTTAGTTCGACGACCACAAGTTCACTGCTATTTACGAAACACTGCAGTTTATCTGCATGACGGCGGCGTACTTATAATGTTTCATCAGGTCCACACGATAGTGCCAGAACGCACCGCCAAACAATCACTGCCGCTCGCAACCAACCGTGACCGACCTCCAAGACAGCGAGTCACAGACTGCCCTCGACAATCCAACTCGCATCTCGCGTCTCACTTTCAACAATCGGATCGTCCTGATTCCACCGCTCAACACGAACACACACATGGTTTTTTATACTGTCTCGCCACAACCCCCCTTGGGTTTAATTTTTCCTATTTGGAAATACTGGTTTACAATGGCAAAATTTAAACCCAACAGCTCATAGAGACAGTATTGGCTTGAATGTGTCTCGATATCTGTACCAAATTCTTACTTTTAAATGGTGGTGGTGGTCAACTAAATACATATCTTCTATTACATTTCAGTGTTAGAACAATGTTAGTTTACAACAGAAATGACTCATTTAAAGTAATGTCCAAAATCCACCAAAAATCTTTGTCCTGTCACGGTCGCCATGTAACGATAAAGTGGCGTCTGCTGGCGGCGATAATGCACTAGCAGCTTGGGGTGGGGTAATTGTTGTTCGTCTAGGTATCAAAGGATTGCAGGTTCTTCTACTAATAATCCACAAAGTCGCCAAATAGATAATCATTCGATTTATTCACCGAACGTACAATTACTAAGCCACCACCACCAACGATTATAATTTGACCGTATGTAAAGGCTATTCAGGACTTCTTCTCCTACAAACTGCAAGTTCTGAGCTACACTTCTATCACTTGGTTTGGATGCTTTAGTTCGACGACCACAAGTTCACTGCTATTTACGAAACACTGCAGTTTATCTGCATGACGGCGGCGTACTTATAATGTTTCATCAGGTCCACACGATAGTGCCAGAACGCACCGCCAAACAATCACTGCCGCGCGCAACCAACCGTGACTGACCTCCAAGACAGCGAGTCACAGACTGCCCTCGACAATCCAACTCGCATCTCGCGTCACACTTTCAACAATCGGATCGTCCTGATTCCACCGCTCAACACGAACACACACATGGTTTTTTATACTGTCTCGCCACAACGCGTCACATGCCCTTTGCTGTTCCGATGATTTGGAGGGGACCAACAGATCACACAACAGATTGTTATATCTGTCTTACAAAAATAGCAGGAATTGCCTCAAAAACAAAGAAAACTGTGCAATATCCTAATTTATCATCTGCTATAAGGCCTGTATGGTGAAGAATTACTGGTACCAGTGCCTCTTGAGATAGTGACTTTGAGTGAAGATGAAGACAGTGGTGAAAATGCAGTTACACCAAATGAAATGTTAATGTCGACCCTACCGAGCGTGGTGGTGTAACGGATAGCGTTCTGGCCTCGCATTTGGGAGGACGGCGGTTCGAATCCCCGTCCGGGCATCCAGATTTGGGTTTTCCATGGTTTCCCCAAATCACTCCAGGTGAATGCCGGGATGCTTCCTTCAAAAGGCCATGGCCGAATTCCTTCCCATTCCTTGCCCCCATCCTTTCCCGTCTCTAAAGACCACGTTGTTAAAAAGGGATGTTAAACTGTTAAAAAATGTCGACCCTACATTTCAAGCCCCCTGTGAATCGAATCAGCTACACATTTTGTCTTAAGTGGATATCAGTGATCTTGTCCATCATTTAAATTTGATGAAGCAACAGGCTGAGCTTTTAGCTTCGCGATTGATAGGATCGAATTTTCTTTCTCGCGATACAAAAGTGACTTTTTTCGTGATTGCCATGCTTATTTTTCTGGATATTTCTCCAAGAGTGGTGACATGGTTTTTGTAATGATATTGAATCAGCTATGGAGGCTCTTGGCCATAATTTCAATGTAAATGAGTGGTGCTTGTTCATAGATTCTAGCAAAGTTAGTCTGAAGGCATTGCTTCTTCACAATGAAAACAAATTTCCTTCAGTTCCTATAGCTCATCCAGTTAATATGAAGGAGACATATGAGAATTTTAAACTTCTTCTCACTCATATCCAATATGAGAAATACAAATGGCCTATATGTGGTGACCTCAAGGTGATTGCAATTCTGCTCGGCATGCAGCTGGGGATACACAAAACATTGCTGCTTTCTATGTGAGTGGAATAGCAGGGACAGAAAAAACCACTATGTTGTGAAAACGTGACCTGCTTCGAATGAGCTACTGCCTGGTCAGAAGAATGTGGTAAACACTCCTTTTGTTGACCCCAAAAATTTTTAAATACATTTGCTGCACCTTAAATTGGGTCTAGTCAAAAACTTTTTGAAGCCATGGATAAAACATCACAAGGATATCAAGTGTGACCAGACTGTCCAGCACATGCTCCAGTGTCGACTGTGTTCTGCATCCTGCTCGGCAGCTGAACTGTATGAGGCCTCAGAAATTGCACTGGAAGTGGCCAAGTTCTGGTCCAGTATAATTTGATGATGGTGATTGTGTAACTGTATTTTTCTGATACGAAATAATAATAATGTACTTGCGAGAGAAGTTCCTGAAGATCAGTGAAGCAAAAATAAAGGAAGGAATATTAATAGGACCACAAATTAGAGAACTAATGGCTGATGATAATTTCCTGGATGTCTTGAGTGATGTTGAAAAAGCGGCATGGCTGTCTTTCACAAGTGTCTGCAAGAATTTTTTAGGCATCAATAAGGCAGAGAACTATGGCAATATTGTACATCGTATGGGATGCAACATGTCACTCAAACTGCATTTATTGAGCGATCATTTGGACTTCTTCCTGGATAACCTTGGCGCCGTTAGTGACGAACATGGTGAATGATTTCACCAGGACATTTCTCAAATGGAAAAGCGTTATCAAGGCATTTGAAGTGTGGCAATTTTTTACGACTACTGCTGGACTTTACGAAGAGGCGTTCCTGAGGCAAAATATCACAGAAAATCTCAAAGGAAACATTTTTAGATATGTTTCGTACTTTCCTTTACTCTTATGGTGCTCACTTCTCTGATTCTTTTGTGTATTGACATATATATATATATATATATATAAATGGATTGTTAGGAAACAAAGGCGCTAAAAGCGGATATATTGAACATTGGATAGGATAAAAAACCACCGCTTACCAAAGAAGGGGATTCCAGCGGCGTTGGTACACGAAAAAAACACGAACACACAAAGAATAAAATTTTCGAGCTTGGCTGAGGAAGAGCCAAGTTCGAAAATTTTATTCTTTGTGTGTTCGTGTTTTTTTCGTGTACCAACGCCGCTGGAATCCCCTTCTTTGGTAAGCGGTGGTTTTTTTATCCTATCCAATGTTCAATATATATATAAATGTTTACATTTGGTAATGTTGTTGTGAGTGTGTCTTATTTGCAGATCCATATGATATCGTGAGCGTATATAAAAATCATTATCAAATGAAAACTGATGCGGATATGGTAATTCTGAAATTTTTATTTAATATAACGTTGTTGAATGGTTGCTTCACTTCTAAGGAACTTGAAAATAAAATTATTGCTGTTGAAATGTTTCTTTAGTTTAATTCTGAAATTATATTTCAGTGAAGTGGTAAGTGCTGCAGCCATTTTGCATCCTATTATTCTACCTCGAGTTCACTCAGCTTTGTTTGTGCTTTATGCCCTTCATAATAAAGAAGAAGATGATGCTTATTGGGAAAGATTGCTGAAGTGGAACAAACAGCCAGATACAACATTAATGGCATTTCTTGGAATTGATAAGTAAGATTAATATGTCAAGCTATCCAAATTCTAATAGCTTCAGTGTAATATAAGCTGAGTTTCAGCCATGAAGTAAAATTCAACATTTCCTGTTACAGAAAGTTTTGGGTTACAAACCGTCACCTTAGAAAAGTGGAAAGTGGTTCAGAGAGCCATAATCCTTTTTCACCTGCAAATGATAGATATTATCATGATGCTGTTGAAACTCTCCAACAACTAAAAACGACATTCTCACCACTAGAAAAGCTCCTTGTAATAAGAAGCACTTTTGAACAAATGACTGCAGTAAGTACTTTTTAAATTATATATTTACTAGACGACCTGTGCAAAAATTTCGCGAATAAAATGCCATGAATAGTGAGGTTGAGAGCTTGTAATATAATGAAAAGTAGAACCGTACTTTTGTAGCAAATATTTTTTTTTAGTGTAATAGATAAACATAAAAATACTTACAACATATTACGAAACAGTTAGGAAAATTTAAAACACTCTGTATTTACGACAAACTGTCACTGACCTTAACAGAATACAACCAACCTGAACAAAATGCACATAACATATCAACATCTCTGTGATATTTTTTGCTGTGCGAATAAAATGTTTACATTGGAATTGTATTACAAAACGAAAGTGTTTCCATAACAGAAAAAAATATCCGAAAAGCTTCTTATTGAGTAAAAAAAAAAAGTTTGACATCTCTGTGATATCTGCTGCTGCAATCTAGGGACGTGGCTCCGAACTTTCTCATACGTGCTACCACTTTAAGCACCAAATTCCAAAAAATTCTTTCTTAATTTATGATTTTACCTAACTGGAGACCTTAATCTTTAAAACGATATGAAATTTATCGATTTCGGCTAGGTATCGAAGAAGATAAATGGCTTTTAATTTAAAAAAAAAAAAAAAAAAAAAAAAAAAAAAAAAAAAAAAAAAAGCAGGGTGTAGAAATAATATTTATACTTTTGCCCTTTAAGAGTCAAATTCAAAAATTTAAAATGATACCTCATTTATCGATTTCGGTTAGTTATTAAGTGAGGTAAACAAAAAAAAAGTTCTATAAATGTTGATATTTTTGCCCCTTAAGTGTTGAATTTGGAGAAAGTTTTTCTTAAAATATGTTGTGAACAAAGCGGATAATTTAATATTTAAAACGATACCTCATTTGTTAATTTCGGTTAGGTATAAAGGGAAATAAATAGCTCGTGACAGAAAAATGCATTGTAGAAATATTAATACTTTTCCCCTCTAAGGTTAGGGGTGTAACAGAACCTAAGACCTTACGAAGACCTCAATCTTTAAAATGATACCTCTTTTATCAATTTTGTTTAATTTTCAAGGGAGATAAATGACTCGAGACACAAAAAAAGCATTTTAGAAATACTGGTATTGATGTCCTTGAAGAGTTCAATTCCAAAAAATTCATTTCTTAAAACGTGATGTTACGACAGCGGAAACCTTAATTTTTAGAATGATACCACATTTATCTATTTCGGTTAGATATTAATGGAGATAAATGGCTCGTGACACAAACATGCGTTGTAGAACCATTTATACTTTTTCCCATTAAGGGTTAAATTAAAAAAAAAAATCTTTCTTAATATATGATGTCACCAAAGCTGAGTCATTACTCTTCATACTCCTACTTCATTTTTCGCTTTGGTTAGATGTCCAGGGAGATAAATGGGTCGAGACACAAAAAACGCATTTTAGAAAAATTGACATTTTTGCCCTTTAGAGTCGTATTACGAAAAATTTCTTTCATAAAATATAATGGTACCACGGCGGAGACCTTAGTCTTTAATATGATATTTCATTTATCTGTGTCGTTTAGACATGAAGTGAGATAAATGGCTTGTGACACAAAAACGCATTGCAAAAATATTGATACTTTTGCCCTTTAAGGGTCGAATTCCGAAAATATTTTGTCTTAGTATAAACCCCACAAAAGCGGAGATCTTAATCTTCAAAATGATACTTCATTAAATGATTTCAGATAGGTATCCAAGGATATAAATGACTCGTAACACAGAAAACAGCATTTTAGACATATTGAGATTTTTGTCCTTTAAGGGTCGAATTCCAAAAACATTCTTATGATGTGACCAATGTGGAGACCATAAGCTTTAAAATGACACCTAATTCATTGATTTGGGTTAAGTATGAAGGAAGATACAGGCTTGTGACAAAAGAAATAATAATATATATGATTTCAGGATGAGTGATTAGTAAGTCCACAAAAATAGTCCATGTAATAAATGAGGCATATTCTCTTGAATGTGCAGTGACAAAAAGTTATGAGATTTTGTTCTAATTCAAGTTCACACTCCACAATGTGTATTCACTTCACTCTCTGAAACGGTATCATTTTTCTTGGATTTATGGATCATTGATTTGGAATTTAAAGATAAATCTGGTGACTTGGCCATTATCTATGTTATAACTTTTACTGAAGTAAAGGGAATAATATCTATGATTTGCTCTAAGACTTGTCAAACCTGAAGGAGGTCTGAGTAAATCTTTGGCATATGTATTTGTAAGATTGATAAAGTAACGCAGTGAAGGTATTTATATACGTAGAAGAGGTACTATCTAGTTTACTAAAACATTGCATGGATAATGAAAAGGCAACATTACTATTTTTAAAATAATAATAATAATGAAATCAATGGTCCATAACACCAAGAGAAACCATTCTGGAAAGTGAAGTGAATACACACTGTACAGTATTGACTTGGCTTAACATATTAGAATTGAAGACAGCAATATATGTGTGTCTTTTACCAACAATGCCCATGCTCTCCGTGAACAATAGGTGTGCATTCTTGATGAGCAGTGCTGTTTGTAATAGATTTAACTGCCACCAGTAAATTCCAAACTGAGCAGAGGGAAAAAGTAAAATTTAAGTTGTTAGTTAAGCTTGCTGATATCTATGCAGAAAAGAAATTTGACACATACAGCACCACTAAGCAATTGGGCAAAAAGGCGCGTTTGGTGTTGTCATTACATAAATGCAAGTAAAATTGCCAATAATGGACGATTTGGAAATGAAACCATATTATGTATACCAAATTACCTGTTTCTAGTATCATTGGACGTACCATGGAATTATGATGATAGATTGTTGTAGTCAGTTAAAAACTTTGTATTTCCCTAACTTTCAAAATAAGAAGAGGAACGAACTAAAATTTAACACATTAGTTAAACATAATAAGTTCCGTCTACAATGAAAATCTAAGGAGTGTAATTATATTAGGATAGAAAGTAATTTCATGTTGGTTGGTAGATAGGTATACAGAAATTAATCATTATTAGACTTTTCTTATGATTTGGTCGTAAAACTTTATCTGTGTACCAAATTTCAGCTTTCTACAACTACAGAAGTCACCTAGAATTTCATCAGTGAGTTTACAACAAAATTGATGAAATTTGCATATGAATAACATCCTAACTAATACCACGAATGAAAGGAATTGTAGTACAAAAATGCTCCAGGTGGCTTCTAGAAAGGGCTTGAATCAACTTGACAGGTGAAATGAGTGGCATTTTAAGCAGGAATTTTGTATGATTTTGTGCCCCATCATGAATTATTCTAGGAATAGAATTATTCTAGTGTACACTTAATAGTACCCGAAACTTTATACAACAGGGTCAGAGAACTCTTAGTGGTTTTAGTTTTTATCAATGTTGAAGTTCTTAAAGGTTATTTTTGTCAATAAATAATATAAAGCAAGTTGTAATAATATTCCTTAACTAATTACTGTCATTTAATTTAGTAAAATTTTGTTAACTAGGCTGTCCGGATGGAACTGCATCAATTTGTTGTAACCTGACGTTTCAGCCATCATTCTCTGGTTTTCTTCAGAGGACTACCAAGCCACAGAATGACGGCTGAAATGTCATGTTTCAATAAACTGATGTGGTTCCCCCACGGACAACCAAGATAACGTTGACGACGACTGTGGAAGTCTTCATAACCACTTCATAAAATTTTTGCATGAATTTTATTATGAATCAGAATTGGGGATAAATAGCAATAAAATGGATTCTGACAATAGAACAAAAGTAATTAACAGAATTTCATATGTTGTGATTTTTCATCATTAATATATTAATAATTGATACGAGGGTTGATCCAAAATTAATGCCTCGTATTTTTTGTGTGGATACATAGTGTCCGAGCTGGTGATGTTACAATATCATTTGAATCTTCCCACTAATGACATGATAGTTTCATTTTCTTTTGCTAAATAGCTTCAGCAGAACAGTTGATTAAAATGGTGTCTGACATTGAGTTGACTATGAAGCAGAGGTGCATTATTGAATTCTTAGTTGCCAAAGAAATTCAACCCATTGAATCTTTCTATTGGTGTATGGAGATCATATGATGGATGTGTGTACACTGATGGACTAGGTAGCAAGGTTCAACAATGGTGAAACTGACATTCAGGACAAACCATGTCTGAGGTGCCCCTGCTCTGCTGCCACTCCTCACAATGAACAGCTACTCGATGAGTTCATTTGTGTGGATTGGAGTATTACGAGCTAGATGTACACAGCTATATGTTGTCTGCAATGCATTCCAGATGATGTTAGGTACACTGGGTTATCGCAAAATTTGTCCAAGGTGAGCTCCATGGATGCTTACACAGGACCAGAAAAATCATTAAATGTAGTTCTGTCAGTACCTGCTGAATCAGTTTGAGGCTGAAGGTTACTATTTCCTTAACAGAATCGTCACTGAAGATGAGACGTGGTGTCACCATTATGAGCCAGAAACCAAAAGACAATCAAAAGAGTGGCTCCATGTGAATTCCACCATCAAAAATGAAAAAAAAAATTCAAACCACAGCCATTTGAAGTGCGCTGTCTTTTGGGACAAGGTGTAATTCTTTTTGATGTTCTAGAGCCTGGGCAAACTGTTAATTCTTACTGCTACAAGGAGACATTGACTAAGCTGAAAGCCAGGATTTCCAGAGTCATGCCAGAGGAGAAGACAAGTGTTCTCAGTGTGGTTAAGAAAAGCAGAATACACTTCAGATCTTCCCTCTCATATGAAATCCTAGAGTTTGTCCCATTTTGGAAACCACCAGTTCTAATCATTGTTATACCAACAATGTTTATCTATACTTTTTTTTAAGAAAGAGAAGAAATCCACAGTGTCATCTTTGAAGTTTGATTGAAAGTACGTAAATTATATATCAAATAGTGTAAATACCTAGTGTAATTGAAACACGATACTGTCTGAAAATTTTTAGTTTTTATCAGTGTTGAAGTTACGACAGAGCTGCAGAGTTTGTCTTAAAGGTTATGTGTGTCAATAAATAATATGAAGCAAGTTGTAATCATATTCTTTAACTAACTGTCCTGTTATGAAGTCATGTAATGGTATTCTTAGATTTACTGCACAATAAGAAATATTCATGTCAACTTACTATATGCAATAAGTAATGTTTCTGATATCTAATTGTACTGTTGTTAAACCTTAAACAGACACAACTGTGCCAGCCTGGTAAGATACTACAGTATATCATGTTCCCATTCATGTGCAAGCACATACCACCCATGCCACCTTGACCTATGGTAAACCTCTGTCCTGTGAAGTTAGTATCAATAGGCTGGTACTTATTATTTGTCTCATTACATAGTGGATGAGATTTTATTTAAATAAGCTGTTTAAAATAAAAATTTCTGGATATTTATTTAATAGTTGAAGATCAGTTAATTGTAGATGATAACATTTTGGTGGAACATGATTTTTACTGAAAGACACTTGTGAAAGTTGCCATGTATTTCACGGAAATGTTAATCACCAGAAAAAAATTATTCTCAAGAAAATGAGAAAAGGGGACATGTAAAGGAGGTGAAAAATTATTATAAACCTTAAAGATAAATGAAAAAATAAGATCTATATACATAAATCAATATGATTTGAATGTGATGGGTATACCAAGGTTATTATCTAAGTTTGAGGCCCTGGGTGTGTCCGCTATCGAGAGCATGTTAGTAGGGCAATTCCCTTCTCCATGATGGGAATGTGGTTTCAGGAAGTATTCAAATGGCTATAACTGTGAAACAGTTATTAGGGTCGCAAGAGTTGTGACAGCTGATATGATGGTCTAGAATTTTTGACTAAACTGTTTGTCTGTACCATTTATCTTGATGGATAACTGATTCGAGGTGAGGCCGTTATAAGAATTCTTGCAATGGAGGCATGTGAGGTGGCATATGCGATGGTACGTGCTACATGTATCATGGCCTATTATCGAGTAGATTTCACTGATAGTAGGATTAAAGTAGGTTGTACTGGGTAGATCATATTGCAAGTTTTACAATGAGATCTGTTACGTGGGAAAAGAATTGTTTTATGATTTAGGAGCATCAGTGGGTGGAATTTGTGCACAGGTATATATTTTTAAGTTAGGTACCCTAGTGAAGGTGACATTGAGCACTATCCAAAGGATAATAGGAGAATATGAAACATTTCAGGAAAAGATCTGGGATAGTTAAGCTCCAGTGGATAATGTGAGCATACAAGGCCAGGCAGTTTTTGGTTTGGGCTCTCTGTTGGACTGATTCCAGAGGATACTTATGGGATATAAAGGCTTATTTCAGATTGATGCAGTAAAGGATATAAGATTCTTGGTTGGAGCAGATGGATCTGTTGCAGGAAGGTCAGCTGTAAGGGAGGAAGTATTTTTGTGTGATATCAAAGTGTAGATATTGTAATAGATTTGTGGGTTCGGTGTGGACAGAGGTGTGTAAGTGGCCATTATACATAGAGAAATCTGTCAAGGAAGGTCGTTTGGGTGTGGGAGTAGAACTTTTTAAGTTTAGGGAGTGGATGTTGTTCAGAAATTTTAAGAATTCAACGTGGAGGTTTTGACTCTGGGTTGTAGGGTAATCTTTCAGAGAAACAATTTCTACAAAAGATTATGTAATAACCTACAGTATGGTTTAGATGTACAGATGGTGTATTTATTATCCAGGACCATGGTGAAAATTCTTTCTTGCCTTCCTATCACTCTGAACAACATCCAGTACCTGAAGTTTATATTGACCTGCTCCCATACCCACATGATTTTCTTTGACATAGACATATCTGTGCATAATGGTCACTTCACACCTCTGTCCACATCAAACATACAACAGTATGACACAAAATGCTATCTATGCTAGCTATCAGATGCAGATACATCTGATTTGATCAAGAATCCAGTACCCTTCACTCCAACAACCTGATACCAGCCCTTATTACCTTCTGCAATTTGTCCATAAACAAATAACCTTAGACAATACAGTGCCTTGGCTCAGTTGGTTAAGGCATTTGACTGGAGATAAAAATAATTCATTTTGAATCCCAGTCTCAACTAGAATTTTTATGGGCCTGTAAACTTGCCTTCGTCTCTTGCAAAGCTTTGCTTTCGTCATATAAAATATTCTAAAATGCTTCACACTTCTAATTCTGTGTGAACTGTAGGTCCCCTTGTATCCAGTAAGATTACCAGGTTAGGTTTGTATAGCCACACCAGAAGCGGATTACATGTTCAAATAAAATCTCTGACACTAGGCAACCAGACAACCTATCAGGGTATCCTGTCCAATAATTTTATGTGCATTTACTTTACCAAGAACTTCAAAATTTGTATTGGTTGATTGCGTCCATCATACTTATTCATAGAGCATTAATTCATAAAAGAACACACATTTGCTGGATGGCATTATGAATAAGGTTTTGGATAAAGATTATTCACATAAGACAAACATAACAGGTTTTATATTTTTAACTACATATTCTGAATGGGTTGTTGTTGGTGGTAGTTTTCCGATATTGAAATGGAAGAATAATTGATGTTGAGGTTGTGCCTATGTGGCATGTGTTTGCTCAGTGAGGCCATTATTTTGAGGAACTTTTCCCACTTTCTCCATTCAGTAGCCATTTTTTTACTTGTTTGTGTAGAATGAAGTTTCATGCTATCTACCTCTATATTTGGGAAAAGGAGGGGGAGGGGAATAGAAAACGAGAATTCTGTGCACATACTGGTAACTATATTGTGGTAAGCCTGTAAATGTAACCGTGCCTGAGAAATGCTGCTGATGAAATTTTATATTTATTTCTTAACACTCTTTAAGAACTAACCATTTAATTTTTTGACTAATTGTTCTGTACTTCTTATGCATTAGTATCAAAATTATTTGAATCAATTTCTTGATTTCTAGGCAGTTCAGAGGGAACTAGGAACCTCATATCTTTGGTCAATGGATGATTTGTTTCCAGTGTTTCATTTTGTAGTTGTGAGATCAAGAATCTTGCAGCTTGGATCTGAAATTAATTTCGTTGAGGACTTTATGGAGCCTTATTTGCAGAATGGTGAACTTGGAATTATGTTCACAACTCTAAAAGTAAGATTCATTCATACAGCTGTATAATTCATTTACTTGAATTACATTATCTTCTGGGTCTAGAAAAATTTAGATTCTATCCTCACTTTCAGTTCCATTTAGTAAAATGGCATTATGATAATACGACTTCTGTACATTCTGTCTAATTGGACTATCGAAGCAAAAGGAAATGTGGAAGTTTAACAAAGGGGAAATCTCTTGTTGTGAAGTGGAAAGAAAATTGTTAATGGTAGCTGGCACAGTGAGCATTGGTTAGCCATTACCACATTATAGTTATAAGCTTTTCTAACTGTAGGCTTCTTTATTTGCATGTTCTCTGGTGGAAATTTACCTTAAAAAATTGCTGTAGTTTCTATATACTTAAACTTTCATGTTATATGCCTAGTAGAATACAGTTACTACAAATAATAGATATGTTGTGATAAAGTAGAAATGAATTAGTATTGAAGAATGCATGATGGACTTCTTAACACAGCAGTATTCTTGCATTGTTTCAGGCATGTTACTATCAAATCCTTCAAGAGAAAATCAGCATGAGCATGTAAAGATACATATGTGCTGCAGGTGCCGGTGAGAGAAAAAGTAATATACCGAGAAATCTGTTGGTTTTATTTTTAAAATTCCACATATACAGTTTTATATATGGGTATGAAGAGTATTAAAGTATATTTTAGTCAGATAGGTTTTAAATACATCTTGTTGCTAATGAGCTGTGATTTAGAGGGGAAAACATTCCAACAGAAGAAATAAAGCTGTGATTAAATTTGTTATATTTTTGATATTAATTATTACTGTGAAATTGTTTCGTTAGGTGCTGTTTAGGCTGTGGAAATCACTGTTTTTTTTTTTCTTAAACCAGTTCAATTGTTTTAGAGTTTTGTAATGTAAAAATCTTGTACCTGAAATTAGAACTGAGCTCATAGAACCTGTATGTTGGCTCATTGTAGAGATAATCAGATGATGTTTCTTTTTGTATCATATTTCAATGTCAGTTGTTTAGCACAACAGGCAGCAGAATTTTGTCGTATATTCGTAGTTTCTATATGAAACAAGATATTTTAATTTACGGAATGTTGTATATTATAATATATTTTATATATATCCTTGTGGTTATCTTGACCGTTGACAGGTTGATCTTTTGTAGTTTAACTTCTCCTGTCAAGGAGATTTATTTCAGATGAGGCATACTCAGTTCTAATATTTTATATTCAATCTTTTGTTATGGTTTTTGCCTACAGACTCTTATATCATGCTCAAGGTGCTGATTTTTAGAAATGTTTGTTTAATGTGCATATATGTAAAAACAAAAATTAAGATAATTGTAGTTGTAGCTATCCCCTTTAAATGCCATATATATGTAAACAAGTGATGTGTTTTTAAAATGAACTTACGCCTTGATGAGTTGCAGAAGCCTTTAGACATGTGTTGTTACTTTTCTACTTGAGCTACATTTGTTTAAAAAAGGTTGTGCCTTGTTGGCAAGAATAAAAATAAAACAAAAACTCTTCAAGCAGCCAATTTTATTTTACAGGTTCCACCATGTACAATGTCTGATAAAGTGGTTGGTTGACTATAATTTTTTCATCCCATTTTTTCTGATGCCTGTCTTAATCATTTTGTATTATTTTACCTTTATGTCAGCCCATTTTATATTTATATTAACTTCATAGCTAAAACTTTTGTTGGTCAATAGATTTTTATCTGCTTAGTAATAAAGCATTTTTTTAAATGTATAAAATAGTATTATGGTTCAGCTTTCACAATTCTAGTCATCTGTATAGTATGTCTTCATTTTGCTTGTACTATTTATTTTCTGAAGACTTATTTAAAAAAATAAACTGTGTTAATTGTACCGAGTGGTAAATGTTATAATTGTGATTTGATTGTGTGTGTGCTTGATAAATAAATTTATTTCCATTATTTAACGAAACAGCATGATCTTAACTGTGAATAAATCCAATCCCATTTTTCTTTCACACATTTATGATTTTTTTCATTGTTATGTATTAAAACACTTATACTGTTTGACCAGTTAGTGAGATTGTGCTTAAGCTAATGCTTGTAAATTGTTTCTTCTGGTATTAATTAAAGAGAAATAAATCTGATCTGAAGGAACAATTCAGTTCTATGAAACTACCCAGAATTTACTTAATGCATTTGGAAACCCCATGACTGGCCTGGTATCTGTCCTTCACATTATTACCATTTTGATTTCTAGGTGATTATTGCATTTTGTCAAATGCTTGGTTTATTTTCTCCCTGTAATTGTCTGATGAAAGGTGCAGCATTTATTTTACTGAAAAGCATGCTTAGAAAAAAAACAAGGAAACTGTGTGATCTCAACATTGGCTTTCTGAATTATTACTGTCATTTATAACTATAATCGTGAATAGATTGTCATTTCACCAACATAAGAATACAGAACAGACGAGAGGGAGGGAGAAGAAATGAAAAACATAATGTATATGGGATGTGTCATCTTTTGAGAAAGATATCAATTACTTGCCAGACTAAAGGATTATGGCAGGAAAAGTAGTCATTCTTGGCACACCTGCAATGTTAAACAATAGTTAAAACAGTAAAGGTGATTGTGAAAAACACCTGATGATGTTAACAGGGCAGTATTAAATAAGAAGGTTAAATGATAATAATTGAAGTGTTTAATGATTTTTGCTGCATTGAACCCTTCAGTTACTTTGCATGAAACTGAAAATTGTTTCAGTTGCATACAAAAATGGTAGTAGTAGGAATTTTGAATTCCTAAAGTAATGTAATGTCTTGATATATTAAAACAGGATGAAGTATAAGCTGATATAAATATCTTATAGAGAGTGGACTAACATTGATGCAGTTTACATGGAAAAGAAAGGGAAAATACACCCAACACTCACCAAAGTTGAAGGGAGCAGCAGCAACACAAAACAACACACAAACAAAGAAAAAACAATAGTTCAGGTGAAAATCCCTTTTTCACGTTAACAAAGGTAGGTGGCTGGTCTTGCGCAAGACTTGCATTCGATGCAGTCACACATAGAATGCAATAGACCGTCAGAGGTGGTGGAGGGAGCAACGATAATATAACTGCGAGTATAAGAAAGATTAAAATAGTTGAAAAAATAATAATAGTAATAAATAAAAATATAATTGAAAATTTTTGAGAAATATATGAATCTATTGTGATGGGTGTATAGGGGTTAGGATGGAAGATATTAATGGAAATTAAGGCCTGGGGGATGTATAGTCTGCAGGATATGTTGATATGCCAATTCCCTACCTGCAAAGTTCAGATTGGGAGGTAGTGTCTGGAAGTACTCTAATGGCTCTGACTGTGAAGCAGTTATTAAGGTCGCGGGTGTTGAGTACTGGCATGATGAGCAACAGGGAGGTCCAAGTTTTGGGAGTAAACTGTTTGTCTGTGACCATTCATTCAGATGGATAATGAGTTTGAGGTCAGGCCAATGTAGGAACTTAGACAGTGGAGGCAGGTGAGCTGGTAAATGATATGGGTGGTTGTACAAGTGGCATGACCTATTATGGGGTAGGTTTCACCAGTATTAGGGTTGCTATAGGTAGTAATAAGTAGATGCATACCGCAAGTTTTGCAACGGGGTCTCTTACAAGGGAAGGATCCAAATGGTGGTTTAGGAGCTTCAGAGGGTTGATATTTATGTACAAGAATGTTTTATATTAGGCGGTCTGCTGATGGTGACTCGGGGTGTGGTGGGAAGAATGCAGTGCATTTCAGGAAAGGATCTAAGAAAGTCATAGCCCAGATGAAGAATTTTGTTTAGTGATTCATGGCCAGGAAAAAACTGGGTGAGAAAAAAAGGGTTCTGGTTAGCTTTTGGTTGTTTGTGTCGGTGTGAGGGACAGTCCCTGACTCTTGATAGCTGTTTTTGAACTAGTTCTGGAGGATTAATGCAGTTTGTGAGTGCCTGGGTCAGGTTGTTGGTGTAGAGAGTAAAGGACTCATGATCAGAGCAGAAGTGTTTGCCTCTAATGGCTAGGCTGTATGGGAGCGAACGTTTTGTATTATATGGATGGCAGCTATCAAGATGGAAATATTGTTGTAGGTGAGTGGGTTTTATGTGAACAGAGGTGTGTATGTGAGTATTCTGTACAGAGATGTCTACATCCAGAAAAGTGATGTCAGTCTGCTAGTAGAACCAGGTGAAGTTTAAGGAGGAGAAGTTATTCAGTGGTTACAAGTCAAGAAGGAGGTTTTCGCCATGGGTACAGATCATAAATATGTAATCTGTATACCTGAACCACACGGTGAGACCCCGTTGCAAAACTTGTTGTATGCATCCACCTACCACTACCTATAGCAACCCTACTACTGGTGAAACCTACCCTATAATAAGTCATGCCACTTGTACAACCACCCATCTAATTTAATAGCTCACCTGCCTACAGTGCCCCAAGTTCATACATTGGCCTGACCTCAAACACATTATCCATCAGAATGAATGGTCACAGACAGTTTACTCCCAAAACCTGGACCTCCCTGTTGCTCAGCATGCCAGTACTCTCAACACCTGCGACCTTAATAACTGCTTCACATTCAGAGCCATTCGAGTACTTCCAGACACTACCTCCCAATCTGAACTTTGCAGGTGGGAATTGGCATATCAACATATCCTGCAAACTAGACATTCCCCAGTCCTTAATTTCCATTAATATCGTCCATCCTCACCCCTATACACCCATCAAATAGATTCATATATTTTTCAAAATTTTTCAATTATATTTTTATTTATTTATTTATTACTATTATTATTTTTTCAACTATTTTAATCTTTCTTATAGTCGCGGTTATATTATCATTGCTCCTTCCACCACCTCTGACGGTCTATTGCGTTCTATTAGTGATTGCGTCGAACGCAAGTCTTGCGCAAGACCAGCTACCTACCTTTGTTAACTTGAAAAAGGGATTTTCACCCGAAATATTGTTTTTTTTTTGTTTGTGTGTTGTTTTGTGTTGCTGCTTCCCTCCTCCCTTCAACTTTGGTGAATGTTGGGCGTAGTTTCCCTGTCTTTTCCACGTAAATATTGTCTCACCTCATTTCTTTCCTTTCATTGTTACCTATATTGATGCAGTTTAGTGTGATATTCGAAAAGTGTTCCATAGTATGCAACATTGCCTCTTAATGATTGTGGGGAACATCATCAAATTTTGAATCAATAAAAGCTGTCATATGTGGCTAGTTCCAATGTACACTATCTGACTAAAAGTATCCAGACACCCCTATGTAATGCAGAATTGAATACTATATGTAAAAATAGGTGGCCTTCCAGTATAAAAGGAGGTGAGGAGTATTATGTTGTCAGTAGAGAAGCATTAACAGTAGAATGGATGTACTAGACACTGGATATCACTTAAGTAACAAATCTATCGGGGATATTTTAACCTATATAAAGCTGCCAAAGTCAACTCTTGACGATGTGATTATGAAGTGAAAATGTGAAGGCACAACCACAGCTAAATCAACATTTCTGTAGTCAATACTATGCGATCCCTGAGGAGGTGTAAAAAGCGATACCAATGGGCAGTGTATGACAATAAATGAGTGGTTTGGAGTAATGAATTGTGCTATGCACTGTGCAATCTGATGGAACAGTTTGGGTTTGGCAAATTTCTGGAGAATGTTACTGTGTAGTGCCAACGGTGAAGTACAAAGGTGGTGATATGGTATGGGGGTGTTTTGGTAGTTAAGGTGTGGTCCTCTTATTGCACTGAGAAAACTCTAAATGCTGAAAGATATGAACACATTTAAAACAATTGTGCACTTGATATGATAGAGGACCTTACATGTTGCTCTTAGAGTTGTAAAGCCGGGACCACACGCTTGCCAAACCTCTTCAAAGTGTCACAAATTGAAACGTGTGGATAGGGCGCTTGGCTTGGCTTGAGTAGGCTTGCAGCCACTTGTGGCTCATCCGACCGAGTGTTGGTTTTTTGGCACAAATCAAAGGCGTTTGCGGCAAGTGCTTGCGAAGAGGCTACACGTTTGTGTGGTCTTAGTATTTTTTGTGCACTGACGGCGGACAAAACGTGAGTTTCTTTTTGTTGTGTAAAAGTGCTGCAAGGGAAATGAATAACTTTTCCGATGAGGATATTTTAAAATTCCCCGAATGCTGCAAAGTAGAACTCTGCAAAGACTATAAAAAAAGTAGCTCATGTTTGGAGTCCTCTTAGTGAAGTTTTAAATAAAACTGTCATGCAGATTAAAAAAAAAGATAGAAATTCTTACTGTCACATTTCGTAAACATTTAAAGAAAAAACATGATTCTATTCGTTCTGGCTCAGGTATAAATTTATTAATTTAGCTGGTATAGTACAGCTTCTCTGAAACTGAATTTTCTTTAGAAGTTATAGGTGAAATTTCATTCAGTGAATATTCAAAATCAGCATATCTCATCAGGCAGAGGTTATCAAACTGACCAGATGGCTCAAAAAGAAACTCATTAAAATGTTTCTTCCATAAATTCTCTGCAATCAAAAATTAATTGATAAAGTCATTATAATGCCATTAAAACAATAATTATTATAGAATTCTAATTGTAAAACAGTATACTTATATTAAATGAAATACATACATGAAACTAAATAGTAATCATAGTTGCATGAATAAAATATAAATTAAATCGTACGGTTTCTATTGATTTTTAACATCCATGATCTTCTTTGCCGTCTTTCTCGTTTTTTATTAAAAAAAAAAAAATAGGTTAGGCTAAAAGTTATGGCCGACACAACCTAGACGTCCGTCATGCTTGCTTCTCCAAAACATAATAGTGCACAAGCTAGCGTGTGGATGACGATGTTTGGCTCCCCAAAATTAACCAAGTGTTTGTAGAGGCTTGACAAGTGCCAAACGTGTGGTCCCGGGGTAAAACATATCCATCCTCACGAACTTCACTCGAAAAGTGCCATAACATTAAGTGGTGAGCTACTGGGAGAAGGCATTTAATGTTGTATAATGATAACGCAAATATTCCTTATAAGTTAGCAATAAGTTTTTATAACACCCATCAAGATAGTATATAATGCACAAACTTCAAGCAAAAAAGAAAAAAATACCGTAATGTTACACATTAAGCTATTAGAGTACACCATTTGTTATCATATGCAACCTCCAGCTATACTAATATTATGTGCAACAAAATGCATCAATGACCAATAACAATGAAAATCAAACCAACTTAACTTTATAATAAAAACAAAGTCCATTATGCTACAAAAAGAAGTGGTTATGTCCACTCTGGTCCAGGGTACATTCCAATCTATCCACAGGCGCCACTAATGATTCTGCTCGAAAATCCAGAAAATTTAAATTTTTAATAAATTCAGATTTGTAGCAAATTTTGCTTTAACAGCAAGAACCAAACGCCATTTAGATACAGGCTGCATTTCAACTGTAAAAATTAAATTCCTTCATTCCCTAATGGTTCAAAATATTTGCAGGTTTTTTTTTTTTTTTTTTTTTTTTTTTTTTTTTAATTTGTTCCATATTTATATTTTTGATGGCTGTTATAGTAATATATCCTCAAATAATATTATTCAAAGAACGTGTGCATGATCATTATACTTTGCTATATGGCTTCTCCCATTCCCTAGCAGTATAGTGTTACGTCACTTTTTTGAGTGAAGTTTGTGAGGTATGTATATATTTTACAGGTCTAAGAGCAACACACATTAAACAATATAATCTACTGAAAGTGTGTAACAATTATCAAACCGAAAGGACGGTTCCTGTATGAGTCCCAGTGATTACGCTAGAGCTCAAATGTATGTCGTGATGCATTATTGCCACTAAAATACGATACAGTACATTTATTAATATGCATGATGTAAGCATCTTAGAATTTTAGTTAAATTCTAGCCTCTCACCTTTAGACATTAGAGGGAAAGCTTATTCTGTAGTAAAAGATAGTTTTCAGTTCATGTAGAGGTTATGGGAGTAAAGCTTTGTATAGCATGAGGATACCGTAACCAAACACACTAAATAAAACCCTTTTAGGGATAATAAATGTATCCATAATTAGATAAATGCTCTAAATAAACCTTTGATAACAAAAAGAAAACATCAGTTTGGGAGGGAGTAGCTTAAATCCCCCAAATTCAATTTCACATAAAAGTTTTTGATATAGGTTAACTTTGCAGTTTATAAACCAATTTGAATGCAGTAAAGACTGTTAGTAGTTGCTAAACGCCGAATATAAACTTTGAATAATGATAAACAAGCTTTTAATCAACTGAAAATTAAGTAATCAGTAATAATACTACCTTGGACTTAAGAATTTCTACTGTGGAAGCATTTTGCCATTTTTAGATCAATTAACGAGCAAGAAAGTAACTTAATAGCAAATAAACCAACTAAAGTAACCTTCTGTAATGATATTAACACCTTTTACTAACCTTTAATATGATAATCCATAATAATCCAGTTCAGTGCACAAGTAATTTCTAATATTGGGCATTTCACTGTTTTAACACACTTTCGAACCAAATAAAGTAATTTTAATGAAGTAATCAGGCAATTAAAATATAAATTCACTAAAACTCGTAGTTTTTGAACGTTTAAATAACTTAAATCAATTTGTTTATACTTCGTCAGATGCACTTCACTTCTAATAATTTTTATCTCAAAATCCTAGAGGATCTCCGAAATAAAAAGTAGATTTCCGGGAAGAACTAAAAATCTAATATAACATATAATTATTTCAAGTAATTCCAGTCAATAGAACCGATTTTATAGAGATATTAAGATTTATTTTTCATCACGACCATGAGGTCGATTTAGAAATATTTTTCAACCGATCTAAAGTAGATACAGAGATGAGACAACTTTCAGAATATGTATTTTTATTCAGAGAATCTCGTGGTAATTTCGTATTTGCAATAAATGTAATAGAAATAAAGTTATAAAATTAAAACTGAAATCACACTTTGGTTACGTGGTAGTTAAACTTTCCCTGCACCAATTTTAATAAAAGTTACACCAATAAACTCGGGAATTTTTGTAGAACACAGTGACAGTAATAACATTTATGTAAGTTGTGGCGTTAATAAAATGACGAAATGTAGAAGTTTCCAGAACAATAGTAGTTCCCCAAAGTAGAGAAATAGTTCACTCCTACCCTTACAACTTTTAAACCAGCTGCTTAAAATTAATCACTAAATATCCATTATTTCACAATTAAATATGTCGAAACACTGCCACACTTAAAGTTTTGGATAACAGTTTAGTTACTGAGATATTTCAGGCCTAGATCGCCTAGGCGCCAGTAGAAACTTGTATTTTGGCTCTGACGTCAGCAAGGGTATAAATTGGGAAGCCATTTTGACTCAGTGTCTTTTCCGGGTTTGAAGTCGTGCTAACAAGATGATTTAAGCGTGTGTGCGTAGGTAGGTTGGCAACTCCGACTTATGTTGGTAGCTCAGTTTCTTCAGTTGGCACTACCGTGTTCGGCCATCATGATTGGGGCGTGGCTCTGTTTACTCACCATGAACTTGTAACTTTACTAAAGGGGTTTCGGTCGGTAGTTTCTCTTCACAATCTGCAAACTTGTGGAACGAGTGTTCGATATGCCTGCTCAACTGTAAATGCAATTTTGAACTTTTGATTTTGAAGAATAAAACCTTGAAGTTTTCTAAAAGTGATTTTGTGTGCTTCAGTTGTTAGCATAGAACCCTTTTCTATATTCGTGAGTAACGAATATAGTGGCGACCTGAGCATTCAGTTGAGGTACCTTGGCTACATGGTCAAATCCAAATTATTTACCGAGTTTTAAGAGAACTGTTAGTCGACAAGAGAGTAAGTTAAGGCACTTAGGCGATACTACAACCCCGGTATCGATCTAGTTCCTTACAATGAGATTGAAGTATTGTTATTCTGGCGACAAGTTTAGAATAGTATATGGTTAGGTAGAAATGCAACCTGGACCCAGAAGGAAACCGAAACCTTTCGCTACAGCGCAAGGCATGATGAATTACATTGAATTTTATTTTATAACAATTCTATTTAGTTAATCAATTGTTAAGAAATGAATTATCAGTATACTGAAAGAAAATTATGTTTTTTTTTGTATAAATTGGCATATTAATTATCAGTTGCCTTTTTACTGAAATTATTACTTAGTTTGAATGAAAGAAGTTCCAAATTGATTGTGTTCTATGCAGTCTAAACCAAAATTAAAACTAACATAACGTGGCTTAATATAAGTTCTTAAGATTTATTTTTAGCATCCTTCATTTTCACTGGAGTCATTATTTCAGCCATATGTAAGCTGTGTCAGCCGTTAAAACATCGATCTTCATCACGGTAATAAGAAAGAAAGGTATAAGAACCTGTGAAGATTCTGGATCAAGTTTATATTGCTTTGCCTTTTCTAGAGGCAATATTAGCAGAGTTGGGGTTAGGCTGAAATGCATCCTGGACCGCTTGACAACTTAAGCTTTTTACTACGGCACAAGGTATGATAAATTACAATGAGCTTTACTTTATAACAATTCTATTTAGTTAAGCAACTGCAGAGAAATAAATTACCATAACAATAAGTTATACCAGTCATTTTTGATGGGCTTTGGGGCTAGTAGTAAAATGATAGTTAAATGAAGCTCAAACATTTATATAGGAAAAGGAGAATCTGGAGTTGGCAACAATATGACATAAATAAAATACAATATTAAATCTTCATAATAAATTTTTTAAGAGGTGTTTTGCTATAGAACTTGATGAATCTTTTACATTCGATACGTCAATTCCAGAGAGGTACATGAAGAGTTCCTATTTTATCGAGCTTTCCGATTCGCACTTCTGGCGAGGATATCTTTAGTATGATCAACAGTTTTATTGAAGATTACAAAATGGACTGGTTGAAATGTGGGTGTATGCACTGATGATGCCACAGCCTTCGTTTTTCAGGATTTGTAAAGCAGATAAAAGATGTAGTTCCAGGTGCAAGATGGATACACTGTGGAATTCGTCGAGAGGCACTTACTTGTAAAAAAAATGTCAGCGAGCTGGGACATCACTCTTAAAAATGCTATTAGCATTGTTAACTTAATCAAACTTGAGAATTTTTGTCTACATTTGCAAAGAGCTTGATAGTGAGCATGAAACCTTGTTGTTACATACTGAGGTAGTCTGGCTGAGAATATTTGAATTGAGAAATGAAATTGAGTTGTTCTTGGTTAAACAAGGGCATCAAGAGTACAAACAGATGCTAATTGACCCTTCATCACTGCAAAAATTGGCTTATTTGTTGGATATTTTCACCAGATTAAACGAGCTGAATTTTGGACTTCCAGACCAGGATATTATCATATTTACTATGAAGGAGAAAGTTGAATCAACTATTTAAAACATGTTTCTTTTGACATCTTTGATTGAAAAATGTTTGCGAGTCTGATTTTTGGAAACTACTTCTTTGACTTTGAATGAAGATATAAAATCAGCTATTATATGCCACTTGCAAAATCTGTCAACAGACTACTTTCCAGGAATATCACCACAATGGAATTAGATAAACAATCCTTTCATAGACCATTCCACCAACCATCTACCTATCTGTGACCAAGAGGAACTAGTCGACATTTCATGCAACAGCACACTCTAGAGTCCTTTTGCAGAGCAATCAGTGGTAAATTTGTGGATTGAACTAAAAGATATTTATCAAGTTAGCAAAGTAGCAATAACATTTTTACTACCATTTTGCATAACGTATTTTTGCGAGAGTGGATTTTCGGCCATGATAAATATGGAAACCAAACATTGCCACATAATTCAACTCGAAGATGATTTAAGGTTGAAGCTTGGTAAACACCAACCAAATATATCAGATTTGTGCAAAGAGAAACAAGCGCATATTTCTCATTGAACTTAAACAATCATTTGTGTTTTTAATTATTGTTAGAATTTTTATAACAACACTTTTGGACATTTGTTGATTTTTGTGACATCTGTAAAATTAAATAAATATTAAGACACTAGTTTCATTTTTTATTTATCATTTCGGTTATGAGGGATACATAAGGTTGAGCTCTTTCTTGAAGGGGTACTGGGGGGGGGGGGGGGGAAGGGAACCACTGTTCTAGGACATTCAAGATCTTTCCGAAACTAATTAAGACTGAAAGTGACAAGGTTTCATGGAAGACTATAAATAAAAACATTTGCAGTATTATTTGGATGAGTGCATGTAACATCAGAGCACTTAGTGGCATAAGGGGACATTAGTGCTGGGTGAGGTGGTATGATGAAATCGACTTGGTGGTTGGTAGTCACGTTCAAGTATCGAACCTTGTGATTTTGTATTAGTTTTCAGTAAACTTTCCAATAATTGTATAAACTTATCAAAGCTAAATTCAGGTGGTTGCTTATGTAAATGTTATAAGTGACTGAAAGTTGTTAATTGTTTCAATTTCACAGAATGTAACTTACAGCTTCTAAGATGGATCAAAGCCGACTAAGTTTCAATTTTCATTCTGTGTAGCAGTGCTGACACCAGCAAGAGACTCTGAATTATTCTCAATAAATAAATAACTTTCACAGAGAGACAGTCAATAATTCTCATAAACAATATTCATCAATCCCTACACAGTTATTATGCGACACAGTTTAGAGATGATTATTGTACCAGCATAGCAATATCATAAAGAAGTGTTTGTAAGGCGATGATTTGTGGCCTATAACAGTCCTGAAATGGACTGGCAAGCCAAAGGACCCAACCTGAACTCAATGTAACACCTTTGGAATAATTCATTACTACCATTACTACTATCATCTTAAGGAAGAAAGGGCTGGCATTCCTCCACAGACATTTAAACACCTCATTGAAATTTTTCCCAGCGGTTCATTGTGTAGCAAAGGGTAGACCTACCTAATATTAATGTCGAATAATAGGGAACATGGCTCAGGTAAAGTTATAAGTGCAGTTTCAGAAAGGTTTCTGGATACTTTTGATCAGATAGTGTATAATCACTTGTTGCAAGGGTTCATAGAATCTGGATATTAATTTTGGGTTTTGGCTGACAAAAATGTGTAATATGTCAGGTTTGACAATATTACACATTTCAATGTAAGCAATGTTAAATAAAGTGAAAAGTCTAATTTATGGTATTTTGCAAGAACAGATTCTTCTGTGATCATGAGAAGAGTTTCTTGCCTGCTTTTGTCCTTATGGGAAAGTTGCACAAATTGGGATCACTGCAATTGCCCAAGTTGACTATCAAACTTGGGAACACATCTAAAGAGATATTAAGTGTTTGTGGAGTTGATTGGCAGTGGAAGGTACAGTACATATCCACATAACATTTGTGATGGGTGTAAGGCATCAACAGTGATGTATATTAGAAATTGTGTCATAAAAGGCATAGTTCATTCTGTAGAAAAACTTGTACTCAGGAGGCATAGTTTTCAAAAATGAATATGAGGGAGAGAGTATGTGTGCAAAAAAACTATGTAACCTGTAAGAAAAAGGGAGTTTGTTACTAACAAGCTAATAGTTTATAACTACACTGTTTTCCATAGTAGTGATGGATGGGTTGGTGCCTATTGAGGGAGGAGACTTTTCCTTGGAGCAAGGAGACATTGTGTGGATATTCTAATATGATTGTCTGAAGTGAGAGTTTTGCTAACTGACCAGTACTTCTGGTGTGATCATTTAAAGTGAGAGGTTTCACTTACTAACCAGTATATCTGATGTGATCATCTGAAGAGATAAATTTCACTTTTCTTTCTGGTAAAACCATCTATGGCAAGAGTTTTTGCTTGTGCTATAGCAATTCTGATATAAGCTTCTTCACAGAGAACTCAGTCTCTGTTACCTCCTATGGACTATATGAGTACAGCTTCTCCATTCAATGTCACACTACTGTTGTTACCATTTCAAGACACAATGAATGGTATGATTGTATCGACTCGTCAGTCACTAGCCTTCAATGATACTGTCCACTACAAGATTATATATTTAAGATGGAATGTGATACAGAGCAATGTCATCTGATAGTCTCATTGCACTAACTTAATGAGTATTCGAGTTATTCCAAGGATGTTCAACTTAAATGGTAAAAATATTTGTATTGATGTGTACAAGGTATGACCCAAAAGTAATGTGTCCCTTTTTTAAAACACAAATTTATTATTCAGATAGATACAGCAACTTAAACTTTTTCAATGTATGACCCTTCCGCATTGATACATTTTTGTAAGTGCGATTACCATGCCTCGTATGCTCCCAGAAAGTCATCAGCGGAGGAATCCTTTAGAGCCCTGGTTGTACATGCATTGATGTTGTCCAAAGTCTTGAAATGAGTTCCTTTTATGACAGTTTTCAGTTAGGGAAACAAAAAGATGTCCGCAGGAGCAAGGTGGGACCACAGGGCAGCTCCAGGGTGAGCCTAATGAAGGTGGTGTGGGCCGGCGTGTTATCGTGGTGAAGCTTCCATGAAGCACTGATCACTTTTTGGATGCAGGTGACCCTGTTGTTCAGTCTCTGGATCATTTGTTTTTTAGAACTATGTATTTGTGTTAGGAACTCACTGTGCATTATTCCCTTTGTGTCAAAAAATAAATAAAAAAATGAAGTAACAAATAAACAAACAGTGGTGATGACTTTCATGCACGATTTGCTCATGTGAGCCTTTTTGGGGTGTGGAATCGCCAAGGTGTGCCACTCCATGCTCTACCTCTGTATTTCCAGATCATACAAAAAGATCCACATCTCATCCCCAGTGATAACACTGTCCAAAAATTTTAGATGAACTGCACAGAGGTGCCAGAGTTCTTCACACACATCCACTCTATTGAGTTTTTATGCGAGTGTCAAGAGTTTTGTGACATGTTTGACGCAAACCTTGCGCATGAGCAAATCTTCTGATACAATCCTGTGAAGAGTCATTTTTAGTATGTTCAATAAATCTGATACTAACCGAACACTCATTCGATGACCAGAATTCAGCAACTGGCACAAACAAGTCACACTATCATTGTTTCGCAATGTTGAAGGGCGTCCTTTTCGGGCTTCATTGGCAACCTCCTCCCAGCCTTCTTTCATCATCTTGTGCCACCTGTGACTGTGATGTTGACAGGCAATCACCATTGAAGGCTTTCTGAAACATCTCAAAATTTTCCAATGGGGTCTTGTTCAACTTCACGCAAAACTTTATCGTGTATCTTTGATTCAATGTTTTCTCCATCCCAAAAACTACACAACTACTCACACATTCTGACCTTCTCAGAGCTTGGAGACAACTAAGTATGGAACTATTTGAAAACATAATCTCACCCCATCCTATCCAAACCAGTCTGACCACTCTGTGATATATAGTCACATCAAAAAAAATGACACATTACTTTTGGGACAGACCTCAAATAATGCATCAGAAAAATATGTTAATTTTCGGTATGAAGTAGGCAGTCAAATTCTTGAAAAATAAAATCAGGAAATTTGTATGGGTAAGGATACAGAATTAAAAATAATGCACCCTCCTCTACTAATATACATGAAGTGAGTCCACAAATTAAGAACCAATTACACATAATGTACATACATACAAAGGGGTACCCAAAAATAACTGGAATAGCATTGCCATGGGCAGAGCTTGAGTATTACGCATTTCTGCCACTAGGCATTTATAGCACAACTCATTCCCAGTTGAGTGGCACCTGTGTTGTCAACCTGGCTTGTTCTGTTAATCTGCAGTGATTGTTTTATCTAGCACTGTTTTGTTATTATTTCATGTCTGATGATGGCAAGTTTAATTGAACAACGTGCAGCTTTTAAATTTTGTTTTTCTACTCAGTAATAGTGCTGCTGAAACTGTTTTAATGTTGAAAACAACTTACTTAATTGATGGTATGGGAAAAAACTCAAGTGTACAAGTGATTCGCTCAGTTTAAAAATGGTTACATGTCGATTGATTATTAACCTCATTCTGTACGTCTATCAACCGCCCGAATCGATGAAAATGTTGAAAAATTTGAGAGCTTGTGCTCTCAGACTGTTGACAGATAATTGATCAACTGTCAGAGATTAGTGGGTTATCTTGGAGCTCCGTTCAGTAAATTTTAACCGAAGATTTGCTGCCAAGTTTGTTCTTCGGGCTCTGATTGGCAATCAAAAAGAATTTTAGTTGAAACATGTCGTGCTTTGAAACAACAGCTTGAAATTGATCCAGATTGTCATAATTTTCAGAAGTTTACTTAATAGATGTGTCCCAGAATAATTAACTCCCCTTTGTTCTAATGACGATGATGTTTGTGTTCTGTACAAGGTTTTTTTTTTATTGAAATTGTGTTCATGTCAGGTAGATGTAAACAAGTTAAAATGTTATATGACAAAGAACACGAAAGAATGTATATACTGACAGTCATTGTAAGAATATTAAGCTCTTAAAGAGTTGACTGCAAGAAGCTCTTGATTTTATCCTATGCAGCATCCTAATAGCCCCTTTCTTTGCAATGAAAACGTTTTAGAGGTGAAGAATTCCCCGAAAATTTATGTCGTATGACATGAATGAGTGAAAATGAGAGGAGAACACCTGTTTCATTAATTTTAGATCTGATGTTAGAGATGCCAAGGAATTTACATGTTTTTTCAAAACCTTATATAACGAAATTTAATTTCAATAAGTTTGCCATAAATCGGTAAAATGTTCTTCACCTTGTTGGATAAGTTTCTAGGGAGATCATTGATGTATAATAAAAATGTAATGGATCCTAGGACATAGGCTAGTGAAATGCCATGTTGTATTTTCTTCCACACTGATGAAGCATCTTTATTGGTTTTAGAATCAAGACGAGTATTTTTTTATTTAGCTTTCCATGTGTAAATTAAACAATTTACTTGTTGTTTCGTATATATAATAATATTTAATTTTTCCAAAATTAATTTATGTTTAATACAATCAAATGCCTTTGCAAGATCACACAAAAATCCTAGAGGGCACGTTTTATTGTTCTGTTCCTCAAACATGTTATTTAAAAATGCATATAATACCATTTCTGTGGACAAACCTTTTTGTGATTCAGATCGTGAAGTTCTGGGAATGTTCTAGTATGTAATACATGACTTTGTAAATATGCCTTCCAATAAGGATTCATTAAAGATTAGGCAAATTTTTGAATGGAACATCTGACTGTTGTCAGAGCTATAAGAATTTTATTCTTGTAATTACTTCACGAGTTTATTTATTTCTGAGACTGTTGCTGGTGGCAGCTCCAACTCCACAAATCTATTAGGGAACTATTTTGGGAGTCCTTTTTATGTCTAATTTTCTACTGCTGAGGTAAAACATTTGCTAAATATCATACTAAGCCTGCTTCACTATACACAGATCCAATTTATTCTATTTATCACTTTTGAGTGATTTACAGATTTTTGTTTCATATATTCCATATAGTTATAATTTTATTTCTGGAATTATCTATTTTCTCTGATACATACATGTTATTGGCCTCCTAATAAAATTTCTTAATATTTTAGAGTACTGAAGTTTATAGTGAGCTATCAATGTATAAATATCTGATTCTCTTACTTTTATGTAAAGGTCCTTTTTCACTTTTTGAGAAACTCTAACACCCTGTGTAGTCCACCCCTTACCTAGTTCACCATTTAGCATATTGGCATTTTACTTTTTTTTAAAAAAGTGTTCTTCAGAAAGTGTTAGAAATATATATAGAAAGGAATAAAATAAGGCAATAACACCCTGTTAAGTGCACAATGTATATAGGGAATCTATGAAATGTTTTATATTGTTTTCATTAATATTTCTTTTCTAAATCTACCTTGTTTTTTTAATCTGCTCTATAGGTCTTCTGCACTTGATACAAATTAACTAATCATCATGATCAGAGATATCATGTATTACCAGAAGTATACTATAATTACTGTACTGAGAGATATCCACAAAAAATTGTCAATTGTAGACCTGCTAACATTTTATTTAGCAAAATTTACAATGGTCTTTAAGTTGATTTTTTTAAATTTAATTTTTAATTGTGATGGCACACATGCTCCAGTGAAAATTCCCTTAGTTACCTATTTATCCAGTTTTTATTTATTTTTTATTATCTTATATAATTTGACTGTTAAATTGCTCCCCATTCTACTAATGCAATTTACAAATTTTAAATTGGTTCACCATTTTTGGTAAATTATTCATCACTTCACTTGGTAACTTGTTCCAGTCCCTGACACCCACAAAAGAACATTTTCCCACTCCCTTATGCATGAAATCATATACCATCTTGTGATCATTGTCATCTTTCTCCTTCCATGCCCTATGCCTAATTCTTCAACAAATATGCCTCCAAGCTCCATCACCAACATATGCCTTGTAGATTCCCAGCACTCTCTTCACTCTTCTCCTGTCCTCCAATGAATTCCAATCCAGCTCCTTTATCATATCAGATAATTTCCACAAAAAATCAAGCTGCTCTTCTTTGCATGCACTCCAACTCCAGTATTTGATACCCAAAATGTGGGTCCCAAACTACACTACCATATTCAACCAATGGTCTGACCAAAGTTTTTAACCCTCATCACCCTCTCCCAAGGGCGTATATAAAGGGGGGGGGCGAGGGGGCCTGCCCCCCCCCCAAATAATGAATATAAACAAAAAAATAAGTACCGCAATCTGAACTATTTTAATGAATCATTCGTGAAATAAATAAAATGTATTATTACTTATATCTTTTTTTTATTCTAATGACTTCCATACTTATATGTTTTAATGTATACTGTTAAGATATGCATCTGACACGTGCAATAATTCGTTTGAATCGCCCGCTGAACTGAATAGTGCGCGTATAGTTCTTTTGTGCTCCGCTGCGCGTTGTCTTTTCAGTTCCGAAAGATTACTCGCATGCGATTTGTTCGCGTTCTTGATGATATCGGCAGTACATGGCTCCTATTACTTTCATGTTCCCAATCATTTTTGACAGTCTGTGTTTATAGAGTGTATTTTACTTTCTGATTATTTTAATAAACACTTTTCTCTTCAATATACGAGATACTTTTTCCAAATTTTCAACAAAATATATATTGAAGTTGACCGTAAGTGAACCACAGTCGTCATGAAGAGGCAAGCTTCTATTCAAAACTTTTTCACCAAAAAACCAAGTGTTAATAAGCCTGTTGGTGATAGTCCTGAAGTTGGTAGTGTTAAAAAAGGACAAAGTGCATTTAGGTCTGACGGTGACAATGCTGAATTCGGCTGCGTTTGTAGAATCGCTTCTTGTGATGTCGCTACTTCAAGCTCAATTAATGTATTTCCGGTTATGGAGGATAGTAGCCCTAATCAAGTAATGAAAAATATTTATGATATTGGAAACTACTGTCAAAACAATTCCATTCAGTCTTTCACAAACAAAAAAAAAATATTGTTTTGTTAGAAAATGTTTGGAAACCTCAGCCTTGGTACAAATTTCCCACCATCACTAGTTCAAACCATACTCGATCTTTTCAAATGAAGTGGCTAGAAGATTTTATGTGGTTAGCCTATTCAGAGGAAAAATCAGGATGTTTTTGCAAGTACTGAGTGATATTTTCCCATATTATAAATGTAGGGAAAGGAGAAAACCAAATAATAGGGGCATTGGTTACTCAAGCTTTTACCAATTTAAAAAAAAGCCAGGGAAATGTTTAGCAAACATGAGAAGTTAGCCTACCATAAGAAATCTGTTTTGATTGCTGAAAACACAAAAGCGAGAGTTAAGAACAAGGCAGAAAGTGTTATCAATCAAGTAAATGCCCAAAGAAGACTGGATATTGAGAATAATAGAAAACAGCTAATCCCTATAATACAAACAATACGATTTTGCGATAGACAACAAATAGCTCTAAGGGGTCATCGTGACTCTGGGTGAATAAGCCTTGAAGAACCAGACCAAAATGATGGGAATTTTCGATCATTGTTGAGATACTGAGACAACAGTGGAGATAATATTCTTAAAGAACAATTATGACCAGTGGTGGGAAGTCAATGTACACAAGTTCTTTCATTCCAAATGAACTTATTAACACATTTGGCACATAATACAATCAAAAATTGTAGAAAATGTCAGAAAGTCTGTTTTTTATTCTGTTTTAGCAGATGAAACCACTGACATCAGCCAAATTGAGCAGTTTTCTCTCTGTGTACGTTACGTAGAGGGCCAAAGTTTCAGAATCAGAGAAGATTTTCTCACATTCGTTCCTGTTTATGACTTCACTGGAGCAGGTTTGGCTAACACAATATTAGAGACCTTGTCAACATTACGACTTGACCTAAACAAAATGAGAGGCCAAGGGTACGATGGCGCTGCCACTATGAGTGGGCAATTCAGAGGAGTACAAGCTTTTATCAGAGAAAAGCTACCATTGGCACTGTATACACATTGTTCTTCACACACTCTATATTTGTGTTTGTCAGATGTGAGCAGAATAGCTTCCATAAGAAACTGTATGGGTGTCATAAAAGAAATCTGTGGATTCTTTCATATGTCAGCAAAAAGAACAGAAATATTGAAATCAACGATTTCTGAATGTTGTCCAGAACAAAAGAAAAAGAAACTTATTTCCCTGTGCGAAACCCGATGGGTAGAAAGACACGACTCAGTAATTTTATTTAAAGACATTTTGGAGCCTATCTTTTTGTCCCATTGCAAAATAGAAGAGGAATTCAGTGACTCAGCATCTAAGGCTCACACTCTAAGCAGTGCCATTAGTCAATTTGCATTTCTTGTTAATCTTTTTGTTTTGAGCCTGATGCTATCAACCACGCATAACTTATCTGAGCAGCTTCAAAGCAAAAATACAGATCTTCCACAGGCCTTGACTAACATTACAGATGTGTTACACCTTCTGTCAAAGGAGAGGACAAATGCTGATAACTCATTTAAAGCCTTGTATAATCAAATAAAGCCATTCGCTGCTAAACTTGACATTAAGGAAGAGATTCCAAGAATTTGCAGCCTTCAAACAGCACGTAGCAACATCCCTTACACCACAGAAGAAGAATTCTATCGACGATCTGTTTATGTGCCATACCTGGACGATTTTTGTGTCTCACTGAGAGGACGCTTTGAATCTCACAAGGAAACAGTTGCATCCGTACAAAGCATCCTTCCACAATTGTGTATCACAACTGATTTCAGTTCATTGGAGGCTGCTTTTAGTTTTTATGAAGAAGATTTGTCTCATAAAGAGATTGTGCGAAGGGAGTTTATGTTATGGAAAGAGAAGTGGAGTCAGGAAAATCCTTCAAATCTTCCAAAAACGGCTATAAGTTCTCTAGAAACATGTGACAAGACTTTCTTCCCCAACATTAATACCCTTCTAAAATTACTCGCAGTTCTTCCTGTTTCTCTCGCAACTGTAGAGAGAACTTTCTCGAGCCAGAGAAGACTCGAGACTTACCTAAGGAACAGCACATCTGAAAGTAAGCTTAACGGACTTGCTTTACTTTCTATCTACAGAGACAATATAGTTAGTGACGATGAAGTTCTTGATAAGTTTGCAAGTGTACCAAGAAACCTAGACTTTGTTTTGCAATCATTGAATATATAAAAAGTGAAGTTCCTTTTTGTTAGTTTTGTTCTTCTTTTATTGTATTCTTTTTGTCAGTTGGCTAAATGATTAATGAAACAAATTTTGTTGCATTTTCATTGACATTGCATTTATTAAACCTTCTTTTAAGGCCTCTCAAAAACGATACTCAAAAGAGTCATTTGAATGATAGTTGATAAAACACATATATGCATGCGTATATAAAAAGAAGAAATAGGGGTCTAGGCAGTTTATACATCCATTACAAAACAAAACATTATGTATATCTAGAACCCCTCCAAACACGATACTAAAAATCGTGTATTTGACTCTTTTAATTTGGATAAGTGTTTACAGATGAGACATTATAAAATCTTGACCAATGTTTGAAATAATAATAACTGAGATCTTTTCATCATTTGGTTTGTTTAAAAATAGATATATTTTTTATTATTTAATGTGAACAATAAAGAAACGTGATCTCGGTAAAGTAAAAGGGACATGCAGCGCAAATTACCCTCTGAATATGAGCGGCAAAACTGATATAAAGTATTATGGGGTGTCTACTTAAAATTACTTAACCTAACCTTATATTAATCTTGCCCCCCCCCCCCCCGAAAATATATTCTATATTCGCCACTGCCCTCTCCAGTAAAAGGAAGATTTTGTAACCTTTTCCTACCACCTGCCCAATGTTTTCTGCCCAGTTGAACTTATTATCAAACATTATGCCAAGATATTTACTCTTCAACAAGTAATTCTGACCCCACACTATAATCATAAGCAGTTGCGTAGCTAGGTTAACAAGGAGCCCGGTGCAAAAAAAAATATTTTGGGTCCTCAGGCCAGATGGGCGACTTATTTTTTTTTTTTTAGCCCTCCTCATCTGAGATGCACTTGGGGGCCCCCTGAGCTGGGTTTGGGGGCCCCTGAGCTGGCCTTGGGACCCCTGAGTTGGGCTTGGGGGCCGCCTGAGCTTGGGGGCCCCAGTGCATGGCACCGCCTAGCCCTCCGATAGCTATGCCCCTGATCTTAAGGAATCTTTAGTTATTTTTATCTGTGTTCCTAATAAGTTGAATCTTCTTGGCATTTACCTTCATTCCATGTTTACCTACCAATTAGGTATTCTATCCAAGTCACCCTGCAGCTGTTCACAGTCTTCATCTGTTTTGATCCTATTGTATACCATTATATCATTTGCAGAAAACCTAAGTTCTGACTGTAACTCATCAACATAGTAATTCATTAGAATAACAAACAGCAACTGTTCCATATTTACTTCCACCTCAATTGATAATGTATTTACTACTCTAACATTTTGCTTTTAAGAATTACTCTACCCAGCAAGTAACTTTTTCTTCCAATCTAATAGTTTTCAGTTTACTTAGAACAAATTTATGACTCACTCTGTCAAATGCCTTAGAAAGATCTAGTGATGCACTCACTATCAATTTGGCCTCCTTGTCCAATTCATCCGAAATATCTTGCATATATCCAACTATCTGAGATTCACATGAACATCCATGCTTAAAGCCCTGTTGTTGATCTGAAAACCAGTTTTTTTCCTCACAGGGATTTCTGATATAGTTGCATATCATTCTCTCCATCATTTTGCCTATCACTGATAAAAACTAATCTGCTTGTAGTTTTCAAACCTATTTGTTATCTCCCCTTTATAAACTGGTACTACTATCACTCTTTTCCAGTCCTTTGGTAAGCAGCAAGACTCCAGACTCATTTTAGATAAAATTTCAAGGTAAGGTTCAATATTGTATCCCACAATCTTTAATACATCTGTAGTATTACTATCTATACTAGCCTTTTTGCATTCTTTGTAGCTTTCTTAGTTCCTTCATAATCTCCTGAGAATCTATTTCAAATTTTGTAATTTCCTCATTTATATTTATAGGGAGACTCTCCTCTGATTTAATCTCTCCCCTCACAGGATAGTAGTTCCTAGTAGTCTCATTAAACCAGTCACTCTACATCTCTGCGATTTTAAAATCCTCAGTGCTTTCAACTCCATTCTTATCTAAAATTGTCTGAATACCTGCTGTTGCCATCAATTTTCTAACATAACCATAGTAATTTCTGGATGCATCATTCAGAGGTCCACCTGCACCAATAATATTCTTCATAAACCCATCTTTTGCTTCTTCCTTTACATCAAGACTTTCATGCTATGAAGCTGTGAAATTCCAGTCTGTTAGATATTTTTGTGGTGTAATTGGGGATTGTGCCTGTGGATACCATTACTAGGTAAGGTTTCACTGGCCATTGTCTGCACCTAAATAGAAGGGGGAAGGTGGCACTTTCCACTTTCTGAGTTGTTAACTAGATTTGTGAAGGAGTCCACTTAAATTGAAGTGTGGGGCGCACTTGCCCTGGTGTCAATTTTCCTAGTCATCTAATTACTTATTTCTTATTAGTATTTTTATTATTATTTCCTCCATCCATCTACTTTTACCATTTATGAATTTTGATTTTGGTAAATTATTCATCACTTCACTTGGTAACTAATTCCATTTATCCTGTTACACATAATAGAAAACTTTCCCACTTCCTTATGCATGAGTTTCAGTATGAGCTTGTACCTATGGTCATGTTTTACTTTGCACTACTCCAAATTCTTCAACCAATATATCTTGTACCCTCTCTGCACCCTCCTACTGTCATCCGATGACTACCGATCCAGCTCCTTTATCATAGCAGTTACTGACTGGGTCCTGTGGTAATTTCTACAAACAAATTTAACTGCTCTCTTTGCTCACTTTCCAACTCCTGTATTTTATACCATAAATGTGTGTCCCAAACTACATCACCATATTCAACCAATGGTATGACAAAAGTTTTACAACCCAGTTCACTCACTTCTCTGTTACATCCTCTCATCACTGTCTTCAGTAAATGAAGGATTTTGTAACTGTTTACTACCACCTGCCCTATGTGTCCTGCCCAGTTGAGTGTATTATTGAATATTGTGCTAAGATATTTACACTTCAAATGTTCTGTCCCCACACTTTAACCATAAACAATCTTTAGTTTTTTTATTTTTATCTATAAGGTGATTCTTCTTAGTATTTATCTTCATTCCCTGTTGACCTCCCCAGTTAGGTATTCTATCCAGGTCATCCTACAGTTGTTCACAGTCTTCTATGATTTTAATGTTATTATATACCATTATATCATGTGCAACATGCTAAATTCTGACTGTAAACAATCAACACAATCATTCATTAGAATGATGAATAACAGTGGTCCCAGTACACTACTCTGTGGTACTCTCATATTCACTTTGTAGCATAATGCTTACCTTCCGCCAACTCAAAGCAGCAGTTGTAGTGGAGTAATACAGTATTTTAGTCAGTCATGCTCGAAGTGTCGTAGAGGGGCAACATGGTAGTGTGGCCGGTAGTCACTATAGCCCACATTTATGGTAATCTATTAGTATAATAGACAAGATGTAGCGTGTAGCACCTACGTCATGTCACGCGGTGACGTCAAGCTATGACGTTGCGATATGACGTCACGCTTTACGATATTATTTGTGGGAGTGCGCGTTACTTAATATCATTTCCAAGCAACAGTGAATAAATTAACTCACAGAACACTGAAATAAAAGTATGTATTGCGTTAAAATCGATATATCAATCATTAGATGCTTATATTTACGTAATATTCTTTTGATATATTGAAGTATTCCTTAAATTCTTTGTTCATAGATATTGTAAGATAAAAGCTTTGTATTTCGAGCATCAATGCTGAGAAAAATTTGGTTAAAGTATTACTTAAGATGGATCAGAATTACAACTGGCATTTGACGCTACGGCAGAGGGCTTGAATAATTTAGCTTTTTTTCAAAATAATTTAAACTGTACCCTATTATTGAAATTATTAATTCGTTTGAACCGAAATAGTTGCCCACTCATCTCAAATTGTGCAGCCTACACTACAATTAATAATGTAAGTTTATCAGATTTATTTTAATCTTCTTTAATTTCACTGAGTAATATTACTGAGGCTATTATGTATTTCTGCAATGTGTAACTATGACAGCTATTCGAACGTTGTAATATCGGTCTGAATCACGTTGCAGATTTTTGGTTTATTACCTTTCTTTTTTGTTGAATGTTTTTGATGAAATTTATGTTGTTGCGTTGTATCTCATCAATGAATTGTCGTTTTTGTCGGAAAACTGTTGCACACGTTCGTTTTGTGATATTATTGGCTATGGCAAAATAAAAACTAGGCCCAAAGAATTGTGCTATTTGTTTGAAATTTACCACATACGTTCCTATGGTCATACCTTTTAAGAAAAAGTGTACATGAAAGCAAAAGGCAGCTTACGTTAGACGTGAAGCAACATGAAAATTATGAATTAACATAACACAAAACCGCCAATTGAAATATTCAGGTCAAAGATAGCATCTGTAGAGCCAGCCACAGCAGCCATTCTCGTTCTTCCTGAAACAAAAAGAACAGTGTATGCTGGAGGTTGTTGTCTTTCGACATTTCCTCCGTGGGGATTAGTTGATGGGGTAAAACTTTGCGTGGGGTTTGTCGTCACAGTTGGCTAGTTAATTTGTCATAATTGTCGGGGTGTCTATTTGTCTAAACTGTCAGATCCAGTGGTCTTCTGTGTCGGCCTGGACGAATTTCGTACGGACCAAGCACGCTGATCAACGGATTAGTGCTGGTTTCCGCCTTCTTGTAGAAGGCAGTGGCCAGCACTCGGTAACGGTCTCTTAGGGGCATGATGCCGGTGGCTTCATGAAGAGCCGCTGTCGGGAAACGGTGGGGGAGGTGGAGGGCACGTTTAAATGCCCTGTTTTGGATTGCCTGCAGTCGTTGCAGGTGGGTGTGAGCGGCATATCCCCACACTGGGCAGGCATACTCGAGGAGTGGCCTGACCAGGGTGAGGTATATGCGCACTCCCAGGGACGGTGACAGTGCACTGTTCCTGTTTAGGAGGGGGTAAAGCTCGTTTAGCCTGGCGCTGGCCCTTCTACGCACATCGTTGATATGCGTGCGCCAGGTGAGCTTGGAGTCCAGCATTACCCCGAGGTATCTCAGTGAGGTAGTCCAGGGAATGTCGGATCCGTGCAGCCTCAGCAACTGGGCCGGTTGGCCGCCGTTGCGCGGGCTGTACTTCCTCATGAAAACGATGGCCTGGGTTTTGGTAGCATTGACATCAATGCGCCACCTCCTAGCCCAGGCCTCCGTCTTCTGGAGGACTCCTTGCAGTCGGGCGGTGGCGACGGCCTTACTCCTGCTACAGGTGATGTAAGCCGTGTCGTCCACGTACATGGCTGTCTTTACACGGTCTGCCGTTGGTACGTCAGCCGTGTACAGAGTGTACAGCTGTAAAAACGCTGGCAACGTTTCTTGATAGAATATAAATATATTCCTGCGTTGTATAATTCACTTCTTACAACAACTTATTTTATACTTATGTCGCGATACATGACATCAGCATCAATGCGCATGCGATTAAAGCTTTCATTTTGTAGCGGCAGTATTACCCGAGATTGTGGTTAGGTTGAAATCCAGCCTGGACAAAAATAAATAAAGAACCTTATCACAGCAATAGCATGTTGAATTTAGCTATTATCAGTTATTTAAGCAGGTTTCATAAGCACTATGTCACGTTTTGATATCATGAATCACGATGTAAACTACTCCCGTATGTGGTTAGTTTTAAAATGCAACCTGGACCAGGATAGCAACTGAAACCTTTTGTCATAGCGCCAGGCAATAGGAATTGCATTTATTTTATAACAATTCAATTTATTTCAACAATTGCTAAGAAAGGAATTGCTACAATACTGAAAGAAAAGTATGAATTTTGTTTAAATTGTCATATTGATTATTAGTTGCTTTTTTTAGTGATATGATTACTTGGTTTGAATGAAAGAAGTTCCAAATTGTTCGCGATCTATGCAACCTAAACCACAATTGAAACTAATATTACATGACGTAAGAAGTTAAGATTTATTTTTAGCATCCTTCGTTTTCACTGGGGTCATTATTTCAGCCGAATGTAAGCTGTGCCAGGCGTTAAAACATCCATAGACAATAAGAAAGTTGTAAGAAACTGTGAAGATTTTGGATCAATTTGTATCGCATGATGCATGATTGGTATAGATGCATCATGACATTGACATGCGATTCAGGGAATGTATAAATTCACGTGTGAATGAAGCTTTGATTTTCTACCAGCTATATTGGCGAAGATTGTAGTTATGCTGAAACGCAACCTGGCCCAAATTGACAACTGAAACTTTTTGCTACATCACAAGGGACGAGAAATTACAGCATAGTGAGCTTTATTTTATAAAATTTCTATCTAGGTAAGCAACCAAAATGAAATCAATTGCCAGCACAGTCCGTTAAACCCGTCATTTTTGGCGGGTTTTTTGGCTAGTAATTACATAATTATTATCATAATAAGCTTACAACCTCCACCTCTTTTGATTGTGTATGTCCTACTCTAATCCTTTACCTTCTGCCTTTTGAGAATTTCATACCTAGCAAGTCTCTTTTTTCCATCCATGCAGTAGTTTTCAACTTATTTAAAACCATTTCATGCCCGATTCTGTCAAACGCCATAGAAAGATCTATTGCTACATTATCAATTTGTCCTCCCTCATCCAATCCATCTGAAATACCTTGCATATAGCCAACCATCTTAGATTTACATGAATAACCTTGCTTAAAGCCATGTTGTTGATTTGCAAAGAAATGTCTTTTCTCACACACATTTTTGATGTAGTTGCATGTTATTCTCCAATTATTTTGCCTGTCACTGATGTCAAACTAATCAGCCTGTAATTTTCAACCCTAATTGTTGCCTCTCCTTTATCAAATGGTAACAATATTGCTTTCTTCCAATCCTTTGATAAGCAGCAAGACTCCATAGCTCAAACTAAATAATAATTGAACAATATCATATCCTGCTACCTTAAAATTACCTACGCTTGCCCATTTGCACTTTTTTAGTTCCTTTGTAATTTCCGGGTGATCTGTTTCAAATTTTGCCATTTCCTTATTTCTACTTAAATGGAGACACTCCTCTGATATACTCCCTCCCACCACAGGATGATTGTTTCTAATGGTCTTATTAAATCAGTCACTTAATGTCTTTGTCATTTTCAAATCCTCAGAAGTTCTTTTTCATGCTTATCTACAACTGTCTGAGTACCTTCCGACCCCCTCAGTTTTCTAATATAACCATAGAAATTTCTAGATGTATCGTTCTGTTGTTCCCCTGCACCAATAATGTTCTTCATTAACCCATATTTATCTTACATTTTTGTTTCTATTAATTCCATGTTCAGTTTTTCAAATAATCCTTAGTGCTTTGCTGTCTCTAAACTCTGTTGTGCTCTCACCAACTATTTCAACTTCCACACCTCCATATTATAATACCCAGACGTCGATGCACCCTAAAACACCACCACCAACAACAACAACCTATTATAATGTATAGGTTATTTATTTTCTGTTCACCCTTTCTTACTATCTTCTTAAACTCTTCCCGCTTTGGCTCCACCATACCCTGTGCCTCCATTCCAATCTTCCACTGATTTATCTCTTCAGTTCTGAAATTTGTGCCTTTTTATAATATACCTATTTCTCCCTTCAATTTTGACCACTGATTTACTGAATCCTCTAATATCTATCAGAACTTCACTGTGATCATTTGTTCCATTAGTTACTTGAGAGCCGACAAGGTTTCTATCAGACTTTATTCCCTTTGTGTCCACATGTCTAAAGCCTCATTCCCTTACCAAGATATTTGCGAATCTCTGTTCCCTTGTGTTACTGATCTTATTTCCTACTCAGTTGACATATGGTAAATCTAAATCCCTACCAATAATGACCATTCTACACTTATCTTTGAACTGTGAATATGGATTTAGTTTCTTCCCAAGAGCCTCATCTTCATCATTCATTCTTTCACTGTGGGTTGCATCCAGAACCCTGATTTTTTCTTTTTTATCACCGCATAAATCTATCCCTAGTAATTCAATGTCATGGTTTATGAACACCAGAGAACTGTACTAGTCTTTGCTAACCAATATGAATACCTCACCAACAATATCTCCTCTATCTCTGCAATACACTCTGTAACCATTGGGAAAATACTTATTACATAGCTTCTCCTTTAACCAAGACACTATCCCTATACTTACTTGTGTCTCATGTATCTCTATTAAGTACTCTAGTATTCTAGTACTTTCTACATTTTCATCCATACTCTGAAATTCACAAATTTTGTGGTTGGCAGACTAAATGTGGGTATTCCAATCTCGAACATTCTGAGCAAAGAAAGAATACATATAAATATCAGTGTGGCATCTTATTTCTCTAATCTTAGCTCTCCTGTCATTATGACCTAAATATTTTGGTGGACGCAGTATTTTATTGCATTTGTAAATGATAGAAGAATTTCGCATATTTGCCAACCAATTCAAGTGAAACTGACATTGTCTGTTAGCCAAAACATTCCCAGCCCAATCTATGAGTCAATTCTGTGATGCTTTCGTAAGGGCTGTAGCAAGCAGTCACAAATCGAGCGGCTCTTCTCAGTACTTTTTATAATGTGTCAATCAATCCCTTGTGATGAAGATCCCAAACTCTACAACAGTAGACACACAAGAGTTTTAGAAGCTATTTCATTAGTATGAGCATTGCAATTCTTCAAAATACAACCTATGCATTTTAACCATGTCAACAACTGAGCTGTTCACTGTGTACTCGCGAGCAAACAGATTTCTTTTGTTAGTTAAGCACATTGCTTTGCACTTTTTGCAGTTTGGTGTAAGCTGCCATTTATGGCACCAGTCCGAAATAACATCCAGATTGCGCTGAATTTCTAAGCAATCATCAGAGCACTTTACTTCCCTATCATCAGCAAATAATTGCAACCTGCTATTCACCTTGTCACCAAGTTCATTTATAAAAACAAGTGTTCCTATTACACTGCCTTGAGGTATACCTGAAGTAACATATAGATTAGAAGAGGCTTCCCAATCAACAATGACATAATGTGACCAACCAGTTAGAAAATCTTACAACCATTTACAAATCTGATTTGATATACTATACACTCAAATTATTGCAAAAAAAAAAAAAAAAAAAAAAAAAAATAGTTTTGTGGTACAGAGTCAAAAGCTTTCTGAACATCCAAGGAAATTGCATCAATAACTTTGATTATGTCATGAGAAAAGAGGGTCAACTGTGTTTCCCACAATCTGTTCAACTGGGCAATTTGCCAGTCGAAAGGTACTTTTTTCTCTTCCAAAGATTTACAGAAAATATCAGAGAAAAATATTCCCATTTCCTCTGCATATTCTGAAAATACTTGTTAGGGGATAAGCGGGATACGGGGTTGGTATCGGCTTGTCCACCTAAGCTTGAAGTCATCCAAAAAGTTGTCAAAGTTCGGAAAAAGTTCTATAACCGTGTAAAACCTTGTAGAATGCTAACTGTAATAACTAATGCGGCCGCCACTTACAGATTAACCTCCTGTAAGAAAGGTACTAAAGTAGAAATGAAAGTCTGAATCCGGATCACTGAAGCATATATTCTTAAAATTTTTCACAGAAGTTACAAAAGTCACAGTTAGCAATGGCAATCGGAGAAAATCATTAGCCGAAGATCACAAGTCATGAAACAGAACAGACCGCACCACCCCGAATAAAATTGAAAGTTAAGATGAACACATGTCGAAAAGTTTTAGAGTTTTGGTTTGGCCCAGCCCTTTTAGAAATGGCGCCGGTCCACCATACTGTTATGATCCGCCCTACCCATAAGCCACCGCTACCCCGGGTTTCTCAAACTTAAGAACACATAAGATACGTGTGGTCTCGTCGAACCGATCTGTTGGACTGCCCTCCCATGCTGTCATGGCTGACTTTTATCAAAATGACCTACTGACCTAGACAATAGTCTATCTGGAAAAAGAATCTGTTAACTGAGTGCTACCAGAAAATTACAAGTTGAAGAGCGTAATGAGACATGTGTAGTGGTGTGCTTGGTTTTGTTTTTAGAGTTTCCAGACCGGTGAAAATGAATTTTGAAAGTTGGTTAATTTAAAAGCATATTTGTTTCGAGTATTGCGATACGTCATCATACGTCACATGAAAATTGTGACCCCGCAAATCTTTAAAATCTCAAGTTAATATTATTTCCAAAGTGTTCCCCAGCCTTTGCTGAGTCCAGTGGTGTAAAAATCTTTTAAATCGGTTAAGGCTATCAGAAGTTATAGAATTTCTAAGTTTTACTGTTTTCGTAGATTGTGCAACCGAAACTTCACTTTTTATTTAAATCCTCTTGTGGCCTAAAACTAAATTTAAATCGAACCTTTATTTAGTTTAAGTACTTTAGTCCGTGAAATATGTTAGTCAGCGAGAAATGAAATTTTAAAAGTTCGTTGCTACGACGCCATCAACAAATTGACTTTTATTTATTTATAACTTCTTTTTATTAGTTGGTGGTTATCGGAAACTTAAAGAATATTGACTGGCTGGTTATTTTACTTGGTTAAGTCTACTTTTACAGCTCTGAAACTATTTAGATGTGGTGGAATTAAATAGTAAACTAAATCCCATGTGGAGATGCTTTAAAATTCATATTTACTGCTTTAAATTGGTCTGGAACTGCGAGTTATTAATGAATTTAATATCAGATGGTGAAATTCTAATTATTAAAGTGCTTTATAGTGTTTAATTTAGCGGAATATTAGCTTTGTGGTTGTGTAAACAACCCTGTGTATTCTACTTCAGGATTATTTTGGATTACGCTCATTTAGGTAAGTTTATGGTTTATATTTTACTAGAAACTTCTTATTTATGGTTGTTATGTGTTGTTTATTTACTTTTCTGAACTTAAAGTGTTGTTATTTCGGTTTCAACTATGGTATTGTGTACTGATGTTAACCTCAAACTTTGCCGGATTTTAACTGATTCTTGAAAATAGAGAGTAAGGTAGCTTACATATTCATACTGTTATACCATCAGGACCTGGCAATTTCCCCCACTTCAAGAGCTTTAATTGCGTTACGATACCTACAATATCAATTTGTATCGAATCCATTTCTAACTCCACACGATATGGAAAAATTGATATGTTTTCCATATTTTTGTCTGTGAATGAATTTTTAAATTTGGTCTTACATACAGTAGCCTTATCATGGCTGTTGTCTACTTCACGACTGTCTTAGTACTAGCATATTGTTACCACTACAACTGACTTTTATAATGTATGACCAAAATTTGTTTAGGTTTTTAGTGAGGCTCTTGGAAAGTGAATTGCAACAAAAGTCATTAAAGGCCTCATGTATTACTTTTTAACACATTCTCTTACCTCATCTAACTTTTCTAAATCATTACAGTATCTATTGCTTCTTGATCATGCGTGTATCCTCCCTTGGTTTTTAAGTAACTTTTTAACTCAACGTGTATGCCACGGAGGATCATTTCCTTCCTTAATTGTCTATGTCGGTACATGTATGTCCATACGCTTCCTGATTACACATATAAATCAATGCCACATCTCTTCACTTGTCCCAAATGCTACTTTGAACTTAAGGTAATTACCCCTCAGGTACGCTCTAAAATACTCCTTTGAAGCCTTATCAAATCTGTAAATGATCCTTTCCTTTTTCTTTCTGCTCACAGATATTAATTTTTCGGTGGCAATTACTGCTTTATGATTGCTTATTGCTGAGGTGGTAGAAATGTCTGTAATTAATTCAGGCCTATTTGTTACGAGAATATCTAAAATGTTACTGTTGAGGATCATGAGGATGCCTCTTTTTGTCACTGGATGGTGGTGCGATGCGGCATGTAGATATGTGTTTGTGTGTGTTGGCATCCGATACACTGAGTGTCCAAGGTTCTTGTCATCACGTTTGGTTACTAGCACTTATAGGAACGCAGCTGTCCTTGTTTCTCCGTTTCCATGGTGAATTTAATTTTTGGATGTGCTTTATGTATATAATCCAGGAATTTTTCAAGGGCACTTTGTTCATGGGACCACACAACAGATGTGTTGTCAACATAGCGTAACCACAGACATGGTTTCAGGGGCGCGTTATCCAACATTTCCATCTTCAGCACCTCCATAAAGATGTTCGCTGCTATCGGCGATAGCGGTGAGCCCATGGCACAGTTCAGCATTAAGCTTCATCTTCCCAGCTTTCCCAGTTATAATGGGATAAGAACTGTACCTTTTTTTTTTTTTTTTTTTTTTGTTAGAGACTGCTGGTGAGAGGATAAAAACATGTGACCAAAGGGATACTGAATGCATGTGCATGATGGTGAAAAACATAATAATAAAAAATACAGAAGATGATGAAATCATAAAAGAAGGGCTCACAACTAGAAAGGCAAAGTATAATGCTGAAAATCCCACTATGCCAGCTATGAGATTGTTACTAATGAACAAAGTAATAGGAGTTTGGTAAACCACATGTACAATAGTTACAGTGATAAAGTCTTGGTTAAAGGAGGGCTTGGAGGAGGTTATTCTTGATGTTTATAGAGTGTACTGCAGAGATAGAGTGGGAGATTTTGTAGGAGTAGTTTTCAGACTGGTTAAAGAGAAATGTAGAGTGTTGGTTGCTTACTATATTGGGAGAATGAGTAATGATGACAAGGCTCTTAGGAAAAAATTAAATTCATATTCAGTATTCAGAGGTTAGCATAGAATGGTCATTATTGGTGAGCACTTAAATTAGCATGTGTTGAATGACAGAGAAATAATACAAAATAATTCAAGTGAACAGAGGTTAGCAAATCTGTTGATTCTTGGCTGTCCAGGTGGTGCCACATCATGTTCATGGTAGCCAACATGTTGACCCTCATTCTGGGGTCTTCTTCCAGAATGAGGGTCGAAACGTCGGCTACCATGAACATGACGCGGCGCCACCCGGACAGCCAAGAATCAACTGACTCTGGCCGCAGAAGCCTATGATTACATTTGCAAATCTCTTGGTAAGTGTAGGAGCATCTCACAAGTAGTAGAGCAGAACACAGTGAAAAAATGGGGGCAAGTAGATTGGATATCTTTTTTAATAAAGCCTGATGATAATTTCACAGTGTCTCAGGTTATGATAGGAATATGTGTTTATGATGCAGTGTTAATGGATAATTGAGGGTTGAGTAAAGCACTGGCAAAAACTGTAGATGGTGATAGGTACAGTTATAAAAAGACACATGTTACAGAACTGAAAAGATATTTAAGAGAATTGTGTATGTGGAAGACAAGCAATAGTACAGCGGAGAGAAGTTGAGAAGATTTCAAGGAGATAAGAATTGTTTACTCAAAAATGGAAAATAAGAATAAACACAGTACCTGATTATTATGATAGGGAGGTAAAAGGGTAAAGAGATTGGTAAGAAGAGAACACAACAGAGTTAAGAGACCATAGGGCAGTAGGGTTACTTTGAAACAAATAAGCAATGACTTAATAGTAGCATAGAGGTGGGCTTATGAAAAATATTATTGTTGTGGGGGGACCACTGAGTGAAACATTCAGAAATTATTGTGGTTAGATTGTAAAACTGAGGGGAAGGTTACTACAGATGTATTAAAGATAGGAGGATATATCACCATACCTAATCTTGTAATATTGTTTAGATTGAGTTTGAAATGCTTCTGGACTGGAAAAGTGCCATAGTAGTACCAGTCCATAAAACAGGTTAGACAAAAAGAGTTGAAAACAATATGCCAATTAGTCTGACAGCAGTGGTAAGAAAGATGATGTAAAGATTGGTATACTACCACATCAGGAATGTCTATGAGAGAAGGTACTGATTTGCAAAACAGCAACATAGATTTAGGAAAGTACACTCATGTGAATCTCAGTGGGCTATAGGAGGTATTATCAAAAGTAACAAGAATTTCGAAATTGCATGCGCTGTATCTTGTTTATCAAATTGTATGTTTGTTTGTGTATGTGCTTAGTTTTTGTTTAGTGAATGAGCAAAAAGTACTGTGAAGCAGTGTGTTTGGTGATTCTTTATACAGCATAATGTCTGATCAGAGAATTTATTTGAAATTATATGTTAAAAATGGAAGTAATTACAGCAAAACATCCAAAATGTTAAAGAATGCCTTTAGCCACAATACTATTTCACAACCACAAGTTTGTAATGGTCCAAACACTTTTAGCAAGATCAAGAACACATCAAATGTGACTGCAGGGGTGGGTATCCCAACATGTTCATGAATGATAAAAACTGAAGAAAAATAAACTATTAGAGGAATCACCATTAGAGAGGTTGCTGAAGAAATGGGAATAGTTTTGTGCAATTTGCATGAGACAATACAGAAAGAACCATCTGAACTTTGAAGAGAGAACTCATAATTTTTGCAGCATGTCGCGATATGCTAGCTGTGCCTTGGTTTTGTGATAATTATTAATACATTATGCTGATAGTTAAGGCTTGCAGGTTTGATTATTATGTCCAGAAATAAATACACTGTCGCTCTGAAGTTCGTATCCTGGTTTAATTCACACAACATATACACTGCCCATCACCTCTGATGAATGAAATAAGTTTGCATTGACTGTAGATAAGCCTATCATGAAACTTCTTCTCTTTAGACTACAAGTTCTGACCACACTAATGGCTCGACTGCTGCGTTACTCACACGTGCTTGAAATCCTACCGACTCAAATACTCTTCACGACACTCATAGTTTTATATAAGGGGACTGCACTAACTTGCTTTCTTTGTCCTCCTTGTTCCAAACAATGGGAAGCCTGGCACGTCCTATTATGTAAAGAATGCTGTGCTCTAAGTTAGCTGCAAGCATCTGCAGCAACCAGCTACCTACAAAAAACCAGAGGGATGGCATTATCTTGCTCTTTTGTCCTCTTTATTCACTATGAACTGAAGCCTGGTCCGTGCTACCAATACCATATGCCACGCTTATTATTAGCATAATTCATGTTTGACGGCCAGCTTCTAACTTACACTACAATCACTTTTCTACCCAGCGTGCCACTGCACTCAATAACGTATGCTGAAGTATTTGAGCCTTTAAAAATAATTACTTTCAAAATGCTCCTTTAAGCCAAAATACTATCAAATTACATTAAATACAATAAATTCATGATAGCTTATCCACTCTTTTTCTCTATATCAAAAGCCAATGCTGTCTTGTTACAAGCACGACAATGCACTGCCACATACTGCTTTGCTTATCCAATAATATTTGGTGAATCACAACACTGCAACCACCCTATTCTCCAAAGACAATTTTTTCAACAATGGATGAGATAAATGTGAAATTGCAGACCAATCTCAAGACCATACATAAAGAAGCATTCTCTCACTGTTTCTCAAACAGGAAACTATGTCAGCATAAGTGCACAATATTAAAGGAGGACTGCTTCAAATGGGATGTGACCAACATTGATTAAAAATTCTCATTACTTTTTGATCATACCTCATATGCATGATACTGCAGATAAAATTGCAAAATGGAGGCCAAGTTGATAGTGTAGCACTGGATCTCTTCAAAGCGTTTGACATATTGAGCCATAAAATAGTGGATAAGTTGAACATTATTGGAGTGGATCAAAAAGTGATTTGTTGGGAGAAAGAATTCTGAAAAGGCAGAAATAAAGAGTTAGGTGGGGAAATGCAGTATCAAAAGAGGTGGAAGTAAATATGGGAGTGCTACAGTGTAAAGTATTTGGATCAATGCTGTTCATTGTTCTAATGAATGATTGTGTTGATCAATTGAAGTCAGAGGTTAATTATATGCAGATGACAATGTTATATTAAAACTGCAGAGTACTGTGAACAGCTACATAAGGATATGATCAGAATAACTAGCTGCATAGTCAAACATGGAATGAAAATAAATGCCAAGAAGAATCAGCTTACTAGGTAATTGGATTAAAGCTAAAGGTTTCATGTTTCAGATTTCTTCACTTCCCAGAAAAGATGATTGGGAGATATACAGGGGAAGTGAGGGATTTGTCTTATAAAACCTTAACTATTGCTTGAATATGGCAGTGTAAGAGAGGGGAGGTGAGAGGGGGAGGAGGAAATACTGCACAATGCAATAAGTAACCGAGCTGGTTGGTAGTTATTGGAGGATAGAAGGCAAGTGAGAGTAGTGTTTGTATTTAACAAGGCTTATAATCATGATGACATGTAGATAGATATTGGTAAAAAAAATTATGAGTTGTACCTGGAAGGGGAGAGAGACTATGACCATAAGCTGGCCCTTCATTTCAAGCAAAAGAGACTAGTAAAATTTTCTTTGTAGGTAAGGGAATCAGGAACTTGAATAAATTACCAGTAGGCATGAAGAACAATTTCCAAAAAACACTCAAAAAGTTTAATGTTGGAATTCATGAAGGGCAGTAGTAGGTGGGTGGTGAAAAATCATTTTATGGAAAGTTGAAGGTGTAAGGACATTGCCACCATTGTAACTGAGTTCTTCTTCTTTCCATACAAGGATTAGACTTGTTGACCTGTTCCAGCTTCAAGGACTGTTCCTGTCTCTCTCTTGATATACCTGTACTTCTTCTGCCTTTTGGTTTGTATTGGCGTACAGCCTTTTGTAATTGTGTATCACCAAATGCATATAGATGTTATCTCCAGTTATTTGTATATTCCTTTATCTTGTCATTTATAATACATATTTTCAAATCCTCTTTTATTGTCCCATTTCTTATTAGATCTAGCTTGTGCATCCTTTTACAGATCCTAGGAACTTTAATTCTGCTGCCTGTGACTTTTCTCTCTTCTCCTCATTACCCATAACTCACTTCCATAGAGAATCTCAGGAATTGCCATTGCTTTACAAAATTTTACATTTGTACATCTATACATCCTATTTCTTAATGTCTTATCTATCATTTCACAAATCGTCTTATACTTGTTTTCTTTATTATCAACATGTTTGCTTTAACTGTATGTGATCTCGTAACCAAGGTGGTTATAGTTCACATCATATTCAACCTGTGTGCTATTTGCAACTATTTTTGTTCTAACAAAGTCCTGAACACATAATGCCTTTATTTTGATTTTGTTCTTGGATCACTTCAGGTTGTAGCGCTCTGAACATATTTGTAAAGTGTGGAAGGCACTTAGTAATCCATTTTCACTCTCCTCTATTACCAGTAGGTTGTCAGCAAATAAAAGTACATTTTGGGATGTAACCTTGTCCTGAATCTAACCCCTAAATTTCATTCTGCAGGATACTGATAGCATTTTTCGAATGTAAAAACATTGAAAAGTGTTGGGGAAAGATTAAATCTCTGTTTCACACCTTGGTTAATTGTTAATGTATGACTTTCATTTTTTTTTAGGTATATTAGTATCTTCACTAATTCTATAATACGTTTTGAATATCCATTTCCTTAAGGATTCTTCACAGTAATCTTCCATTTACTTTGTCAGGAACCTAATCAGCATCCACAAATGCAACATACGGAAATAAGCTATATTTCCTCCTCCATAATTCTATTTATGTGGATAATGGAGACAAAGAAACTGGCATTAGGCACTATAAATAAGATAGGAAAGGGAAAGATTATCTGTCACTTGCCACAGATGAAGGCAGGAGGGCGAGATGAACATGTATAAAACACAAAAACAAACAAATTGCACAATATTTCGGTGAGAAACCTTATTCATGTGAGAGGCAAGACATATGGCTGGGTGAAAGATGTGATCACAACCCCACCTGCCACATGAATGAAACAAAGAAGGAAACACAGGATAGGGGGTAGGGGGATAAGGTTAGAAGTGGAACAAGATAGTGTGTAGGATTTTGGGAAGACACATTTCAGGGAAGGACCGTTGGAAGTCATACCCATGGCAGAGAATCTGATTGATGGATTCCAGGCCAGGAAAGAACTGGGTGACGAGTGTTGGTCCATGGACAGTTTTAGGAGGTGCAGAACAAGGGTTGTGGGAGATGTCTCAGGAGATTTGTTTTTCCACAAGATTGTGGGGGTATTGGTGGGAAATGAGGGTTTGGGATAGTTTTTGGGAGTAACTGGAAATTGATTCTTGGTCGGAACAGATGCATCTGCAACGGATTTCAAGGCTGTATGGGAGGGAACGTTTGGTGTAGAAAGGGTGACAAGTGTCAAAGTGTAGGCATTGTTGTAAGTTAGTAGGTTTGATGTGTACAGATGTGTGGAGGGCACCCTGTTGGAGGGTAATATCCACATCAAGGAAGGTGACACAGGTGTGGGAATATGACCAGGTGTAATTGATGGAGTGACTGTTATTGAGTGAGTTGAGGAGTTCCAGGAGGTAGTCTTCCCCAAGGGCCCAGGTCATAAATATATCATCTATGTATCTGAACCACACGAGAGGACTGAGGGGGCAATTCCTCAGAAAATTATCCTCCAGACTGCCCAGGAGGAGGTCAGGACAGGACGGGGCCATGCGGGTGCCCATGGCAGTGCTGTGTATCTGGTGATAAATCAGGGAGTTGAAGAAGAAATAATTTTTGTAGAGGATAAATTTGGCTAGGGATATGAGAAAGGATGTTCTGGGAATACTGTTAAGAGGGCGCATATCCAGGAAGTGTTGAAGGAAACTGAGACCTTCAAAGTGAGGAATGTTGGTGAACAAGGAAATTATGTTAATGGAGACAAGGAGGGTAGAGGACTGGGGACATCCACCTCACTGTATTCCCACATACTTTTCCTTCAATCATGCCTCTCCCTTAACATATCCCTCAATGGTCTGACCATAAAACTATCAGTCTCTGGTAGCCACCCACAACTATATCAAGCCTTCCATGCCTTTCGTTTTACACAATCCCTTACTCTCACCCATATTGTCTTCCAGCAATATGTACTAAAAGCCCACCAACATTCTAGTCAACTTTCCTCTTTCCACAAGATTATATGTCTATTGCACCCTTTCCCAACTCAACATCTTGAACAAATTCTCACTGAGTGCAGGCAGTTGCATCAGAAATGGGCACAAAAACATCTGCACAAGTTATTTAACTTATTAAATAGCTATCTTGTTCTAGGCCTGTCTCTTCCCTACAAACACCCCTCGCATATGCAGCACTCACAATCTCCTCCCCTGGTTGCCAAACCACCATGTCTTGCCCACATCTTTAATATACCACACCCATCCCCATTACCACCCTCATGCCACTGCCCCATCTGTGGTCACACCACAATGGTCAGGGGTCAACGTCTCATCCACTTTTCTGTTTGAACCACAACTCTCTATCCTATCGAAGGGACTTTGTTTCTTAGTTACTCCTAAGTTCAGCCATTGGTGCTCTGGTCCAGGACTCTCTTGCGTTCTGCCGCACACTCCACTGGTGTTATCACTTAGCTACCACAACAGAGTGAGACCCCCTCCGGGTGAGAATGAGTCCAGCTTAGAGCAGTTCAAACCACCATCTCAATTAGATCCTCCTCCACTTCCCCAAAACCATCCCCTCCTTTTCAAGACTTTCTCACATCCACCCAATCCTCAATATCTTCCTCAACTCTATTTCCAACTCCAATAACCTCAGCCCTACCAAAATCTGGGCCATGGAAGAATTGTCTAGGAACAAAAACATCATCATCCTTCCAGCGGATCAGGGCTCCACCACAGTGGTCATGGACCACAGTGACTATGATGCGGAGGCCTTAAAAAGCTTTCTGATACCAATACTTACCATCCACACACCTCAGATTCCACCTCTTCCATTTGCTTGAAATTTTCTCCTTCCTGGACCTCCTAGGCCCCTTACAGGCCTCTCTTCACAATCCTTACCCCTACTCACACCTCAGAATCCCCGCACACCCACCTTATACCTTCTCCCCAAGATACACAAGGCTGGCAAATCCAGGATGACCTATAATTGCGGCATAATGGTTCCCCTACTGAACAGATATCAGCTTTGGTGGATCAATACCTCTAACCTTTTGTGCAGAACCTTCCTTCCTACATCAAACACACCCCACATTTTTTGGAGCATCTGTCCAAAGTCCCCAATCCTCCACACCCAGACTCCCTCCTTGTCTCCATTGATATTACTTCCTTGTACACCAACATTCCTCACCTTGAAGGTCTCAGGTCCCATCAAGACTTCCTGGATGTGCGCCCTCCAAACAATCTTCCCGGAATATCCATTCTCATATCCCTAGCAAACTTTAACCTCTCCAAAAACTACTTCTTCTTCAACTCCCAGATTTACCACCAGATACTCGCATTGCCCCGTCCTATGCCAACCTCTTCCTGGGCCATCTGGAGAAATTTTTTCTGAAGAACTGCCCCCTCTGTCCCCTTGTGTGGTTCAGATACATAGATGATGTATTTATGATCTGGGCCCATGGGGAAGACCGTCTCCTGGAACTTCTCAACTCACTCAATAACAGTCACTCCATCAATTACACCTGGTCATATTCCCACACCTGTGTTACCTTCCTTGATGTGCATACCACCCTCCAACAGGGTGCCCTCCACATGTCTGTATACATCAAACCTACTAACTTACAACAATGCCTACACTTTGACACTTGTCACCCTTTCTACACCAAACATTCCCTCCCATACAGCCTTGAAATCCATTGCAGATGCATCTGTTCTGACCAAGAATCAATTTCCAGTTACTCCCAAAAACTATCCCAAACCCTCATTTCCCACCAATACCCCCACAACCTCATGGAAAAACAAATCTCCTGAGCCATCTCCCACAACCCTCATTCTAAACCTCCTAAAACTGTCCATGGACCAACACTCATCACCTAGTTCTTTCCTGGCTTGAAATCCATCAACCAGATTCTCTGCCGTGGGTATGACTGCCTACAATTCTTCCCTGAAATGTGTCTCCTTCTTCCCAAAATCCTACCCATTGCCCCCCGTACTTGCATCAGCAGACCACCCAATCTGAATAACATCCTGGTCCACAAGTATTTACCGTCTGACTTTCCTAGACCTCGACAGGGATCTTTCCCTTGTAACAGATCCCACTGTAAAACATGTAGCATGCACCCTTGCACCACCACTTACTCTAATCCTATCACAGGAGAATCCTTTCCCATAATTTGATGTGCTACGTGTCCTACCACTCACCATATTTACCAACTCACATTTCTCCATTTCAATGCTTCCTACATCAGCCTCGCCACTCAACAACTATCCTACAGGATGAATGGCCACAGGCAAAAAGTTTATACTTCCAACCCTTACCATCCAGTGGCAATTCATGCCAACTCACATGATTCAAACAACCTCAATACCTGTTTCACAGTTAGAGCTGTTAGAGTTTTTCCGAACAAAACCACCCTTTCAGTACTACAGAGGTGGGAACTAGCCTACCAAGATATCCTTGACAGCAGACACACCCTTGGCCTAAACCTATGTTAAGCCTGTCACTTAAATCTTCATTTACTGATACAAATCAAAATAATATTGTAAATAAATTTTTTTATTTACTTTTTTTTTAAAGTAATTTTTTCAATAATAATTTCTAAACGGGCACCGCAGAGACTATCTTGCTCCACTTCTAACTTTATCCCCCCACCACTGGCGCTTCCACCCCACCCCCGGCACTTCCACCGCATCCCATGTTTCAGCCTTTGCTTCATTCATGTGGCTGGTCGGGTTGTGATCACATCTTTTCCCCCGGCATATGTCTCGCCTCTCACATGAATAAGGTTTCTCACAGAAATTTTGTGCAATTTGTTTGCTTTTGTGTTTTTTACGTGTTCATCTCACCCTCCTTCCTTCATCTGTGGTAAGTGACAGGCATTATTAGATTCAGTAATTCTATTTGTTATATGGGTACTATCTGCGAAAGAATGCCCTCTCCTAAATCTATTCTGAAGTTCTGGTAATTTAACTTCTATTGTTTGTTGTGATCTAGCATCAGAACATGCTGGCCTAGATTATATACCCTTCTTTCAAAATAATTATTGTGTTGTCAGTGTGTGTTGTTTCTGTCTCCTTCCATGTAAATAGAGATTATATCTGCTATTTGAAACTGTTCAGGTATTTTATCCTGAAGCTACCATATGTTTATTAAATGTAACATGTAAGCACCTTAGAAATTTGGTAAATTCTAGTTTCTTAGCTTCAAGTGTAAGGGAGGAAGTAAGCTTTCATTTAAACTATTGTTTTCATTATAAGTACAGGAAGGAAGGAACGTTTCATTTAGAAGCTGATACCACAACCTAATTTATTAAATAAACCATTTTAAAAGCAGTAAAGATCCACAACATTTAATAAAAGCACTCAATAAACTTTTTATAAGGGTAAAGAAACTTTTAACTAACCTGAAATAGGATAATCCATTATTGGCCAACTCGCAAACAATAGATTTTTGCTACGTGACCATTTCACTATTTCTGAACACTTTTGAATGAAGTAAAGTAATTTTAAAATAATAATAATTCAAAAGAAAGCTATATTCACTCAAATTCCGTAGTTTCTGACCGTGTAAATAACGTAAATAAATTTTTAAACACTTTGATAGATGCACTTCACTTTCAACATTTTTTATCATATGTTCTTAGTAATTTCCCGAAGTAAAAAGTAGATTTTCTAAAAGGGCCAAGAATCTAGTATCACATATTTAAATTTCAGAACGTTTCATGCAGTAAAACTGATTCTATAAACATTTTAAATTATTTCATCACTGAACACACATGGTTCACTGAAGAATTATTTGCGAATAAACCAAGCCATTTCCACAGATAAAATAACTTTTAAATCACGTAATTAAATTCAATGAAAATTTCGATAACTTCACTTTTTCGATAAAAAAAATTGAAGAAGAATAAGTAAGGATAAACCGAGTGACTTCTAAACAGTTTTAAAGCCAAATTTTGCTAAATCCATATCTTGGCCATCTCGCCATCGATTTTCATAAAATTTACACCATTGAACTCGGGAATTTTTGTAGAACATTTTGACGCTAATTTTATTCAGGTAATTTAAAATTCCGCAGTATTTCTAAAAAAAATTGAATAAATTCAAACGTTTGGGTAAATCCGCATTGGCTTCAGAATACGTGGTATCACTATGCAAATTAAACAAAAATTAAAACTAATCACTCGAAACTTCTGACTAAACATCCTTTGACCATCTTACAGATTAGACTACACACTGTCAAAGTTTGAACAGTTTTTATAATCTAGATCGTTTACACATTTTTGCTAAGTGGCAGTATACATGTGCGGTACATCTGGAGTGAATAAAAGCTGGAGCCCAGTGGAAGGGGTGTCTTTACTCCAGGAATGATATGTAAGTTAACTCCGCGTTAGTCGTTTTGTTGCGGGTCGGTTTTGCTGCTCTAGTCTGGAAATGCGGGTTGGTCATGTTGGGTGCTTTTGTACCAGATTGTTATTTCAATGACTTCTAAGAACTTTTAAATTTCAAAAGAGGTTTTGCTGTCGGTATCATTTCTCTCCACAACCTACAATTTTCTGGAAACCTTTGTTCGACTGCCTACTCAACTGTATAATGCTAATTTTGAAAAATTTGACTTTTTAAATAAACTCCAAAATTTTGTCCAAGTGAACTTTTTTGTGATTTCATAGTAAACTGAAAACCTTTTCTAAGTTTGTGGTTTAAACAAATTTGGTGGCGACCAGTAAGCATTTTAGTTGAGTATCCAGGCAGGCACTTGGTCAATTTAAAATTATTTCGTCAAAATTCCACAGAACTTTTAATTCAAGCGAACTGCTAGTTAAGGTACTAAACTTTACTCCAACCCCGGTAGCAGTTTTGTGTCGTACAAACAGCTGATAATTCAGTAACATTCCCTCTTCTTCTGAAGCTATTCTTTCCAGTCAGGCTGCTTTTATGTTTTTTATTTTGTTTAGAGCTTCATTTAATTCTTTTGTTGTTAAATGATCCATTTCTTCTGATTCTGTAATTGTGCCTTCTTGTGTCATCACTTTGTCATTAAATCAGAGGTCTATTATGTTTGTATGTGCAGCATCTCTTAATGTCCCTAGCATTTTAAAGGGAAAGTCGGTGTGGCCATAAAAAACATTTTCTATCTGACTGACAAATGTATCCCAGCTTTCTCTATGTGCTTTCCTTACTATGTGTCTTGTTTCATTTCTATTTTGCTTATAATATACTCTTTTTTCATCTGCGCCATTTATATAAATGCCAAATAGGCCATTTGTTTTTCTTCATCTGCTTCTTTTATTTCTTAATTCCATATTTTAATAGCTTTTGTAAGACCCAAGGCTGATACCGGGGCTGAGTAAAGCCTTAGTGCCTCAACTTACACTCTTGATCAGCGGTCGGCAACGCGCGGCCCGCGGGCCGCATGAGGCCCGTGACCTCTCTATTTGCGGCCCGTGTCCATCTTATAAAAATCATATCTAAAGCCCATATTATAAAATAATAAAATATAAATGTATAAAAGAGTGAACGCGATCTAACAGCGCAGCGAATGAACTACGCGAACAGAGCAGGACAAGTGCGAACGGGAACGATTCCTCCATTCTCTCCTATGATTGAAACAATAGGTCAGCGTTGACAATAATCTTCTCTCGCTCGCCCGCCGTCCGTCCGCGCTGGCTGTGTCATTGAGTGAAACAAGTTATTTCATGTGTGCACGCCGCCGCCGCGGCCCTGTACCTACGATTTAGTTATTGTTCTCTGACCTACGAGTACCTACCATCTTGTTTACAGTTCGTTAAGTGTGAGATTTTGATAGTTCATACAATTACATAGCGAAATTAAATGACATGTTTTCAACACCACTTTTATTCTTACTGCATGTATTTGGACTTGTTGGTTATAAGTTTTACTGATGGCTACAAAAAGATGAAGTTAAATGAAGAAAATAGAGTGTTTAACGATGCATGGACAGATTTATTCTTTTTTATTAACTGCAATTGGAAGCCGCTATGATTAATATGCCAAAAAACCCTTGCTATACAAAAAGAGTATAACGTCAAACGTCACTATAATACCGAGCGTAAAGCAAAATTTGCGTGCCTAGTTGGTGCTTCCCGGAAAAACAAAATCGACTCACTCAATTCTTCATTCAAAAACCAACTAAGTGTTTTTTAGTTGGAAATTCAAAGTAACGAGTTAAATATACGTGCGAGTTTAAAGGTGGCGGAAATACTTGCCAATTCTTGGCGACCGTTTACCGACAGCGAATTAATAAAACAATGTGCCTTAGCTATGGCTGAAGAACTATGCCCAGATCAAAAAAAAAAAAAAGAAATTTGAAAATATAAGCTTATCTGCCAGAACTTGTACCCGCCGCACTGAAGATTTGGGCGATAATTTAAGCGAAAAAGCACATTAATTTGAATGGTTCTCCTTAGTTACAAGGTCAATTCAGTGACAGATTTTGGGATTTCGAGAAGCTTTCGAACAAACAGAAGATTTTTGCTAACCCTTTCTCATGCGATGTTGAGGATGTACAGAGTAATTTACAAATGAATGTGATTCAACTTCAATCCAATGAGAGTCTAAGAAACGCCTTTTACGAGCTGAATGATTTGGTCAAATTTTATGATAGCTTGCCGTCTGATTTTTTATAATTGAATAAGTTTGCTCAGCAGTTTATTTCAATTTTTGGAAGCACTTATTTATGCCACCAGACTTTTTCAAACGTCAATTATAGAAAAATAAATAAATAAATACGCTTCTCGTCTCACAGATGAGCATTTGAGAGATATATTACGTATTTCAGCTTCTAACATGAAAGCTGACATACAAAAATAGCCAGTAAAATGCAACCTCAAACGTCACACTGAATTTAATATGTAAGATCAATTTTGTAACTTTTCTTCATTTGTATCATCATTTGTATTAATAAAATTTGAAAACTGAGTTTTCGCATTTTTACTGTGTATGTGCGGCCCCGCCTTTACTTTGTTTTGCCACCTTGTGGCCCTTGCTTGCTAAAAGGTTGCCGACCTCTGCTCTTGATGATGACTCACAGTTCCCTGGAAAACTTACGAAATAATTTTGACTTGACCATGTAGCCAGGATAATTCAACTTGAATGCTTGAGGTCGCCACAATATTTGTTAACCCACAAATAGAGAAAAGGTTATCAGTTAACTACGAAATAACAACAGTTCACTTTCCAAAATCTTCAAAGTTATTCAAATGAAAACCAAAAGTTCAAAATAGCATCCTAAGAGTTGAATTGGCGAATCGAATATATGTTTCCAAAAGTTTGCAAGTTGTGGAGAGATGTTAGAACCGACCGAACCCCTGATGGAAAATTACTAGTTCATAGTTAGGGTGACGCCCGCTATACACCAAAGTCCCAAGATGGCCGACTTGGTAGCTTGACCATAACCGTCCTCCCACCAACCGCACCAGCACTTACACAGACTATACGCACATTGCAGCTCAGCTCCCAAACGAATAAAGATGGCCGTCCCTCTGCGCAACAGATTATATAGACTCTCTGGCGTCACAGCCAAAACACAGCTTTCTGCTACCACTTAGAAAAGTTAGGTCCTAGCTAACTCGGTAACCAAACAGATATACGGAAATTAAAGGCTGACAGTGTTTAGACTTTTTTAATAGAGAAATAATGGATATGCATTAAGTAACTTTAAGCATTTAGTTTTAAAGATCTATTTTATCCTAAGCGTATGAGGCAAACTACTTTCTGCTCAGGGGAATTTCTGCTCTCTTCGAAGTTGCAATATTTCGTCATTTCACCTAAATCACAATTTATCTAAATATTATTATTATTAACGTGTTCTCCCAAAATTCCTGAGTTTACTGTTGTAACTTTTATTAAGATTGATGCCCGGATAGTGCAATTACAGCGCTGACAAGATTTACAAAAATGCTATGTATGTTTTAATTTAATAACTTTACTTCTATTGCTTTTATCGAAAATGTAAAATTACCAAAATATTCCCTGGGTTAAATTTCGTACTCTGAAAGTTGTCTTATCTCTGTATCTAATTCTGATCAGCTGTAATAAATTCCTAAACTCAGCACATGGCAATCTGATGAAAAAATCTCTAAAATCTATATAAAATCTGTTCTACCGCGAGGAATGACTTGAAATTAATATACTAGATTTTGAGGTCTTTCAGGAAATCTACTTTTTATTCCGAAAGCTCTCTAGGCTTCTGTGATAAAAAATGCCAAAAGTGAAGTGCACCTAATGAAGTATTAAAAAATTTATTTAAATTATTTACACGGCCAGAAACTACGGAATTTTAGTGAATTTATATTTTAATTGCGTTATTATTTCTTTAAAACTACTTTATTTCATTCGAAAGTGTACAGAATTAGTGAAATACCAAATATTAGAAATCTATTGTTTGGTGAACTGAATTATTATGGATTATCACGTTTCAGGTTAGTAGAAAGTTTTTATATCATTATAGGAAGTTAATTTAGTTGACTTATTAAATGTTGAGCTACTTTATTGCTCTTAAATCGGTTTAGAAATGACGAAATGCTCACATAGTAGAAGCTCATTATTTCAAAACTGAATTATTGAAGATTACTTTATTTTCAGTTGATTTAGAGTTTGTTTACTGTTATACAAAGTTTATATAGGGCTTTTACTGCATTTAAATTGGTTTAGAAATGGTGAAATTAACCTATACCAAAGTTTATTGTTTGGAAATTGAATTTATGTGAATTAACCTATTTCCTCCCAAGATAATGTTTTCTTACTGTTATAGGAAGTTTATTTAGGTCTGTTATTAACTTTTGAATACCTTTACTGCTTCTAAAAGGGTTTATTTAGTCTGTTTGGTCACAGTATCTGCATGCTATATAAAGCCTCACTCTCCTAACCTATATAAGCAACGAAACTATCTGTTACTGAAAAGTTAGCTTCCCCCCCTATGCCTAAAGGTGAGGAGCTAGAATTTGCTAAAATTCTAAGGTTCTTACACTTTATTGATTCTGCTAACTCTTGTTTTATATAACACCTCTGTTGCTATTCTAATAATACATTCTTTTATGTTAAGGCATTGAGTATCTGTATCTTCTATTGATTTCTGTAATTTATATTTGGTCAATCTTCTTCAGTACATATCTTTAAGACTATCTTCCTGCAACAATTGACTTTTTATGTCACTTTTCTTCCATTTTGTTCAAGGTACTAGTTTACTTACTAGAAGAAAGTGGTCTGTAGATACATCACTATCTCTGAAACTCCTAGTATCCTGTACCATTGATATTGTTCTTTTGTTCACTATATTTTGATTAAGTAAGGAACTCTGGCATTCCATGTATATTTATGAATCAATTTTTCTTCAGAAGAAAGTGTTTATAATCCAGAATTTGTTGTAGCTGCAAAATTCTCTCAGTTTAATTGCATTCTTGTTAATTTTCTACAAAACTTCCAACTACATTTTCAGTTTCCTTATTGTCTAATCTGGCATTAAGATCTCCTACTAAAATTAGATAGTCTGATTTATTAGTTGAGTCAATATGTTTCCAACATGGGGGGGAGGGGAGGGGTGTACATTGACACATAGAGGTGGTGCGAGGTAACTAACTTTGCAGCCTATGTGGATGATACTGTAACTCTTCACCATCACAGGTACTATGTTTCCTCTTAGGGTTGAAAACCTTCATTCTCACATAAGTTTCCTCTGAGATGTCATTGTTAGTACTGAAAAATAGGCATTTATTATATTAATATTAAAATTTTTGCATGGGGGCGGGGGAGGGGAAGCATGGGATTTTTCTTTTGACAGGAAAACCAAAATTTGGAAGACCAGGTAGGGGATTCCAACCTGCATCTTTTAAAATGCAAGACCAGAGCATTACAGCTCCCCCACCACACTTGGTACTACAGATAACATGGTCATCTCTATGACCATGATGTGTACCAATGTATGAGATATAGCAGTTAACAATCACCAAAAGTATTATTGAATTATAGTTTCCAATGAATTATGTACTGTAGAGCATTGGTAATCTGAACTAATTGGAACCAAGGGTGGTTCAGATTATCAATTTGTTTGGACTTGCGATTTGTATGGTTTCAGTTACACATAGTTTGTATTTTGCCTTCAAAGTTACATCAGGTTCATTATTTTTTTACAAATACCAAGCAAAAGAAGTGTACTATTTTTTTATGTTTTATTTTGGGGACACTTATGCTTCATTTTAGAAGATGAACATGATGCTAATATAGGCATATAATATTAGTACAAGATATTAAAGTCTCCAACACAGGAAATAAATAACAAAGATGCAGAATGAACATGGCAGGTTCAGATTTCTAAAAGAAACCCAAAATTACTAGCACATTGAAAGACTTGTTGAAGTTTCAGATAATTGATGTTTGGATTATCAATGCTCTACTGCACTGAATTATTTATGATCGATGAGAAGTTTTAATTAAATGTGGGAATTACCCAATGGGTCTGGTGACAAAGTGGTTAACAATTGGGCCTGATAATGGATAACAATAAGCAATATTGATTGGATGTATTCAATTTTTCTTTGGGTTGTTCTTCTTGTTGGACCAATATTTTTTCATTCTTTCACTGAGGATTTTCTTTTCTTCAGCAGTCCAGATGCATTTAGATCTTTCCTTTTTTCTCAAAATAACTTCCCATGAGTTTACTTTCTTTTAAAAATCTCTCAGTCTGTGACATATCCCTTAGCAATGCCTGCATACTTCAGGTCATTCTCCACCCCTTCATTCATGTGGTTGTTGTTTTTACTGTTTGTGTGCATTCTAAAATTTGTCTTGAGATTCTTTCCTTCAGAAATCTACTCAGGTGTCCATAAAATTTCAGCCTTTTATTCTTCATGTCTGATTGTATCTTTGAAATTTTCTCTGTAATTTTTCTAGTTTGAAGTTTATACCATCCATCTTTATTCACTCTGGGTCCCAGTTTTTTTCTGTTAATTTTTCTTTCTTCTTTCTTGATATGTTCTGTTGCTTTTTTTAGTGTTCATTGCCAATGTTTCTTAATTCTCTTATCTTAATTACTGTGATATAATATCTTATCTTGGTGTTGTCTGAAATAAATTTTTGTTGCAAATATTTTGGTGCTTTCTTCATCTTCTGTACTCTTGCTTCCTGTGCTTTCCCTGTTGGTTCTATGATTTTGCCTAGGTGTTAAAACTGTTTACCCTGTTGATTTCACCACATATTGTCCTTAGTTTTTGTGTTCTTTGTTCCCTGTGCATTCCGTTGAAATGAAATTTGGAATCCTGTTTGTTCTGTGCATTCCTTAAGGATTTCCATTTGCCAGATGACCACTTTTTCTTTGTCTGTGATGATTACCAAGTCGTCAGCAAATGCCAGATATGATATGTGTAATGCTTTTGTCACGAGTTTTGCGGGTGCTCACATTTTCCTCTTTCAGCTGTTTTCCCATTCTGTCATTATTTTATCTAGTACGAGGTTGAAGAGTAGTGGTGACAATCCATCTCCCTATCTTACTCCTGTTCTAATTTCAAATGATTCAGATATTTCACCCATTAATTTAAATTTGTAGGTGTTTTTGGTTAGTGCCTGTTCCATTAATCTTCTGGATTTGTTATCCAAATTCCTTTCTTTTAAGATAGTAAATAAAGATTGCCTGTCTATGGAGTCATATGCTTTTTTTAAAGTCAACGAGCTTGCACATTATGGGTCTGCTTCTAAGTGCCATTAATTTCAGTACACTTTTCAGATTATGTATCTCTTCCATGTATGATCTTCCAGGTCTGAACCCTGCTTGTAGGTCACTAAACTCACCAAACAGCAATCTAGAATTTAATGTAAATGAAGTACTTAGTGAAGTAGCAAATTGGTTTAAGGCAAATTCACTAAAACTAAATTTTGAAAAAAACACATTATATTAGGTTTAAAACAAAAAATTATGCACAGCCAGATTTACAAGTAAGCTATAAAAATAACACAATATTTGAAACAAAGAGTATAAAATTCCTTGGTATTAAAATAGATGAGAAACTCTGTTGGCATGAACATATCACTTCACTACTGAAGAAGTTAAGTAGTGCCACCTTTGCAATACGAACACTTTCTCTAACAGCAGACATAGAATTAACGAAACAGGTTTACTCCTCATATTTTCATTCAGTAATGTCATATGGCATAATTTTTTGGGGAAACTCTTCACAAAGTAAAAAAGTTTTCATAGCACAGAAAAGAGCTATTAGGATGTTGTGTAGGGTAAAACCAAGAACTTCTTGCAGACAACTTTTTAAAAAACTCAGTGTTCTTACAATGAGTTCTCAGTATATATATTCTCTCATGTGCTTTGTCATAGATCATTGTAACCTGTTTACTTCTAATTCACAGGTACATTAGTACAAAGAGGAGTTAATTATTCTGGTATACATCTGTTTAATAAACTTCCCAAGGGTATAAAACAATTTGCAGAAAATAAAGATATATTTAAAGAAAAACTGAGAGATTATCTTATTGGCAACTCCTTCTACTTCATTCAAGAATTTGAACAAAACAATTAATTGTATTCAATATCACTTTTGCAAATCACAGTTGTAAACATTTATGTTTATTTTATTGTCTTTATTTTTTCTTTGTAACATATAATTGTTTTTTACTACCGGTATGATTATGACTCATATTGTATGTATGTATATTAACCATGACATGTTTCAAATCCCAGAGGTGCTTCCTCAGCAAGGATCCATGAAACAAGATTGATAAATAAATAAATAAAAAATAAATGTTTTCTTCTATTTGTTCTTTTGAGCAGTGACGGCCGAAGTAATTTGCTCAGGTAGTGAATTTTTTTATGGTTTACCAATTTTCATTGTTGAAGTGGAAGGTGACTGGAAGTAGAGCTCAGAGTTGACTAAGAATCAGCTTAAAAATCTGCAACGTGTGAAAGTGTCATTACTGCCAGATTAAATAAATTATTTTGAAATTAATCAATGATAAGTGCTTTAAGGTTGACCAGAAAGAAACAAACAATGACTGGTTAGTGAAAAACTGACGAGTTGACCTACAGGTTAATATCGATTACCCAATAGGCATGAATAAGCATCTGTTTTTTTAAAGGTCCCCTTTGCGTTAACTTTTTTAATTGAATCTTATATATATATATATATATATATATATATATATAGACATGTGTTTCCCTATATTTCACTTTTCAGCCATCACTACCTAGCACAGATCACTGGTGTTAATGTGTGGAAGTAGCACGGAGTTTCCTGTCATGAACAATGTTGGATGAATGCCGATAGCTGTGGGGATGTGGGAGATATGATGGTTAAAAGTGGTTGATGCAGAGCATTTTCATATTTCGACCAAAGACTTGTGTATCCTTATACTTCTCTTTCCTGCCACAACTACATAGGATAGACCATCGCTGTTAGTGTAGGTAATATCACCGAATCTCCCATCATGCACTATGGTGGTTAGATGTCGGTAGCTATGGGGGTGTGGGAGATATGGTGGTTGAAAGTGGTCGACTTGCACCACTTTCATATTTCTACCAAAGATGTATGTGTCATGGTGTATCACTTTTCAGCCAAAACTATCTAGTGTAGATCATTGGTGTTTGTGTGTGGTAGTAGCATAGTGTCACTCATCGATTACAACATTGGCCGAATTTCGGTATCTGTGGGGGTGTGGGAGATAGGGTGGTTGAAAGTGATTGATCAAGGATATTTTCGTAAATCGACCAAAGACACGTGTGTCCGTATATTTTACTTTGCTGCCTGAACTACACAGTGAAGATGACTGGCATTTGTGTGAGGTAATAGCATCGAGTCTCTCTTCGTGCACTATGGTGGTTAGATGTTGTTAGCTGTCAATCCAAATTGTTTACAAACAGGAGCGAAGTCGTGGGCACCAGCTAGTAAAAATATTAAAAAATAAATATAAACATCCAAAATAAACAAATTTATATGAAAATTAAATTTTTGGTTTGATTGTAGTGTACAATGTTAATAAAAAAATTAAAAATATCATAAATTGTAAAATTCGTTTGTTTAGTTGGATGAAAAATATAATCAAATCAGTTAGTCATCTACTAAAACTTTTCTTTGTACTTATAGAATTGAGGAAACGTTTTCAAAAACAGTGTGACCCAAAGAAAAATTTTGTTCCTATGGCCCTATAGCCCGTGGCCCTTCAGCACAGTCTTCGATGACCACGATGACATTGGCACACTGTTTCCGACAGTTGAACACATTTTGCTTGAGAGTTGTTTTCTGTTACGTGCATTAATAAACTTGAGTAATTATCCTTCAAAGGAACTAAGACATAGAAACAATATTGCCTCCTCACATTAATAAAGCTTCTAGGCTAGTGTTTCTCAAACTTTTTCAATCAGAGTACCAGTAAATTGTAAAAAATAATGCTGTGGGCCACTAACTTATATTGTCCTAATTTTTTATCTAGCTGTGTATATTATGTATGCAGATATTTTTTATAATACCAATATAACATAACAAATCTAAAACCATGTTTTGAATTCCTGGGAAAACAGAGTTATGTAACTGGAAGTGAACTATTAAAAGTTAATTACTTGCTGACCAGATTCTTAATACTAACAAACCATTTAAATAATAATGATACTACAGAGGTGGACGCTACATAATACTACCCATCTGCATGAACAAAAATAAATATATAAAATAAAGTAAAAGATGCTAGACCATACACCTTTTTCTTTTGTTTATTTCAACACTCCTATTTTGCAAACTCTACAATGTATGGCGGTTCCCCAAACCTATTACAAGACACTCAGAAAACGGTTATTTACTTAATCCCTAGACCAGCGGCACTCTTTTCGATGCCATTTGGAATGGAATAGATTATTCTAGAAACAATGCTGTTCCACCCTCATCCTGGGAATGCCAGATTTTTGCCTGGCCATTGAAAAATTCAAGGCTTCTTTTTTTTAAGTAGGAATATGGTATCAAAATTTATAATATTCTGCCTGCAGACCACCTGAATCATCTTCACAGACCACAGGTTGAGAAACACCATCTTAAGGTATGTAGCTGAATTTGACAAAAAAAAATGTGGTAGCTGCTGCTGCACTCTACCAACACTGTTACTAACTTTTTCGAGCTCTATAATATTCCAGCGACCGCGTGTCTGCCCACTGCCCAGGGCAGCTTGAGACAGAACAATCTTGTCACCAAGGGCCACTAGCAAAGTGGCCCCCCAACCTTGAATATTACCATGAAAACGCCAGAGCGCATGCGTGTTTGGTGATGACTCAAAGCTGTCTCCATGACAGCAAAATAGTTCACTCGTATGGCCAGCAGATGGTGTTAAATAGTTTTCCTAGCTTTCATAAGTAATAGTATATTAGATAATTTTTTTTTTTGCTGTCATCAGTCTTTCGACTGGTTTGATGCAATCCTCCATCCTTTCCTATCTTGTGCTAACTTCTTCATCTTTTCATAACCATTACAACCCATGTCCTCAGTTATCTGCTTCATATATTCTAATTTCTGTCTTCCTCTCCAGTTCTTACCTTCGACCGTTCCCTCCACCAGCAAATTAACTAATCCAGCACATGAGTCAAAATAAGACCTACCAGCCTGTCTCTTCTTTCTGTAAGCTTCCTCCACAAACTTCTTTCCTCGCCCATCATTTCCAAAACTCGTTCATTTCGTACTTTGTCTGTCCACTTAATTTTCAGCATTCTTCTGTAACACCACATTTCAAATGCTTTAATTTTCTTTCTTTCTGGTATTCCTAAAGTCCATGTTTCACTACCATAAAGTGCTGTGCTCCACACATAGTGTTTTAAAAAGTTCTTTCTAATTCCTAGATCAATGTTTGAAACTAAAAGATTTCCCTTTTTCATGAAGGCTCATTTTGCTAGTGCTATTCTGCTTATAACATCATTCCTGCTTCACCCATCGGTTGTAATTTTGCTCCCCAAGTAACAGAATTCACTTACTTCTCCTATTGCATCCAATCCTATTTTTATATTTAATCTACTGTGATTGGTATCATTTCTGCTACATTTTATCACTTTTGTCTTCCTTTGATTTATATTCAGTCCAAAATCTTCCTTCAGTATTTTGTTCATGATATTCAGTAACTTCTCAATATCCTCAGCCTTTTCTGCTAACAAGACAATGTTGTCAGCAAATTGTATCATACTGATTTTTTCTCCCTGAACACTTACGTCACATGGAAATTTTTCTTTCATTTTCTTTATTGCTTCTTGTACATACAAGTTGAATATTAACGGGGATAGACTACAACCTTGTCTCACACCCTTTATGCATGTCTCTCTTGATTCTTTACTTTTATTATAGCCTCTCGACTCTTATATAGTTTGATGTGTATTATTCTATCTCGATACTTTAGACCTGACTTCTTTAAAATTTTGAACATCTTGTCCCACCTAAAATTATCAAAAGCTTTTTCCAAACCAACAAATGCCATAAAAGTCTTTTTGTTTTTCTTGTTCTGCCCTTCAAGAATTAATCTTTAAGACAGATATTGTAATCTATCTTACTTTTATATCTTTAATAATCGGCTAAAAAGCGAAGAGAATTAGGGTTAATGTTACTACACGGTACCGCAACTTAGAAGCAAATTCACAATGCCTTAAAGTCAGAGAAGTAGAGAAACAGATAACAATAATAATAAATAAACATTTTATAGTAGAAGATCACTTTTAAACTCACCTAAATAAGTGTAATCCTTAACCATCCAAAATTGTAAACAACCAAGTTGGGTTACGTGATCTTATCACTAAATTTTCCAACCGTTTCTAGACTGTAAAACACTAGTATAATAATAATTACACTAATGAGAGTAAAAATCACTGATAATTTGTAGTTTTAAATACGTTAAAAATAGTAAACATGATTTTTTAAAATAATGAGCCATGTGTACTTTCCAATAAAATATTATAACTTGAATATTTAATTTTCGAGTTTAGAAAGTAGTTTTTATGCTTCCAAATAATATTCCAACTAACATTTTTTAAGTTTCAAGTAGTTGCCAGTCGTCTAATAAACGATATAAGTAATTTTAAAGTCACAATATAAAACGACAATGTGATCAGTTCTAAATTGAAATTACGAACTTTTAAAGCCACTTCAGTAACTAAAAACACTTGCATAACACTCAAATAAATTAAAGGAAAGCTCAGTAAATAAAGTTTTTGTGAAATAAGTCGTAAATAAGAAAATAGTAATTTCATGCAGGATTGGAAGACAATTGTTTTAACTCGGATTTTTTGAAAATTAATAACTTTTGGAATACTTAACGGATTTGAAAGAAAGTTAGCTCATTGGAATCAGCAGTCATGTAAGAACATTTTTTCAATAGTTTAAACTAAAAATTATAAACTTGAAAAACTTACTCTGTAAGTCAAAATAACAACACAATTTCACTAACGAAAATAAATGTTTTACAAGGACTTGACAAAATTTGAGACTAAAACCCACTAATCATAAAACACTTCTTAGGAGGCGGTCTACACTTAGGGATTTTCTGAGAGCCCTCCGTTAACTTATTTTTCTTGAACATTTTTTGATTTCGGTAGTAAGATGCCATTCTGATAAAAAGAAGTGTGGGTTGGACGGCTTCAGAAGACGATAGATCTTGGTGGCGTATGGACGTGTTGTTGGAATCAAGCATGTTGTGGCATGGGGTATCATGGGAAGACTTAGAAACCGGAAGTGATGATGAAGCTCTTCAGGGAGGCCATGTTGAAAATTTGAACATTGCAATACATGTGGACAGTTGGTAGGAGAGTGTGAATTTTCTGTTCGGGGTTCGGCGGTCCTGTTTTGCTTCATTTCTTGCAATTTACGTGTGATGAGTAATCTGATGCCTTAGCTAACTGCAATATACGTAGTATGTGGAACTTTTTTCAGGAATACATTGCTTTCGTGGTCTGAACTGCAAACTTTTCATTTCTAAAATAAAACCTTTCTTACCTAGGGTTTATTTAGGTAAGTGGCGGCCATTTCTATTGTGCAGTTAGCGATTTCCGAAGGTTAATCATGGTTTCTGAACATTTCTTAGACATTAACAGTATTATGAAGGTGCAACAGTTTAGGTGAAGAAGCTGATACACACCCCGGTATGCGGCTACACCCCTAACAAAATTCTTCCCTTGTACCATGATTTTTCCTAAACGCAAACTGAACTTCCCCTACTATCTCGTCTACTACTCTTTCCATCCTTCTGTATATTATTCTGGTCAGTAATTTTGAAGCATTTGATGTTAGACTAATGGTGCGATAATTCTCACATTTGTCGGCTTGTGCTTTCTTTGGAAGTGTGAAGAAGATATTTTTATTAAAATCAGTTGGATTTTCTCCTGTTTCATAACTTTTAGATATCAACTTGAATAATCTTTCGATTCCTTCATCTCTTAGTGACTTAAGAAGTTCTGCAGGGATTTCATCAATTCCAACTGCCTTATTTGCTTTCAAGTCATTCAAAGCTTTATTAAATTCTGTCCTCAAAATAGAATCTCCTAATGTCAACATCGCCTTCCTTTTCTATTACACTATTGTACAAGTCATCCCCATCATAGAGTTTCTCAATGCATTCCTTCGATCGGTTAGCTCTATCTTCTGAGCTTAAAAGAGGTTTCCCATCGGCAGCTTTAATGTTCACACCACTTTTCTTCATTTCTTCAAAATTCTGTTTGATCTTTCTATATGAAACATCTACTTTACCTACTTTACCCATTTTTATTTGGTTTTTTGCATTCCCTATTTATTTGATTTCTAAATTGCCTGTATTGCTCTCTTCCCACTTCATCCTGGGCATTTTTGTACCTTCTCCTCTGATCCATCAGCTCCAAAATTTCTTCTGTGATCCAAGGTTTTTGGGCAGCTTGTTCCCTAAAGCCTAATGTTTTTTTTACCAGCTTTCTTTATAACATTCCATTCATCTTCGGTTGAGCTCCTTTCAGAATTACTTCTTAGATCTAAGTCTACCATTTCTGCAAATTTTTCTCTCATGCTAGATTGTTTGAGTTTATTCACTTCCAGTCTGTTCTGCTTATATTACTTCCTTATTCACTTGAGTTTAAGTTGGCACTTCATTACTATCAAATTATGTTCAGAGTCTATATCTGCTCCTGGGTACACTTTACAGTCTAGAATTTGATTCCTGAGTCTCTGTTTGGCCATGATATAATCTAGCTGATATCTGCCTGTATCTCCAGGACAGTTCCAGGTGTATATCCTTCTTGCATGGTTCTTAAAAACTAGCTTATATCTTTCACAAAATTGTAATAATCTGCTTCCTCGCTCATTTCATTCTCCTAGACCAAACTTCCTACACTATTCCCCTCTTTTCCCTCTCCCACTATTGCATTCCAATCACCCATGACGATTACATTTTCCTCCCCCTTCACATATTGGATTAATTCTTCAATTTCAGCATATATTTTTTCTATTTCTTCGTCATCTTCCTGTGACATTGGCATATACAGTTGTACTAAAGTGTTTGGGGTACGCTTAGTTTCTAACCTCATGAAAATAATCCTGTCACTAAACTGTTCATAATAGCTCACCCATTTCCCTACCCTCTTATTCATTACAAATCCTACACCAGTGACTCCATTGACAGCTTGTGTGCTAATTATCCTGTGTTCCTCAGACCAGACATCCTGTGCATCCTTCCATTTAATCTCACTAATCCCAACAACATCTAACTTAAGTAGTTCCATCTCCCTTTTTAAGTTTTCTAACCTACCTGCCCTATTTGGACTTCTAACATTCCACGCCCCGACTCGTAGAGTGTTTCTATCCATTCTGATGGCTCCACGCTGAGCAGTCCCCACCCAGAGATCCGATTGGGGGTCTATTTTACCTCCGGAATATTTTACCCAGGAAGAAGCCATCATTTTATATGTAATTTTAGAGGATTACATGTCCTCAGGATACCCTTTGGGTCTTTAATGCAGTGGTTTCCCGTTGCCATCTGCATCCCATGCCATTGCTCATTTCTGATTCATCCGCCTTTAGGGGCCGTTTCCAACCCCAAGGGAAGGAGGGTGCCCTGGACCACTCCCCACTCTTCCGCCCTCCTTTCGGAGGCCGTTGGTAAGCAGTGGCTGACTCCTTATACCAGGAATCTTTAAGTCGCCCAGGCAGAACGAAAAGCAACTTCCAAAAGAACATTGCATTTGAGGTGTTACAAACAAGCCCATATAACAAAAAACTAGAAGGAGCAGAGCTTATTAAAAAAAGAAGGAGTAATACAATGATATAAAGAAAAACTTGTGAGCACAGGAAATAAACTAGTAATCCAAGAACATTATTGTTTGATGATGACAATGATCAAGAAGATACATACAGTGCATGTGCACCAACAAAAGTTCTTTGACTTTAAGTTCATTAGAAATGAATCCAGTGCCAAAAGTGACCATTTTGTGCCTATGAACTCTGTGCTGGAGTTAAAGACAACAACTTTTCTTTTGTTTGCAAAAATTTCAGTTCATGATAATTCAATTTTTAACGTGTTTTATTTTGCTTATTTTCTAAGTAATGTAATTTCATTTAAATAAATTACACTATTTTGCACATTTAAAGGATTTCTGTTCAATCATTTCTGCTTTTTAAGCTAAGCAGCCATTTGGATATGTTTTGAAAACTTGATTATTTTAATTATTGCACTTGACTCCCAGGCAACTGAAAAATTACTTTGGTCAGACCATTGCTTGAATATGGTAGTGTAGTATGGGACCCACATTTTGAATATCAAATACAGGAGTTGGAGAAGGTGCAAAGAAAGGCTGCTAGATTTGTTTCTGGAAATTATCGCAGAATGCAATCAGTGACAGATATGATAAAGGAGCTGGAATGGGATTAATTGCAAGACAGGAGGAGTATGAGGAGGGTAATGGGAGTGTACAGGGCATAAACTGGCGATGAGGCATGGAAAGATATTGCAGTGGGTATGAAAAGTAGTTCATGGAAGGGAAAAGATGACCATGACCACAAGCTGGCACTCAATTTCAGGCACAAGGGTGTGGGAAGATTTTATTTTTATGTAATGGTGTCAGGGATTGGAATGAGTTACCAAGGGGAATGATGAATAACCTACCGAAAACGTTAAAAGAATTTAAAGTTAAAATTTGTAGAGGACAAATGTAGGTGAGTGAAGGATAGCGGGAAGTTGGGTATGTAGGGAAATTGCCACCGGAGCGTGTGCTCCATTTCAATTAAATTAAATAGTTCTTTAGAAAAATTGGTAGAAGTTCTAGATTGAGACCTTCAGCATCATTTACATAAATGTTATTGAAATTTGCTAATTTGTGAATTCGTGTTCTAAACAAAATGTCTGAACATGATTGGTCAGTGGTTTCATGTTGACATAAACAATTGACTTGAATGACAGAGCAAGCTCTAGAGAGGGAGGGGACAAACTGCTGTGCTTGCCTTGGCGGGCAATTTGTGTTGCAGCTAACTTTTCCTCCCCCCTTTCTTTCTTTCTTTTTTTTTTTTTTAACAAAAAGAAAAGGTTTGGGAGAGAATATACTAGTCTTTTCCAACCAAATGTCAACCTCTCTGTCACGTGGTGCACCCTGTTAGAACGGACGAGGCTATGGCGACTGAAAGATTCCCGGTATAAGGAGTCACCCACTGCTTGCCAACCATGGAAAATCCAAATATGGATGCCCGGACGGGGATTCGAACCGCCGTCCTCCCGAATTCGAGGCCAGAATGCTAACCATTACACCACCATGCTCGGTGAACTTGGTGAAGGATTTCTGATTGATTGTTTTGGACTTGTAAATTTATTCAAGAATATAGTGAACATTGAATTTGAAACAATAGCAGTGATTTTCATTATGATGTTAAGCCAACCCTTCCTATCTTGGGGTTTAAATCAAGACAGCTGGTGGCCGAGATAAATTCAATCAGTCAATTATCCAGTGGCTACTCATTACACGGCTGGAGATAAGGTGATAACTATATATTCTAACCCCGGTATCACAATTAATGCCTTACAAGGGATCGAAGTTGACAAGTGTTTATTCCAACCCGAGTAAGCACTAGGTTGTTATAGCTTCAAAATACTGAAAAAGATGATACTTGCTAATATTTGTATGATGGAAATGATAACCATTTCTAACATGTGTGACAGCTCCTCATTTTTCCAAGTTTATTCTACAGTAATGAGAAGCTACATTCAGGTCAGTTATATTTGATATTCCTGTGATTATATGGTGTTCAGACAAGTAGAAAACATCAATTCTATTGATAGCATTTAATTCATTTATGTGAATTAGCAATTCATCCACTTTGTTTGATAACCATTTGATATTCTGGATTTTTAATTTTAGTAGGCTATCTGAAAACTCATTATTGTTTAAACTAATTTCTCTTAAAACTCTTTGCCTAATACTTGAACCTAATCAAAGAAGGAGCTGCCCTAGTACCATTAACCCAGGAGATGGTGGCTACAATTAAATGTCCGGCCATCAAATCTGAAAGAACCCTCTTCCCTCTGCTATTGAGGTGTATAAAACATCCAGTATAATCCCACCTATCAATAGCATCTGCAGGTACCAAGCCCAAAGCAGAGCTGACATCAAATATGAGAAGCCATTCCAGCTCCAGATTCACTAGCCTCACAGCAGAGTTTATCTTTGGCTGATCATTGCATCTCACTACTGACATAGTATGTTACTTTTGCTATTTGGCATAGGGTACATCCATTTAGGGTGCAGATTGATCATAATTTAGTCAAAAGTTGTGAAAATAGCTTTCAGGTTCCACATTAAACTGTAGATTTCTTTTACCTGTTAGGAATATTGTATTAGGTTACATGAGGAGAATAGGAACTGGCCATTCCAACTCCAATACCAGACTAATTTTAGCTCCTTTGGGAAGGCCCAACTAACCTTTGGGTTGAATGCTTAGTTTAACTTTTTATTACTGCACCATACAGAAAGGTTTACTTTAGAAATACTTCATTGGCTAAGAAAGTCTATTTAATAATTCTCTGGAAGAAATATTCCTGAACCAGTCATGTTACGTAAAATTCTAAGGAAATTTGGGGTTAAAATCCTTGAACCAGATTGCAGGAGAAGTTTTATTTCAATTTAATTGCAATGGAGTGGATGCTCTGGTGGAATTTTCCCTACACATCCATTTTACCCTCTCCTGTACCCACCTACAATTGTCCTCTACAAATTTCAACTTAAATTATTTCAAATTTTTGGGTAAATTATATATCAGTTCCCTTGGCAACTTAGAGATATCCACATTCATTCGATTAGCAACATTTAGCTTATTCACTATTTAAAATTTTAGTAGAAAAGGATTATGCCAAAAGTATTTAAATGACCACTTCCTAATGTTATCAATCCCCATTACACACTGACTTACAACTTCATTGTTCCAAAATTTACCATCATGGTAAACATCTACATCTTCCTGGTTACTGTCATCACATTTCTGAATATGCCATGAGCCTGGGTTCACCACAAAATGACTGCCACTAACAGAGACAATTTATGCTATCAAAGGCTATTTTGTTTTGACATACAACTTGTGTTCTGCATAAAAGAATTTACATGGATACCATTATGTTTGCATGTAAGTATTGCGTACTTAACTTTATCACACCTGTTAAATATTATTAGACTATTTTTAACACTATGATCAAAGAAATAACCAATTTACTTTCATTTTTAGATTGCCATCCTGCCTTGGGTGTGTTATGTTGCCACATGGCAAATAGTTGTGAATGTGAACAATAAATATCTATACATTCTACATTTAAAGAGTTGATGTTATGTCCATTTCAAAAGGAAACTCCTTATACCATTTGTTGTTCCATTAAAAAATAGGTATATGTATAATGCCTTTGTTTATGCAGTTTCATGAATTTGCCAAAGTACACAAAACTTGTATAATGTTGTTCATAATTATATTTGAGTGACAGCATTATAAATTAAAATACTGTAACAATAACTGAGGCTTAAAATGATGAACAATTTCTTTTAATCCAGAAAATCGTTGCTGTGTGTGAATGAAGATATAAGTTTTTAGTCACATTAGTATTACACAATTTTACTGTCCCCTTGAATTTGCTTCCTGGGGCAATTGATCCAGTTTGCTCCCTCCTCCCTTACCAAATACCCATGGGTTCTTTTTCTATGCCTATTTAATTCTCTTAATTGCTTCTTGATTATCCTAATTTGTGGCAAGTGTAAAAAACATAAAATTACATGGAAGATAATAGTGAAATACCACTGATAACAATGAATCGTGGAAAGCAATATAAAGATGGTTAGATTCAAATGGAAAATAAAATAAATGTTTCTTCCTCATGTTTTATTAGAATTAAATCTACCAACAGTCTTGTAACAATTCTTATTCATTAAAATAAAATGTAGGATTTATGTTACATTTAGCTTTTAGCATACAATTTTTTCATGCTTTAAATCAATGACATAGTAATTGTTATCTAAAACATGACACTACTTAATCATATCTTGTCATCACATACTGAACATAGATAATTTGAACTGTTTTCGGTCACTCCAGTTTAATACAGTTATACACTTACTAACGAACAAGAAAATACATAAATCTCAAAATTTATTTTACCCAAGATACAGTAAGACTTTTGTTTGCAATGGATGTATTATTGGAAAAAAAGATGAATGCATGTAGCTATACTCAGCATACAGGGAACATTTTTACATGAAACATTTTTAATGAATGCTCTAATATGGGGTATTCATGTGTGAGGCACTGGATAAATAACATGGTTACAGCAATCTTATGTCTGATTGAATCTTGTCATTGTTTCTGTGTGTGATGGACTCTAGATACTTCAGTCCTAGTATATGACGAAGTATTGCCTTTTCTGAATTATCATCTGGGTGAATACCTCGAGCTGACTCTAAAATACTTCGAATCAGAATAACCCATTTCTCCCCAGACATCTTCTCTTTCAATGTTTGCTTTACCACTTTTAATACTAATGACTTGATAAATTTCCACAAATTTTTATTGCTGATGAAGATGGTAATTATATCCTATGGATACAGATGTATTACTACTGAAGGAAGAATGGTAAAAAAGAATACAACTCCATAACAAGTGTATTGAAAAATATTTCTAATAAGCATTTACTTGAAAGAATATCATCTGAGATGGTGTCATTAATAGATTCAAAAATAGAGCCTGAAAAGAATATGACTGTTTTCCAGAATAAAGGAAATTCACATAACAAGAAACCTACACAGGAAAATGATGCCTGGGAACAGTAGGATATAAAGGGTAAGCAAACACTTATTTTTATTAAAGTGAGGAGGTATTTAGTATATTACTACTTTGAGGATAAAAATGTAAAAGAACATTTCTCTTCGCTGTGTTAATCGAAGCTCAAATCAGTATTTAAACACTTTTAATTTCAAGTGCTTCATTTTCAGCTTTTTTACAGGGAAGTGTGGGTTCAAATTATTATTTTTTTTTTTGGGGAATTATATTCGATTTAGATTTGTCATAAGTTTTGACTTTCAAGTTGGAACATGTCACATTGGTAAGTTTATTCTTGATTGAGGTATTTTCAGATGTAAAATATAATAGAATTTCTCCCTTGCCAATTTACATTTTGAGTTCTTTATAATTTTCTTGAATTTTGTTAATACAATTGTATGTTTTTTTTTGTGAGATACTACCATTCTAAACTCATCACAAAAATATACATACATTGTAGTGATGGTACATAGTAAAAGCCTTCAAGACAATTATTGGAAAACAGAATATCACCAAAAAATGCTATTATATGTAAGTAGATAACAGTGTATTAAGCTAATGGCCAAGCCTATAAGTAGTCCAGATATAAAGAAAAGTTTGCAACGGGTCTAAAAAAAACTGAAATGGGCTTTCTGAAATAGACTGTTTTTATTGAGTAATAGGCATTAGCTGATCTGGTAAAGAGCATGGCAATGATCATTTTGACAGAAGCAATATCAATGTTACTTCTGGCTACGGTCTGATCGAGACAGCTTTGAAATAATCACATTGATGAAATAACATTAAAGTGTCTTCTCATTTTACAATATATACATTTAATCTTCATATAAGCAATGAATACAAGTTGTAAAAGTTTTCAAATAACTGCCTGATTTTAAATGTAAGAGAAGAAGATGGGTCTTATGCTACTGATAAGAATAGAGCAGAGCTCAGGCTGTACAGAGACCTCTGACAAGCATCTGATACATGAGATGAAATTACAACCATCTTTTACTGCTAAGAAATGGAATAGAGGTGAAAACCGAAATATCAGTTTTGAATCATCAAGAAACTGAAAATGATGTACTGTGGCAGAAATAGTATTGTTATCAAATAGAACTGGAACATTATCTATGCCAGAATAGTTGTTGTGAAATCATGGGAGTTAAAACTTTAATATGGTCATCTGGTGGTGATAGAACAAACGGTTCTACAGATATAAGACATTCTTCTGCAGTCTGGAATGAACAATGTCATTGTTGCAAGATTTTGAAATGTTCTGAGATAAATGATTTGCTCATGGTAAAGCAGCCAATACATTTCAAGGCCCTCTGTTTAGACCTCCTTGGAATCTACTACAAGAATGGAATAAAACGTAATTTTAAGAGTTGCTAAAAACCAAAGATAAACATATGAGCTGATTTAAAGGCTGGATGAGAAAAACATCAACAAATTTAGTAGAGATAACAAAACCTCATCAGAAAGGTAACATGGTAAGACAGCTCCTCCAGACACATTACCATATCTTTTAATTCCATCATGGTGAAGTGCATGTTCCTGTGGCAATTTAGTCCTTTATTATTACTTTTTATTATATTAAATTCTTTGAGCCAAAATTCCCTCTTCTCTCATATTTTTACAAATACGCTAGATTAAAATGAGAAATTACTGAAATGAAATTCAGTAAATATCAAGAATTTAGTAGTGCCCAAGGGCTGTCATATGATCAAGTATAAATACAAATGAATATTTTCAGAGTTGTAATCAAACTGTTTATAACATGGTTGAAATATTAAACAACTTTTTTGAAAAATCTCTTGGTTTATCTGGTCATAGAAGATAGCTCGAACTTGATAAATATAAACTAATTAATTTAGCAGTTAATGCTACATCTGTCTTTGGACATTGTCTTAGATTATTTTTCCATACAGTGCCTTAGTTAAACTGCTGATGCTTAAATTACTGATGAACCTATCACATTTGACATTAAAAAGAAAATAAATTATGCTTATAAACTAATAAATCCCATAGAATGACAAGTTGCATATTTGATTATCCAAACAAATTTAAACTAAAAATACAGATGACTAATGCAGATGACAAATGTATATTGCATGAGAATAGAAAAATATATCATACATATGGATTTATAAAATGATCAGAATGTTTAAAAATGAGAACTTTCTCACTAAAGAAAGCTATAAACATTTCACTTCAAAGAAAATTATTACTACATTTCATAAACTTTTGAAATGGTGATCTAACACATTCTGTTTTTATAAAGTAACAGTATTTCTTAAGTTACTGTCTTGAAACTACCTGTCTCTTATGATACATAATTTCAAAGAAATTATGTCAAATTAGCTTTTTGGTGTTTATTAAAAATTTATAGTTTCTGCAGGCAAGAAATTAAAGGACAGGATTGTTTACAACACACTTGGACGGCCTTCGAGGTTTCCCTTCAAATGGATTTGGGACGGAACTAGGGGTGAAGCTTATTTGATCTGAAAATAGTGATTTCATCCACACTGATATTTCTGGACTCTACCTGCTTGTTTTTTCACTTAGAATAATTTGAATACTTTCAATGATGAAAATGTTATTTTCTCAGTTGTTTTGGATAATTTGGGTACAATGTTTTAGTATTACATTTTATGATGAACTGTAAATTCTATTTTAAATTAAAATAAACAAGTAATTATTAGATTTATATGGAAAGGACAGATGAAATACACCCAACACTCACCAAAGTTGAAGAGGGTAGGGCAGCAGCACCACAAAACAACACAAAAGCAAAACAAAAAATGCAATATTTCGGGTAAAACCCTTTTTCAAGTTAACAGATGTAAGTGGTTGGGCTTGCGCAAGACTTGCGTTTGACGCAGCAGCTCATAGAATGCAATAGAATGTTGGAGGTACTGGGGGGAGCAACAATAATATAACCGTGAGTATAAATAATAAGAAAGATTAAAATGGTTGAAAAAATAATAGTAATAAAAAATATTTAAATAAATAAATAAATAAAAATATAATTACATTTTTTTTGAAAATATATGAATTATATTTTTTATTACTATTATTTTTTCAACCATTTTAATCTTTCTTATGATTTATAATCGTGGTTATATTATCGTTCCTCCCCCACCACCTCCGATGGCCTATTGGCTTCTATGAATGACTGCATCAAATGCAAGTCTTATGCAAGCCCAGCCAGTTACATGTGTTAACTTGAAATATTGTATTTTATTTGTTTTTGAGTTGCTGCTGCCCTCCTCCCTTCAACTTTGGTGAGTGTTAGGTGTATTTCATCTGTCATTTCAATATAAATATTGCCTCGCGGCATTTCTTTCCTTTCATTGTTACCTAATTATTAGATTTGTTCTAACAATATGTAAATAAATTCTTACTGGTCAAGCCATATCTGATTCTCAATTTATTGGTACTTTGATGCTTCAAATAATATCACACATTCCTTTTTTACTAATCAGTGCATCTGCTTGAATAGAAGAACTATCAGTTTTGCTACAGTCTAAACCAAATTTTAACGTAGAATTCCTGTGAGAATTGTAGTTGTTTTTAATAACAAGGGAAATGAATTTACGTAGTGGCTGGTGTGTGGAGGGAAATGTATTCTCTTAAGTATATTTCAATTGTAATAATTATTTTCATAATTTCTCCAAAAAATTATTTGTTTAAAATAAATAGGAAATTAAAAAAATATCTTAAAATTAAAATACTTTTTGTAGCTTCCCTCCCCCTCATGACATGTAATGTGGGATACAGCAAATAAGTAAATGAAATATTTCCCATAAGGTCCTCTCAATATTTTATTTTGCGCTGTTGCTTGTGATTTTTGTATACTCATACTGTCATTCTTCCAGCTGTTACTCAAGTAACTACTAATTTAAACTATGATTGAAGTAAAATATGTTCATGGTACTCTGAGTAAAACTCAGGATCAATAACAATATTAGAAATGAAATTGACATTTTCATGGTGATTTAATATAATTCAATTAAAACGGAAACATAATAGTTTGTGTGTATGAAATATGTAGTTTTAAGAAGTAACTTCAGGTGTTTGGAGATTTAATTTTAGGCTGCATGATACAGGTATCAATAATTTCTCATTTATTGAGAAAATAAAACACTTCTAAAGCCGCAGCTAAAGTATTAATACCATTCGAAGCTACAGGTACATAGGTGATGGTGAACAATGAGCACTACTCTAGTGTCTAGGTAACACAGATGACGTGTCTAGCACATGTCGATATAAGACACAGTGCAGCATAACAGCATTAGTCCACATTTTTGCTGTATCACAGTTGCCATTGTAGGAGGGTGAAATGCTGCCGGCATATTTGCAGTAGCAGAATGAGAACTGCTTACTGGATGGCACCTGTGAACAAAAATTTTCATTCCTGTCTTATTAAATATAATTAACAGGTATTGGTCTATAAGGAAAAAGAGAATGGAATGTGCAGATGACCCTTCTACTAATGGCTAGGATCTAACTTTAATCTCTCTCACTAAAGTATAATTGGATCATTTTTTACACCTCCAATCAAAAGAATTACTATTTGAAACAGTGTTCATAGTTATTATTATTATTTTTTTTATTATAGCCTACAAATTCAAGGTTACTGCAAATGAAAATGACAGATTCAGTATTCCTTAAAATAAAAACACCTGTTACATCAGCATGAAATTTGCACGGATGGGGTGAGGAACTAAAAGTTCTGTGCTATTGAGGTAGTTGGTAGTAGTGCAGCTGACTGTGGTCAAGCAAGCATAAAAATAAAATAGTTGCTAATGCTTCAGAGAAATTAAATCATTACTGCACTTTTATTCTTATACTGGAACAAAATATTTAAAAATGAATACTTAATGCAGTGAATTGTTCATGGGAGTTCAGCTGGATAGTGTCATAAAATGACGACATTTCGACAAACTGCTCGGTTGTCTTCATCAGGTCTATTTCAGAAATTATTGCCTGAAATCACAAAACAGACTGGCTTAGCTGCCGGCAAAAATCTAACTCCGTGTACCAATGATTGTCAGGACGCCCAACCAGCGCACAGCATATCTGGAAAGCGCGATCTGCCAACTGAGGGTATCAATGTTGCGGACTGTGTATTGAGCCATACCGGTCACCCATCCAGGTAATCACCAGGCCCAACGTTGCTTAACTTATAGCCGGATGTGCTGGCGAACTTAATCCATGGTGTCAGTTTGCATCCAATAAGACTTCTTGGGAAGATTTCTCTCATTCAAGACGTAGATCCCTAGTAAAATTTCTCCAGGTTTCACTTAAGTACAGTCTGCTGTCCCTATTGATGTTATTATCGTTCAGCTGCATTTCCAATGCTTGCCGAATTACTGAGTCCCAGAATGAAGAGAGCCTGGCCAGTACCACCATTGTATCAAACAGTATCTTATGCTCTTCATCCAAAGCATGTTTGCCGCATTCACAAGGTATGGAATAAATTCCAGGAGTTCTTAGGCCTAAATCATCCTTAACCGAATAAAGCTCATCACGCATCTTGGTGGGCGGCCGAGAAATGCTTTTTATTCCAGTCCGCACCAAGAGCCTTCCAATCTTTCCAGACATGTTAACTGCATATGGCAGAAAGGCAAGAGTTTTTGGTGGCTCAGTTTGTTCAGTTGGTGGTCTTGGTGGCTTCTGAATAAAAGCACGCTCTATCTGTTGCTGAGAGTACCCATTCTGTTCAAAAACAGTCCTTAGATGTTTTAACTCCATCGGTAGGCTCTTACAATCAGAAATGGCTCTCGCTCTGCATACCAATGTGGTCAATACGGAGTTCCATTGTGCCAGGTGAAGGTAACTGGTTGCACCCAAGTAATGTTCAGTGTGGGTGGGTTTGTGGTACACACTATGTGACAATGATCCATCAGGTTTGCCTTTGATTAAGATGTCCAAGAATGGGATGTACCCGTCATTCTCAACTTATTTAATAAACCGTATGTTGGGATGGATCCCATTAAGATGGTCTAGAAATTCATCCAACGCTTCCATACCATGTGGTCACACAGCAAAGATGTCATCAATGTAGCGGTAGAAACAGGTTGGTTTTAGGGTAGCACTCTCAAGAGCCCTCTCTTCAAAATCTTCCATGTAGAGGTTAGCCACCACCGGTGAGAGTGGAGATCCCATGGCCACGCCATCTCATTGTTCATAATACTTCCCTCCATACATGAAATAAGTGGAATTAAGTATGTGATCAAAGAGATCTGCTGTACTTGGCTCAAAATGATGGCAATTCAAATCCAGAGTATCCTTTACCGGCTTACAGGTAAAGAGAGACATCACGGCAAAACTAACAAGGATGTCAGAATCTGAAACTGTTAGAGACTGTATGGTTTTCACGAATTCAGCCGAGTTCTTGACATGGTGGCAACAACATCTCACAAAGGGACTAGGAAGACGCGTCAGATACTTAGCAAGCTGGTAAGTCGGTGACCCAATAGTACTGACGATCGGACGTAAAGAAACACCCTGTTTGTGTATCCTGGGTAAACAATAAAGTGTCGGTGGTCTCGCGGCACGTGGCCTAATTCTCTCAATCACTTTCTCTGGTAGATCGGCCTTTTTGACAAGGGCCATCCTCTTCTTCACAAGTTTAATGGTCAGATCAACGTTCAATTGTATGTAAGACATGTCATTAAGGAGACTCATCACATTTGTGTTATATTGCTGTCCAGAAAGAAGAACAGTAGAGTTACCTTTATCTGCTGGTAAAATGACTGTGTCGTCCCCGTGATGTAAGGCAACTAGTGCTTCACGCTCTTGGTGGTTTAGCCCTCTTCAAAAATCGACAGGTCTCACTCCGTATTTCTTCGTCATTTTACGACACTATCCGGCTGCAATATGCCGGTAAAGTCTCCACTCTCATATTATGAACACTTAACATAAATTCTGTCTTAGGGAGATCAGTTACATAAGAATCATATAAACTTGTACTAATTAGATCGTGTTCTAAGTTTAATGAAATTACTGATTATTTACCAGAAGTGGTAATGGGATTGCAGCAGAATTCACCAAGGCATCCATGGAAACTTAAAAAAAAAAAAAAAAAAAAAAAAAAAAAAAAAAAAAAAAAAAAAAAAAAAAAATCTAAATCCAGTGAGAAGACACCTTGTCGGTTTCAAACACAGTATTATTTGAATTTTGTTACATTGTCTGATGATTAGCATATCTAGTATGTGCATGTTGTCATGAGTGAATAATCTTTATAAATCTGATAAAGAGAAGCAATTCAAAGCCTTTAATATTGTAAATAAATAATATAAACAGAATATTAATAATAAAACAGCTTTCACCTCAAAAATTAAACTGATGTAATAAAGAAACATAAAAATTCAAAGGTCGAAATTTCAAAGTTTAAGGATTTTTTCCAAATTCAGTTCCAAGGGGAGTACTATTGAAAACAATTATTTTGATACATGTGTTGTATAGTATTGGAATTTTATTAAAGGAGATAGAGACATTTGTAAGTGTATTTCTGCACCATGTGGCTGACTTAAAGTCTGTAAACAATTGATATCATAGGAAAAGTAGAATGTTATTGATTTAAAAGAGATAATCCAACATTAACTATCATAATAGTTTGTCAACATCAGGAAACACATTCTGACAAAAATTAGAGGTTGTAAATAAATTCTAAAAATGGTTTTTACATAAAATATTTTTTAATAAAATAGTTAAGAATACAAAAGTATGCCAAAATGATAGCTAAAAATTCATATTACAATAATGTACTAACATTTTGGTAAAAAGTTTTAAATTTAAGGGTAAAAAGTAGGATTTTTGTATTTAGATTTGGTGATTTTGTCATTATATATGTGGTCAGATTAAGCATCACATGTCCGACACATGTGGAAATTGTAATGAAAAAGTAGGATTTTGAAAAAGAAAAATAGCACCAGAAAATAGATCAGTTTATTTTAGGGGAAATTTGTAAATCTCATTTAAAAGTAAATGGTAGATTAATTTCCATAGATTTTAGCATTACCTCATGAAGGCAGAAATAGGAATAAATCTGAAGCGCAATTCTAGTTAATGAAAGATTACATACACCCAAATCCTGCTCAGTCATGCACAGTGCTGCCAACTCTACAGAATTAATACGAGAATCAAAGAGGCCGCAGTTTTTAACATTTCCTATTACAGCTGTTATAGAAGATATTCTAAATTTAATGTCAATATTTATTACTTTCAATGTAGAATATTATTTTGTATTTCGAATTTTGAAGACCTGGAAATAATATATTCTTAATTTTGACCCTCTCTTCAATAATTATTGTTTCAGTCTTATAACTAGTTAGTCTCTGAAATTTTAATACCCAATCTATGCAAATTTTAGTGGACATCTGCTGATATTCAAAGCCAAGTGGCTGGCAGCACTGGTCAAGCAGATTATTACCAGGCAGCCATTGCTTCAGATTGGTTTTTGAATATGTAGGTGCTGAGAAACTGTAAATTTTTAAAAAATATGTAGTAGTCAAGGGACTTATAGATTTTGGGTCTTGGACAAAGTTTGTGAACTCTAATAAATATTTTGATGAAAGAAAATGAAGATATTTATTCACTCAGAGGAACTTTAGTTAACAATGGGCTAAAAGATAATCTGAGTATAAAACGGTTCTATGAAATTCACTCTAAATGGGGTTGCAATTTTAAAGCATAATTGCAGGAGTGAATGCTTTTTATCCAGATGCTGTGTTACCATACATGAAGAATAATCTGTAGTCTTCTAATGCATTTTCAAAATCCGATACAATATTCTCCAATCTGCTACCAAAAAAAGTGTGATCTGATACCAGTAATGTGCTTAAATTTTGAAGAATATAAACAAGTACTTACTTTTAACAGTGACTTTCCTTTTCTTTATGTTACCCATAGCACTGTTGTGGAGTAAAGAGTTCAACAGTTTGGTGACTGCTTTAATGAATCTATGCTTCTTCAGAAAAGATATCAGATACATAATGTACCGGTAACGATCAAACATTTCTATCATTCACGGATATAGCTTATGTGTGAATGTGGCAGTACCCCAAGTAATATTTTGCCATTACAATGTAATTTGAGATGTGACTTAAAATTATTTTCTTTTCATAGATATGTGACAAATTTCTCTTGAGCAAGGAGCAGAGAAAAGGTCCCTTGGTTTCCGAAGAGGCTTTGTCTAACTTTGACTCATTCACCATCACTTGTGAGATTAAGCTCATTACTGTAATCACAGTATTTGACTCTGAAATTTAATAATTTCTAAAATGTGTTTGTTTAACCATTAGAGCCTCATTTCCTGACAGGTGACCAATTTTTTATTGGTTCATTTCTTACCAGGCTTCCAGGATGATGCTATGGCCCAGTATAAAATGCCAACATTTTAGTATAACTGCTTTGGCCTTCTTCCATGGCAAAATTGCACTGAGAGGTGTTCTGCTAAGTAGTATACTCTAGTAGTGTGTGTTGAACATCAACAGATTCAAAAATTAAATTATACTGAATTTTTATTTACAATGGAGCACATGTTCCAGTCCCAATTTTCCATTTATCTAATTACCCCTTACTTACTATTTTTTTTTTTTTACTAACTTCTATCTCTAAGTGTTAAATTTCTCCACTCATCTACTTTTGCAATTTGTGAACTTTAATTTTAAATTCCTTCAGCATTTTTGTCAAATTATTCATAAGTTCCCATGGTAATGTATTACCTACAAAAGAAATTTATCTCATTCCATTATGCCCGAAATCAAGTGCCAACTTCTGCCTGTGGTAACCTTTTCCATGCACTACTACTAATCTTCGATAAATATTACTCCAAACACCATCACCAACAACCACTTTGTATACTCAAAGAACTCTCTTCACCCTCCACCTGTCTTTCACTGACTCCCAAACCAGCTGCTTTATCATATCAAAATTGATTCAATTTTGATGCGGCTTGAAACCCGAGATGTTTTCATACAGCATTACCGCTGCAAAAATGTTCATAGTTATCTACTCCATCATATTCAAACAATGGTCTGACCAAAGTATTTTAACCCCATGACCAAGTGTGGTGAGTGAGTCGTAATGTTCTGGTTTCACATTAGGGAGGACGCATTAATGAATCCCTGTCCGACCATCCAGATTTAAGTTTTCGATGCTTTCCCCAAATCACCCCAGGGGAATAGTTCTTTTAAAAGGCCATGTCAAAATTTTTTCCCATTCCTTGCCCCTATTCCTTTCCTGTCAGTAATGATCTTGAAGTTAATGAGGCATAAAGCAAAAAACAAGAAAAAGGAAAGTAGTGCAATTCTCTCACTTCTCTGGTACATGTTCTCATCACCATTAAATAAATAGCAACATGACACTGAATTATAAAACCAGGCTTACTTTAATTTAATTTAATTTAATTGTGATGGAGCTCTAGTAGTGATTCACCTACATAATTATTCTATCATTCTGATTAATTTTTATCTTAAATTCTTTTATTGTAATTTTCCAACCATCTATTATAGCTTTTTGATAAATTTAAGTTTGAAATAATTTAGATATTTTAGTGAATTATTCAATTTTTCCCATTACAATTTATTATAATTCAATCTTAAAATTAATTTTGAAGTCTATAAGTGTAAGTTTCATTTACTGACTTTAAGGCAAATCACGCCTGGAAAGTGTCGCACCTGTCACAGATATGTGGTGAATGGTTTGGATTGCAGTGGGTATAAAAATTGGTTTCATTGGGAATGTAAGCCAGAAGGAAAAAGGGCTCTAAATGAGGCTATTCCATGGTATTCCTCTGTTTGAGGAATAGGAAACTTTCAGAACAGGACAGGAAGCTTTCAGAGCAGGATAGGAAAATTTCAGAGCAGGACAAAATGATCAGGGAGGTGCATGAAATGATCAGAAAGATGGGTGAAATGATTAGGGCCCTTCAGGCTCGGCATACAGAACCTGTTACCTGAGTTAGATGGGGAAGAGCTTCGGGTAGATGTAGGAATAGAGGCATGGAAGCAAAAAATAGGATGAAAAAGTTTCTGCTGCTAGCTAATAGCCATGGGAGAGCTGTAGGCCCTCTTCTGCCATATCAGGTAGGCACAGGCTACCAGGTCACAAATTTTTTCAAACCTAGTTCACAGTTAGGGCAGGTGATAGAGAATATAGGATCACTTTGTAGGAATTTTACTAAGGAGAATAGTGTATTGATAGGAGTGCAAGCTATAGTATAGAGAATGATATGAGGAATATGGTGAATGAGTCACAGCATATCAGGATGGAACTCAAGCAAGTCTTGAGTCGCGGTGATCGGCCACAGTTGAACCATGCTGTGAGGCGGTTAACCATAGAGACCAAGATGCATTTCGGGAAAGGCATTAACTCTGTCTTGAAGGTTGTGCCTGTGGTGGTTTCACCAGGCATGGCCTACACCAGGAGTCCCCAAAGTTTTTATCCCGTCGACCCCTTTATAGAATATTTGCCTTCTTATCGACCCCCTCCCCATATTAAGTATTTGATAAAAACATTAAATATATTTGGTATTTCTGATTTTAAGCAATTAAGAGATGAGCATAACAACCAATTAAAAAGTTTATAGTTCCCATATCTTCTAAACTCTGCCCAATAACATTAGCAAAAAAGGAGATATTTTTCACTGTTATTGCAATCTTAAAAAATAAAAACAATATTATTGACAGCTGGAAAGTTATCTGTAGTTTGTACGCTTAATAAGACAAAAAATACACAGTGTTTTTGAAAATTTAATATTAATTATATTGGTTGGAAAAACATCTTAATGTCATCTTGCGACTACTATTGAATACTTTAAAAATATGTTAATTTACTTTTTTGTTAAAATATTTGATATTAGTGGGATGGATGTATCTGAAGAGCAGCAATGATGTTCAGTTGAAAATTGGTAAGTTTTAGTCACAAATCACTACGGTTTTCAAGCTTCAATCCATTCCTGTGTTTTGTTAAAACTATGTTCACATGGTTAAAACCAGCTTCAATGACGTGAGTAAGAAATGTTTGGCCTCTGCTCTGAGCTTGGGGTATTTACAGGGGTGGATCTGGGGGGCGGCTATGGGGCTCAAGCTCCCCCTCCCCCAAAAACCAAAGTCTGCTCAAGCCCCTCCCAAACCAAAATCCTGGATCCGCCCCTGGGTATTTAGTAGCAAAATTGACATTGCTCCAAAATTCAATGAGGTTTTTAGTATAAACAATGCTTTAGCTTCAAGATCTACACATATTTCAATCAACCCATCTTCTAATCTGTATTTCGAATTTTTATTGGAATATTTCCATTTTTTTCCTTATACAGTTTAACTGACCCTCTCTAGTAGTAATCGACCCCCTTTCAACCTCCGTGTATTAATCGACCCCTGGAGAACTCTTATTGACCCCTTGGGGTCAATATCGACCACTTTGGGGACCCCAGCCCTACACCTAAACAGAATGGAATACCTTCTGAGTTTTTAACTAAAGCTGTAAAGGGAAACATGAAGGTTACTAGTTAAAGTTAACTGTACAAGTATAATGAACAAAGCAATAGAATTGGAAAATATAATGAACATGTTCAAGCCACAAGTGATTGAGTCTTGGTTAAACAAAGGAGCGATGTGAGGATATTCCTAATGGTTACAGTGTGTGCCGCAGAGATTGAGGAGAAATTAGTGGAAGGGTATTGGTATTGGTTAACAAAGATTACAACAGTTCTCTGGTGTTCATAGATCATGACCATCAGTTACTAAGAGTAGATTGCTGGGATGATACAAAATAAAAAATCAGAGTGTTGGCTGCTCACCAAAGTGGAAGAATAATAGATGGAGATGAGGGCCTTGGGTATAAACTAAATTCACAATCACAGTTCAGATATGAGCATAGACTGGTTACTATTTGTGAGGATTTAAATTTACCAAGTGTCAAATGGGTAAGAAGTAAGATCAATAACACAAGGGAACAGAGATTTGGCAAATACTTTAATAAGGGGAGGAGGCTTTACACAAGTGATAGACCACAGCACAATGGGACCAAACGTATTGGATATATTTCTAATAAAACCTGATGAACATCTTTTGGGGTGTCAAGTAACTGAAGGAACAAGTGATCATGAAGCAGTTCTGATGGATATTAGAGGATTTAATAAACAAGTGGCCAAAATCAAAGGAGGAAATAGGTACAATTTTAAAGGGCACAAGTTTTAGATCTGAAGAGATATTTCAGGGAAAGATTCAGCAAATGGAAGGATAGTACAAGTACAATGGAGGTGAAGTGGGAAGAGTTAAAGGAGATAATAAAAAAGAGTGAGGAAATATTTATTCCAAAACAGAAAATAAAGAGAAATATAGAACCTACATACTACAACTGGGAGGTAATGAGGTTAAAGAAGTTAGTAAGAAAAGAACACTACACAGTTAAGACACAGCAAGGTGTCATATATATATTATCTCACCAAAACCATTTAGAAGGGTGCCTATCACATACCATTTATACAGTAAATAAAATTTATAAGCATTTTATTAGTAATAAACCAACTTTCAACTTGAAAATTAATCGGTATCATACAGAAACGTAAAAATCTGAAAGTTGAAATCTTTCTATGACTAGATTTCATTACATTCATTTCACAAGTGATGCTCTTAAGGACTATCCTTTTATTGTGTAATTTGTATGACATAAAAATTTTATTTAAAGAGACATAACAATTTTTATGTTTATTGCACGATGTGTGTCGACAATGAGGAAAAGCTTGTTTATCAAAGAAAAATTGTTCAGTTTTAAGAATAACTCAAAGTTTACTATGGCAGCATATTTTCAACATAGAGAGACATATTCTGATTAAAAAAAATGGACCTTATAGACAAAATAGAAACAGGTTTTTGAGAGAAAGAAAGATGTTAATTTTTGTTAAAAATAAAGCTACAAAGTTAAAAATGACTTTAGATGAAAGAGAAAAATTCGTAGAATAAGAATATAATATTGGCCATAGATGAATGCAAAATTTAAGGGGTAAAAGTGAAATTGTAGCTTTCAAAATTGTGGCTTTCTTATACACCTATCTCATTAGTCTGATGACTCATAAGAGACAGGTGTAATAATATAGAATGATTTAGGAGAGAGAGATAAATACTAGAAGATATAGTGACTTTTTTCTAAGAAAGACAGTATTTATCTCATTTCAAATCAAAAGGTTGTTAGTGAGAAATAAATTCAAGGAGTTTTTGGCTTTAGGTCATTCAAGCGGGAATTAAACAATTTTTAAGTGTAGTTACAGTTTATTGAAAATTACACTAAAAGTAAAATGAGTCTGATAAAGCAGCATACACCAGAGGTTAAGAAAACCTTTAAGAAATACAATGATCCAAAAATCTCAGTGGGAGGAGAAATATTTCAAAAGTTATAAGCTGATATGAGAAATAGAACTTCTTGCATTAATAACAAGAAAACTATGAGGTTTAAGATAGAAGTTGAAATGAAATAAATAATTTTAAAAAATTGGGGCTACAACATATTAAAATTTCAGTCAGATTTGAGAAAGTTAATGGTTCAAGAAAGTGGTTCACATGCTCTTTTCTATATAATCCCACTTTTTCCTTGTTGGATAAGCATTTTATCGCTATGCATAGACAGTGCCAAATGCATGTGTGATGTATTGGAGCGGGCAGCAACACTTTAAAATGTACAAAGTGAACTTAGAATGTCACCTCTAAGTAACAGTGGGATTCATGTTTTTCAAGGATGTAAGGAAGCGATTCTTCTTATTAACTTTTGGATGAAATGAGTTTGTTTCAGATTCTGGTAACTTTATCTTTGGTGAGAGTTTGGGATATTTGTGATAGATTCCTAGGAGTGACCTTCAACTTGTTTACTGACCACATGCTGTCTTAATCCAAGTTTATGAATTCTCTGATGCCTGCCTTAGCTTCATAAGCTGATAACAGTTTAAATTCAAAAGAAAACATTTTCAATAATATACAATTGTTATCTACAGAAAGGTCACATTTAGACAATATCTGTGGTTCTGACCCCTTAGGATCTGTAGGCCTTAGGCGATAACTGTAGTGCAGGATCTTGTATGTAACAACATTGATTAATATCGCTTACTTATTATTAAATTAATAAACCTTTTAATGCAAAATATTGGATAATGTAATGATAGTAAAAATGTATGAGGACAACTTACTGAAGAATTGGAAGTTTGAAACATGCTTTCTGTATTGTTTCTGAGACTGAGGTGAATAAGGTTAGCAAGTGATGCTTGCATGTTCAATTTTTTTCGACTGATAGTCGATAGATAAGGTACTGCCTATTGGAGTTGTGTTGTTGCAACCAAACACCCTCAGAAAAAGTCAGCACAATTACATTCTTAATAGTTTTAATAGCAATATGAAAGAGTAGGTCTACATTTGAAGATAAAACAAATGATGAAAGATGATTAAGAGCAGGAAAGGAGGCAAAAGAGAAAAATTAAGAACACAGTACTGATTATTCACATACATGTCATCAGGAAGACTGTGACTAAACTGTTTTTAGACAGCACTCCACTAATCAGAGCCTTCCCTCACCACACCAAACAATCAAGATTCCTAATGCTGAAATAAAGTTTTAAACGAAATAAAAAAATGACTTAAAACAACAAGTTAAATAAAATAGAATTAATATTGAATTCTAAGTACACCTATTTCAATTATAAATGAATGTTATCTTTTATAAACACCTACTTTCAAACAAAACATTAAAACTTGGACTTCCACTGTTACCAGCTGTTTACATCGTATACAAAATGAATTTGTATTGCCTAACCTTCCAGAGATGAAGACAAGGAATTTCAGTTCATATTGTTGGAGTACGATAGTGACTTCAATCTACATTCATATGCCCCAACCAAAGTATTCTGCAACCTTGTACTACAATGGTTATAAGTCCTCATTGTTGAGCCACAAAGTCGTCGCTTTTTGGTATAGGCACACTGCAATGTATTTTACAGTAACCCATACTTCAAAGGATTGAACTGCACATGCATGAACATGTTTCTAGTTTTCACAAGCATTCAGGACTTTTGGTGCTAAAATTATTTTGGAACTAAATTACTTTCTTTGTGCATGTTCGATTTTTATTATTATTATTTTTCATGGGGTATGGGACCCTAAGCTGCAGCCTAGGTAGCCTATGCCTAAAAGTGGCCTTGATCTACAGTGGACTTTTATTATTTGGATATCAACCTGAAGCCCGTTATCTGTTGTGGGAATAATTAAGCTGTTAGGTGAGCAAGATAGTTAATTACAGCAACTTAAATTTATGGCATCAGACTCTAATATCAACGAACTTAGTATCAGTAATGGTCACAGTTTAAGCACATATCTTGCCTAATACAAAGCAAGAAAATGTTTAAAAAGACAGTATGGAACACTTAATGCACCTAAACAAGCAATTTTAACAGCAAAGAGGGAAGTTAAAGATGGATTTATGAAGAATATCAATAGTACAAGGCAACCACTGAACGATGTATCTAAAAATTTCTATTGCTATGTTAAAAAAACTGAGGGAAAAAGGGGGGGGGGAGAGGTAGCCAGACAATTGTAGATAAAAAAGGTGAAAAGAAGTTACTGGGGAACTGGAAATGGCTGAGATATTGAGTGATTGGTTTAATGAGACCATTAGGGACTATTATCATGGGATGGTAGAAAATAAATCAGAAGAGTGTCTTCAAATAAATAGAAATTAGGAAACTCCTGAGGAAATTAGGAAGGAACTCAGAATGCTAAACAAGCACAAAGGAGCCAGTCTAGAAAATACGCCAAAATTGTTTCAGGCATGTGAATTTAAGAAGGTTGGCTACATTCATGTTATTTTAGATGATATGGACAAGGGAGGCAAGTTGATAGTGTAGCACCAGATCTTTCCAAGGTATTTGACACAGTGAGCCATAAAACGTTATTAAATAATGTTGAAAACTATTGGAGTGCATAAAAAAGTGACTTTCTGTTTAGATAAATTCTTAAAAGGCATAAAGAAATGCTAAGAATTGAAATACAGTATCAATAGAGGTGGAAGAGTAAATGAGAGTGCCACTGGGTAGTGTATTAGGGACCATTGAATTTTATCATTCTAATGAATGATTGTGTTGGTTTAAAGTCAGAATGTAGGTTGTCAGTTGATGATATTATGGTATGTAATAAGATCAAAATGAGAGAAGACTATTAACAGCAGCAGGGTGATCTGGATAGAATATCTAAGTGAGTAGGTGACCATGGAATGAAGATAAATGCCAAGAAGATTCAGCTTATTAGGTAACAGATAAAAAACTAAAGGTTGTTCATATTTGTGGGATGGTGACAGAATTGCTTGATTAAGGATTGAAGTGGTATAACATTTGATAATAAGCTCAACTGGGCAGAACGAATTGGGCAAGTGATAGGAAAGATTCAAAAACCTTCACTTACAGCCTGTAAGTGAAATCCGTAGAGCTAAAAAAAAAAAAGTCTCAGGATGTACCAGAGAAGTCAAGGAACTGGATTACAAAACTTTTGTCAGACTATTGCTTGGAGTATGGTGGTGTAGCAGTGTTGCCACCTTACGAAAACAAAAGTCGCTAGACATGGTCTCAAAACTCACTAGATTACGGGATATTTAGAACTAAAAGAGTCGCTAGAAATCACTAAATAAAATAAACAAAAAATTTTAGGTAAGTAATATAAAAATATTTTATTAATTAGTATTTTTATTAAATTAAACATAATATTTTATTAAAAATCAACATCAAATTCTTCCATAGGTATTTCTTCTTCATCACCTTGCTCTCTGTTAGTGGAGTTACAGAACTTGCAGATGTGGAACGATGAGATGAATCGTCAGTCTTAGATTTAAAAGAGTATTTAGCATCTTTACCAACTGCAGCAATCACATCAGCCGGAAGCTCGTAACTGTAAGCAGTTTTTTTCACAATTTTCAACTGATTCCTTATAAAAAGAATGCTAGTAAGAGTATTTACAGACATTCTGTTTCTCAATTTGTTTTTAACAATGTTCATTGTACTGAAAATCCTTTCTACTTCGGCATTCGAATGAGGAAGTGATAAAGCGGATATGGCTAAATCAGATAACTCCAAAAAGGTATTAATTCCAGCAGCATTCTTGTATTTTCGAACTTCAGCCCAGAATTTCAATTACATTTTTTGTAGCGTTCCATTGAACATAATTAATACCATGCCATTGCCTGAAGGAGTTTGTCAATTTTCTTCGTCATCAAATCCGAGTTCTGAGGCAAGATCTACTATTTGTTGTCTTTGACTGGCGAAGAGTATTTTCCACACTCAAAATAATATAGTTGGAAGGAAGTCATTGCTGAATCTCTTTTGCTAATTTGGTAGTGAAGTCAATACAACGTTTCCTGATTGTATTTATGACATCGGTGGGTAATGATGTCTTTTGCACTTGAGATTCAAAAGATATCCTAAGTAGGGTACTGGATTCGAGTGGTTTTCTATTTTAATTGACAAATAATCTTTGTCAGTTGCCACTGAAGGCATTAATACCCTATTACAAATAGAACGAACATGTTCAATGTGTTCAGCAAGGCAACAGGATTGAATCCTCACTTTCAAAGCTCTTCACTCCAATTTGTACATCATTCAGAATGCTCCTTAAAAAGCACATATAAAGGCGATTAGTCTCATCGGCGTACATAGAATGAAGTAAATCGGCTGTAAAGCAATTATCTCTATTCACAAGAAAATGCAATTTTAATTCCTTCCCATTGTGACAAAATTCTGGTCGCTGTTTCTTCAATCGACAGCCAACGAGTGTCACAAGACTTCAATGTTTTCAACGGTTTTTACACCACAATTTAACGCCTCAAATATTCCTCTGTACTCATCACAACGTTTAGGTGAATGTGAGAACCATTTATACGTTTCTCTGATGAGAAATTCTATATTTGATGGTAATGTTTGCTCAGAAGTATGTGACACTGCTAATTGCAGAGAGTGGCAAACACATCTAACAAGAATTAAATTGGGTAAGCCGTATTCATTTTTCAATATATTATGTACGCCATTATTAATCCCAGTCATGACAGAGGCATTATCTACCCCAATTCCAATCAAGTCCTTCAATAAATAATAATAATAGAACCATGGGATTGTAAACAGTTTACCAAGGCAGTAGCAATTCCACGAGAATCAGCGCTCTTCAGATATGGACTGTATTTTGCGTTCTGCTAAAATATCTAATAACTATGCCCAATAATTTTGATACACTGAGGTCAGTAGATTCATCTAAAAGTACACTATACTTTTGAGAACCAATGTCATCCAAAAGCATCTGTTTGAATGAGGAGCTAAAACATTTTTAATTACCTCAGTGCATTTCGTTCTGTGCATTTTCACATTCATTACAGACTTCGAATCACTAATAAATACATTTCTTCAGAGCTTCAGACAAGTGGTCAATGTGCGTTATGGATGTATGTTCTGCAATAAACAAGCATAACGTACCTTCAACTTTAACGGAGTCCATATTATCTTTAGATGCTGGCAGAAATTCAATCCGTCTGTTTTTTGAAATTACTTTACATTTGTCTTTGTGTGTGTTTTTGTTTCGCAGTGTTTCTTTATATCGTTAATTCTTGCCAATATTTCACAATGACAAAAGGTACAAAAAGCTCTTGTAGAATCGTTTATCACAGGCCGTAACCACATTTTAAACTCTTTTTTAGTTTCCCACTCTTTCCGATATTATTGTGTATACAGTCTTCTTTTTCAGTGGCACTTCCATAGTGAGCGATAAATACCACTTCACACACCACAGGAACAGCAGAATTTCATTTGTATAACTTTCGCGAACACTACGACGCTAACTAAAACTGAAACAACCTAAGTCAAGACAGGAACAGCTAAAAACGTATAGATTAAAGTGTTATATCTGTGGTCGAAGACTTTTTCTGTAATTGTTTGGTCTGTGATCCCCGACAATGCTTTATTCTAGTTATGACTGTGCTGCGTGGCGAGTACATTTTTCGAAATTCTGCAAGACTGAATATCACTAAAAATCACCAAATATTTTTTTAGCGATAACATATTTAAGAAAATCGCTATCGAACTTCAAAAGTCACTAAATCTAGCGACAAAATCGCTAAGGTGGCAACATTGTGGTGTAGTGCTAATAAGCTGACATCATTCCATGCCCAGCTAAATATCCTGTGCAGTGCAGGTAACCCTACATCTCTCCGTTCTTAGACCCTACAGCTGTTCACGGTCCCTTTCAATTTTTATCCTACTGCTGTATATAGCATTATGTTCCTGATGTTAGTATCTGATTGTGCACAATTAACTGAGTCATTAATTAGTGTAAAGAATAGTTATGGTTTCAGTTCACTACCCTGTTGCACTCCAATTTTCACTTCTGCCTCCTTTGATATTGCATTTGCTTCATTAACTCTTTGTTTTCTTAAGAATTGTTCTATCCAGATCCACTTTTTCTTACACTCCAATGGTTTTCACCGTATTTGACACCAATTTTATGGCTCAATATTTTAAATGCCTTGGAATGATCTAGACCAGGGGTGACCAACCTGTGGCCTGTGAGATTCATCACATGCATACAAAATATATTATTTTATAATGGCCAAAAAAGTGAAAACAAAAGTTTAAAAAAATACATCATTTGTGCATCAATATATTCAAAAATTAACTGTCAAAATTATGAGAAAAAATTAACTTTGATTTTAAAATAATTATCTTGCAAATACATGACATATATTGCCCATTTATTATTTATATTTATTCGTTGAGGCCAACTAGGACCACGTTAAGCCTTTGTGCATTTGGCAGCGAGTTTCTTCTTCTTTTGGTCCCAGAACTCCTTCATTCGTTTTGAATGCACCTGTTTGCGCTCCTCTGTCCAGAGTGTACCGCGTCTTCCATTGGATTGTTCGTCTCGGCTTGTCCCACTTGTCATTAACTTCTTCCAAAACATATCTCTGTTTAAAGCATCTTCTGGTTCTAGCCCCATCAAATGGAGATCTTCTTTCCATCAATTTAAATGTCATTAATGTAAAACTGATTTGTGTGTGACTTTCAATCCTATTTATCCCATCACCTAGGAGGTCTGTTAGAAAACTCTCCGACCTTTGGGAAAAAAATAAAAATAAAAAAAAGTTGACGTACCTGGAGCATTGGAAACCTTATCGAAGTAGTCTCTTTGATACTCCACACACTTTTCCCAGCAGTGCCGCCACTGGAAGCATTATGAGAAAACCTCTTTCAGAATGGAGTTTAGCTCTGCTGTCGTTGTAGCCATAATGTCATCTCTTGTATGAAATTTATTTCTTTTCAATCACCTCTTGTGTTTGACAAACAGCCAGAAGTCTCAGGGGGCCATATCAGGAGAGGAAGGAGACTGTTGAACCACTGGAGTCTTGTTTTTTGCCAAAAAATTCTGCACCAAGTGCTACGAATGTGATGGAGTATTGTCATGATGGAGGAACCAATATCCTGTTGACCACATCTCTGGTTTCTTGTACCACACAGCATCAAGTAGGTGATGGAGGACTTCCCTGTAGTACTCTTTGGTGATTGTTTGATCCTGTGATGTGTACTTGTGGTATACCACACTGCAGGAGTCAAAGAAAGCAGTCAGCATCACTTTTCTGTGCACCATGGTCTTGGTGACCTATAATGCTTTCATTGTAATGACTGGGATTTGGTTTCCAGGTCATGTCCATACACCCAGGATTCATCACCAGTTATTATGGTGTTTGTTTCGTTCAGCATGCCAAGACTTCACAACGATGCTGCTTTTGTGCCGCTGTCAGCAGCTTTGGTATGAATATTGCTGACACTCTCTTCATGGCCAAATCTTCAGACCCAATGAAATGTACCGAAAAAGTGCTGATGCCCACCTCTTTTGCAATTTCTCAGATAGTCACACAATGGCCCTGCATCACCACAGTGTCCTTTTTGGTAAAGACATGGTCAATTCGGCGTGTTGATGGCTGACCATAGCACAGCTCGCTCTCCACCAATGTGCGGCCATCTTTAAACCAGTTGTATCACTCCTTAATCTGTGTGATGCCCATAGCATTGTCACCAAAAGCCATCTGAATTTTCCAAATGCCCAGTTTCAAGCAAAATTTGATGCAGTAGGGCTGCTCCAGTTGTTCCATCATTTTCCTTGCAATTAAAAAGTGACGAGAGTACTACACACAACCACACTCAAATACTGCTTACCAACAACTGATGCTATCGACAGGTGGGAAAAAATTCATGCATGCACACAAAGGTTGAAGGTCAGCTCATGCAAGTGCAAATTATTTAAATCCATCAGATTTTTGCAAAATAAATAAAGTCAGATACTTTTCTAACGGACCTCGTTGACAGACTAATACTAACCTATTCAGCCCTCTGGTTAGCAACAAATCTTCTGACTAAATCTAAATAACATTTCAAGGTAAAATACACTGTCACAACCTCAGATCTTTACTCCAAAGATTCATAGATTGGAAATGAGAATAACAGTATCCACAATAAATAAATAACCTGATATTTGATCTCTACGTCTGATTATTTAATAGTGTGTAATTGTTGTTTCCCACTCGATAACACATTGACTGTCTGCAGGTGTCAGTCCAGCCTGATGAATGCATGTGCTTTATCATATGGAAATTTGCAGCATCCTTACCGTAACTTACTGTGTATGGGATAGGTTTTACGTAATGATGTATTGGAAGGACACATGAGCCTTTTATGGAAAGTTAACACCATTGATCCAGGAAATTGAAGAAGATTTTGTACTTTATGTCACAATTCAAATTTGTACAATACAGGACACAACACAATACATTAATTATCCATAGAGCTCATCTGAAGAGACTGGCTTGGTGGTATGTGAAAATTGTCAAGATAAACAATTGCACAACAAAATAGATAAATGTACCAAAAGATTTATTGTCATAGTATAATATGTACATTAATCATATCGACTACATTTACTCAAACTACTGGAAATTATTTTGTAAATATCTTAGAAATAAATTCTTTGTTGGAGTGGAAGGAGTTATTAATTCAATATTCTTTTAATTTATCTGTGTATTTAATAATACAACCTCCTAGACATTTAAGATGTGTTGGGAGCTTATTGAAGATATTTATCCCTGAATATTAGACACCTTTTGAACAAAAGACATTTTGCATTCTTTGTGTAGATTGTTTTTACTTCTAGTTCAATAATTGGGTATATTACTATTTGTTTCAAATAGAGTATAATTGGTGGCTACAAAGGACATTAATGTGTGTATGTACTCAGCCACCAATGTTAAAATTCCTAATTGTTTGAATGACTCTCTGTATGATTGAATTGAATTGCGATGGAGCGCATGCTTCAGTGGCAGTTTTGCTAATCGTCTAATTAGATATTTCCTAGTATTTTTTAAATTATTATTATGCTATATCCTATCAGTGTTAAATCCCCCTCCCTCAGAATCTTCTTTTTGATTCATGAATTTTAATTTAAATTCCTTCAGTGTGTTTGGTAAATTATTAATCACTTCCATTGATAACCTATTCTATTCCTTGACACCCTTACCCAAAAAGAAAATTTTCCTTCTTCCTTATGCATAAAATTGAATTCCAGCTTGTGCCCATGGTCATCATTTCCCTTCCATGCACTACTCTTAATTTTTTGCCATTACCCTTCCAAGCACCTTTCACATTCCCAGCATTCTCTTCACCCTCCTCCTGTCTTCCAAATACTCCTAATCCAGCTCCTTTATCTTATCAGATGCTGAGTAGGTCCTGTGGTAATTTCTATAAACAAATTTAGCTGCTCTCCTTTGCACACCCTCCAACTCCTGTATTTCATAGCCAAAATATGGCTCCCTCACTGCACCACCATATTCAAGCAATGGCCTGACCAAAGTTTTGTAACCCAATCCCTTAACTTCTCTGGTACATCCTTTTATCACACTCTCCCATAAATGAAAGATTTTGAAATCTTTTCTTACCACCTGCTGATTTACCGGAAACGCCTTCAAGAAAATTTATTTACGCTGATGACGATTGATTGGTGGACCAGAATTCCAACTTTTCTGATGCAGTAACAACTTTATTAGCTAATCTGGGAAAGTTAGATGAATACTTCAAGAAATGGTACATCATCTAGATCCCCAGAAAACGGTTATATCAACATTTCATTTATGCAGCGGACAATCGCACCACAAACCAGAAATCAAATTCAAAGGCCAACCCTTGCCATATTGCAGCACACCAAAATATCTGGTTATAACACTGGACAGAACTCTAACTTTTAAGCAGCATCTCTCAAAGGCAGCTCCCAAAGTGAAAATGAGAAATAATATTCTTCAAAAGCTTGTAGGTATTTCATGGGGAGCCAGTGCTCATGTTCTATGATCCAAGCCTTACCTCTGTCATAATCTGTTGCTGAACACTGCTGGTCATCCTGGATCAATAGTGCCCACACAAAGAAGATAAATGTGCAACGCAATCAGGTAATGTGGATAATTATGGGGTGCATTTGGAGTACAAAAACCATATGGCTTCCAGTGCTATGTAACATTTCACTTCCAATACTAAGGAGATCAGAAGCTCTCTTAAAAACCTGGAAAAATATCCTGAGTAACCCTCAGCTTCCTAAACATCAAGACATTATCCAAGCAAAACACCAACACTTGAAATCAGGAAAACCTCCTTGGTGCACAGCAATCAACTTTACATCAACAAGCTGTGGAAAACTCAATGGGAGCAGTGATCAGTATCCAATAAAAATCTAGTTGAGGACCCTTCAGTATAGTTACAAGGTTTCAATCTCTCGAGGCAGCAATGGAGAATCATCAATCAGATTCGAACAGGGCAAGGCAGATGCGCCTATTTATTACACAAATGGGGCTAGGTAGATTCTGTAAATTGTGACTGTGGAGCCACCTTACAGACAATCCATCACATTGTTTCTGACTGTCCTGTTCGGGCTTACAAGGGAACAATAGCAGAAATGCATGATGTGTCTATCAGTGCAGCTGACTGGATTAAAACATTAGATCAAGAGATATAAAATTGTACAAGCTTGTGATATGTACATTTTTCCTAACTTATTGCGTACCTTTTTAAATATCACACAATAAATAAATAACCACCTGCCCAATGTGCTCTGCCAATTTGAGCTCATTATCGAATGTTATACCAAGGTATTTACACTTCAAGACTTTAACAAGCAATTCCGTCACCACCCTATAACTATAAACAACCTTTAGTTTTTGTATCTGTGTTCCTAATAAACTGAATCTTCTTGGAATTTATATCCATTCCATCATGACCCATGATCCCTGGATATTCTATCCTGATCACCCTTCAGCTCTTCCCTCAGTTTAATCTTACTATGTACCATAATATCACCCACTAGCAACCTACATTCTGACTAAACTACCAACACAATCATTCATTAGAATGATGAATAGCTGTGGTCTTAATATACTACCCTGTGGAACTCTCATTTTCACTTCCACCTCTTTTGATACTGCATTTCCTACTCTTAGCCTTTGTTTTCTGCCTTTTAAGAATTCTTCTGCCCAGAAAGTCATTTTGCACTCCAATAGTTTTCAACTTATTTAATACCATTTTATGGCTCACTGTATCAAATGCCTTAGAAAGATCTGGTGCTACAGTATCAACTTGCCTCCCTTGTCCAAATCATCCAAAATAATATGAATGTAGCCCACCTTCTTAAATTCAAACAAATATCTCTGCCTGAAGCAATTTGGATGATTTAAAAACCAGTTTCTTTCCTCACAGGCAATTTTGCCATAATTGCTTATCAATGTCTCCATGATTTTACCTACTACTGATGTCAAATTAATTGACCTGTTGTTCTAAACCCTGTTTATCGTCACCCCTCATTTATAAACTGGTACAAATATCGCTCATTTCCAGTTCACTCTCATAAAATAAAGTGGCAAGGTAAGGTATAATATCATGTCCTACTATTTTTAATACATCTGTAGTAATATTATCTAGGCTTACCCCTTTGCGCATTTTTAGATTTCTGAGTACCTTCTTAATTTCTATCTATTTTGAACTTTCTCATTTCTACTTATATCTAGACGTTCTTCTGATTTAGTCCTTAATAGTCTCATTAAACCAGTCACTCAATATCTCTACCATTTTCCAATCCCCAATAACTTCTTCTCCATTCTTATTTGCACTTGTCTGAGTACTTTTCCTTCCCCTGAGTTTTCTAACATAGTCATGTGCTAACCGCATGAAATTCTTATTATTCTATTTTGGGCTCACAATACTTTGTCTCTATGACTAGACTGTCCCTAAAATATTACAACATATGACATTATGAATTGAAAGTAAGGAAAATAAATTAGTTTCCTCATATTGAGCTCACCTATTGCTGAAATTAAGTGAACTGTAAATGTTGCTGCACCAAATTGCTTCAGAAAGTGAGAGAAAGGCACTGCCCAATTTAAATGATGATCAGTATGCAAACCTAGAAATTTCACACACACTATCTTATGAATGGACTGGCCTGCAAATTTTATGTCTTTGTGTATGGTGTTAATCTGTGTGATATAGTGAATTGAATATATTGGGTTTTATCAACATTTAATGACAAGCTGGTAGCTGCAAACGAATTATTAAGGCTAAAGACATAGTCTGAAATAATTTTAGTAGCGAAATGTGGAGTATTTTTAATTACTATACTTGTATCATCTGAAAATAGGACAAACTTTGAGTTTACAGATTTGACAGAGGGTAGATCATTTATATACATTAAAAACAATAGTGGCTCCAATACAAAACACTTAGGTACTACACATCTGATATATCCTCACTCAGAAAACAGAATCACACGATGCATCATTAAAATGTTCCAGTGAAACCTTCTGTTTTCTATTCAACAGATAAGAACCAAGCAATCTATTAACAATTCCATCTATAACATAATATTTTAACTTTTCTATCAGAATTTCATGATCAACAAAGTTCAATGCCTTAGACAAGACACAGAAAATTGCTACAGGCAGTAATTCATCACTTATTCTGTCTATAATATTGTAAGTTAATGCAAATATTGCTTGTTCGGTTGAATGGCCTTTTTTAAAACCAAATTTTGATTTGGTTAAAATATTTTTATTTTTAAGCTGTTGGTAAACTCTATTGTACATTGCTTTCTCAAAAAGTTTTGAGAAGGCTGTTAGTAATGAAATAGGACAATAATTTGATACAGCTGACTTATCCTCCTTTTTATAAAGTGGTTTAACTACAGCATATTTCAGCCTCTCTGGAAGATACCCTCAAATATAAATATATTAAACAACTTAATTTATTGCTATTTCTGTGGAGCATGGTTAAATTAATCTGCTGGAAATCCCATCATAGTCATTCGAGTATTTGCTCCAAAAAGACGTGAAAAATTATCTTTTTTTTTTTTTTTTTGAAGTGTCTAAATTTAAAGACATGGGAATCAAATTTTTCTTGTAAGCCTGTAGTGACAAAGTCCATAGCTTGAATCACTGGTCTACTGGTAGTCAGTTTATCAGCAACAGATGAAAAATGTTTATTAAATACATCAGCAATTCGGAAAGAATTTTGTTTGATATAAAAGCCTTCACTGATTGGATTTTTTTCCCTGTTTCCCTTTTTTACAATGTCCCATATTGTCTTAATTTTACTTTCATATGTTTGCAACACATAATTTTAGATTCTTTAATAATCTTTTACAGTATATTTTAGAACTGCTTGTTATGTGTTTTAATATTAGCACTGTGACTGTTCCTAAAGACATGAGACATGCATGATTTTCTAATGCCCACAGTTATCCATGGTTATGTTATTTTTGAGAATCATGACACTTTTTCATGGGAAAACAACTTTCAAACTAATTCAGGACAATACTACTAAAACTGTTGTATTTTTCATTGATATTTTTCATTGATATCTAATGCATTGTATACATTTTTCCAGTTTGTGGCATTGAAGCAATTACTAGATAGATAGATAGATAGATAGATATGTTCACTTTGATCCCATGTGAGAATAATCTCGGGGATGTGGAACAGTACATACACTTATTTGTAATGTCAATATTACTATATAATTGATAATGTTATTATATATTGACAACAAGTTAGCTACAACCCTTTAGTATAACCAATATCTCCTGTTATCTACAAATACAATCCTGAGTTAATTAATACTTATTATGTGGAACAGTATATACACTTGTTACCAGCATCTAATAATCAGTTATTTTCTTACAACCAGTAACCATGATAAGTTTCACTGTGATTTGCGACTACATAGCCTATTATATCATGTTAGTTGCTATTTATGTGGAACAGTACACACACTTATTAACAATATCAATTATATTACCAACAACTCATAAGCAGTCAATTACTTAACAACCTGTTAGTATGATAATTTTTCACAGCAGTTTTTTGAATGCATGCTATCCCATGTTAGTTACTATATATGAGTGGAATTTTGTAACCACAATAATTACTTAAATAAAATAGCTAACTGACTCATTATTAATTACTTGCCGAACTTTAAAACCATTACTCTTGAGCTAGTTCCTATTACACTACTGATGGTTAACAATTGGGCATCATGATCTAGAAGCCCATTAAAAGATGGTTTGATTGTATAGGTGAATTTTGAGGTGTCTAGGAAAACATTATCTATTGACGTGTAGCTATTCATTATTCTAGTGGGGAAATTAGCCACCAAAGTTAGATTGTATGATCTGACTAACAATTCTAACATGACTTTAGAACAAGTTATTAAAAAATATACATTTAAATCAGCACACAAAACTATGTTAGTTCAAGCTGGCTCAGAAAAGGAGTAAAGGTGCCTTAGGGTGCACTGTATACAGTCAGTACTACAAAATTTCATTATTGAAATTTTGCTGTGTAGCACAGACTTCAACATGTTCATATATTAATCCCTACAAAACTTTTAATTTCGGTGTCTAAAAACTCATTACTGCTTAAACTAACCTCTATTAGTACTCTCTGCCTAAAACTTAACTCTAATCGAAAAAAAATTGCTGCCCAAACACCTTTTACTACAGTGATCTGGGAAAGCTTCAAAACCCTGATATTCATTTTGAAATGCCCTGGATAATGTACATAATTTTACACACACACACACAGCAAGATAATGTTCAAAACAATAAGGTATCCTACGTTCATTCAAACAAAATGCCCCCCCCCCCCCGTACTAGGTACAACAAATTCTATGATTATTTGGCAAACTGAACAAAGGTCACGAATCATCAAACTGGAAGAGTTTCTCAGTACTTGAACGATGTGTGAGGTAATGGGCGGGTAGTAATGTTGATACATAATTGTTGCCTGACTTTGTGAATCCTGGAAGTGCCTACCATTCAGAGCAAAGAAATTCTAGCCAGGGAGAAAATGGAGGAGCTCACTGGGACTCCATGGAGGTAAGCTGGATCAGTGAAGAGGAGGAGGATGTCACTTATGTTGTGACACCGGTCCATTGGTTTAGCATTGGAACTGAACACTTGGTAGAATGATGGGTGCCAGAACATAAGGACTTCACAGAGGCAAATTTGCTGCTTGTAGCAGGAGATTGCCATTTGTAGCAGAGGGTAAGTATTCTATCTACATCTACATATATACTCTGCAATTCACAAAATTATGGGTGCCAGAGGGTGCTCAGCACCAAAGCTAATCTCTTTGTAGTGCATTCCAATCCCGAATGGTACGAGGGAAAAACGAATTCATATAAGAACAAGTGTGGCACCTTATTTCTCTCATCTTATCTTTCCTGCCTTTCTGACTCAAATAAGTTGGCGGACGAAGTATTTCACTACACTCATAAGTGAAAGTGGGTGTACGCATGTTTATCAGTAGGTTTAAATGAAAGGTGCGTCGTCTATCTACCCAAGACTCCCAACCCAGTCTACTAATCAGCTCTGTGTCGCTTTCATAAGGACTGTAGCAAGCGGCCACGAATCGAGCGGCTCTTCTCTGTACTTTCTCTATACCTTCAATCAACCCCTTATGAAACCGACCTCAAATGGCACAACAGTAGTCCAGATGTGGACGCACAAGAGATTTGTGTGCTATCTCCTTTGTTTGTTCATTACAATTTTTCAAGATTGGACCTAGGAATTGTAGCCTAGAATTAGATATAGGCTACCTACTAACGAATTTATGTGTAAGTCCCATTTCCTGTTCCTTTGTACTGTTACTCCCAAATATTTCATGGAATCGACCATATCAATAATTAAACTGTTTAGGTACTGCGTATTTCTGAGCAATTAGATTCTTTTTGTTAGTTATGCACATTGTCTTACACTTATTACAATTTAGTGTAAGTTGCCACTCAGCGCACTATGCCAAAATAACATCCAGATCACGCTGAATTTCTAAGCAATCGGCCAAATTCCTAACTTCTCTATAAATAATCGCATCATCAGCAAACAATCTAAAAAGGCTTTTCCCTTTGTCTCCGAGATCGTTTATAAAAATTAAGAAAAGATGTGGTCCTATTACACTTCCTTGAGGTACACCCGATGTAACATCTAGATTAGAAGAACTTTCTCCTTCAACGACGACATACTGCGACCGATCAATCAGAAAATCCTTGATCCATTCACAAAGCTGATCCGATATACCGTACGCTCGAAGCTTCGCTAAAAGGCGGTTGTGTGGCACAGAGTCAAAGGCTTCTTGAAAATCTAAAAAGAAAATTGCATCTACTTGCGAACTTATATCAATAACTTTCATTATGTCGTGTGTAAATAGGGCCAGCTGTGTTTCACATGATCTTTTCTTCCGAAATCCGTATTATTTGTTGTAAGCAATTTATTTTCATCTAGAAAATTCATAATGTTAGAGCATATTATATGCTCCATAACTCTACTACACAGATGTTATAGATATGGAACGGTAGTTTCCAGGATAACTTCGATCTCCTTTCTTGAAAATCGGAGTAACTTTCGCATTTTCCAGTCTGAAGATACTTTTCGCTCTTCGACGCTCCAGACGCATAGATACACTTTTTCGCGTGCTGTGAAAACAACTGCAAGTTGACTGCGATGGGTAACTCCGACATCAGTGGGAAGTTACGCCGTACATACACTCATTCAATTGTCCACAACACCAGTTAAATATCCATACCATACACGCTTTCTCACTGATTGTATGTGTTTCAAGTTCATGATAATTTGTTGTACAAAAAGATTCGTGGCATTTAATTACAGGTTAAACTTTTTAAATAAATCTGTTATCAATTGTATTGCAATTAATTTGATCATAGTTATTTATTACTATTATATCTCGTTAAAAATTATTCAATCTGTAGTGACCTGTGAAGAACTCAGTCGGCCGAGTGGAGACATGGCCGAGGTTCGATGAGAGGACTGAGCAATTGGGTAAGGATCGGGCACAGGAGTCGATCTGGAATCGGATTGAGATATTCGTGGTAGGATAAACGGGGTGAAATCACTTCGTAGACATGTCTAATATACACTCTTTACTGAAACGACACAGCGCGAAAATTGTGCTGAACAGGATATACAAGTTATACAGATAACAATGACTGCTGAATACACTCTTGCTATATCTTCCAACGATACTGCTATGACATACTAAGAATAGATGATTATAACTGCATAAGTATGACTTTTACTGTGAGAACGGCAAGCGCGTCTGTGGCTGTTGACCCTAGCTATACTTGTAGACAGCTCCCTATCCATCTGTCCTACTTGGCCCGACCATTGCGGACTTTTTACTAGCTCTCAGCGCTCCAAATGGCCGGTCGACGCCTCTGTATGGTTTCTTAATATACAAACTTGCCGTCCTCGTTTCATACTTAAGAAACATGTAGCTTGAATAACTAGGGTAACTAGTCGAGTGAGTCCATCGATAAAGCACGGCGTATCAGCGGTCATAAACTCTGCTGCCATTGTCAAGTGACTGCAGCCGGTACCAACATCTGAGCATTTTACTGCCAGCGACGAAGGCGCTGGTTGATCTAATGGACGGGTACCTGGAGCCCTTTTTTGTGACATCTGCTCCTGTGGTTGCTTGATGGTTGTTCTATCAGTTGCGTTGTGTTGTTACCTTTACTGATGCTCGCCTCGATGTCTTCCTAGGTGGTTGAAGGCGAATGATACTGCCTGCGCAGTAGCGCTCGTTACCATCTCCGGTTTCAATTTGACAGTGTCGGTAGTTAATTTCACCAGCTTCGCCAGTTCAATGGCCGGCATGTCCGACGACGACGGGAGCTCAGCCGTAGGCGTTGGCTGTATTAGAGAAGAGGTACTTGTCACCCTCATTGGCGACATCTGTCCCTAATGTCGTTGTTGTTGGTGAATTGTCAGCTTCATTTGATGTTGGCTTTACTGGTGTTCTTCCATTATTATTAAATGGCGGTTGAGGGCAAGCGCGACTGCTTGTGTAGTAGCGATTGCCACCATCTCTATTATTTTCTTGATCTCGTCAGCCATCGCGTGTCCGGGTTGTAGAGCCGCAAAGTCCACGCTACGTCATCCTTTTTCCGATCTGCCAATGGCTACTGACGGGAAGCTTTTCAATTTGTGGAAGCCGTTAGCTGCTGGTAGGTCCCTTTGATTGCTGGCGCGCGATAGAGAAATGTACATTCTAGAAATCCTGCTGCGGTATCATTTTCTGGATCAGTGGGCTTTACTTAATTGAAATTCAGTATCTTGGTTGTTTGCAGATGACATAATGCTATATAACAGGATCAAAGCGGTTTAGGATTGTAAAGAGTTGCAGGGTGATCTGGACAGGATATCTAGTTGGGTTGGTAAACATGGGATGAAGATAAATGCAAAGAAGAGTCAGCTTATAAGATACACAAATAAAAAACTAAAGGTTTATTATGATTATAAGGTGGGGAAAGAATTGATTATTGAAGACTTGAAATGTAAATATCTTGGCATTACATTTGATAACAAGATTAACTGGACAGATCACATTGAACAGGTAGTAGGAAAAGGTTTCAAAATCCTGAATTTGTTGAAGCGGGTAATGAGGGGATGTGCGAGAGAAGTAAAGGAATTTGGTTACAAAACTTTAGTCACACCATTGCTTGAATATGGTAGTGTAGTATGGGACCCACATTTTGAGTATCAAATACAGGAGTTGGAGAAGGTGCAAAGAAGGGCTGCTAGATTTCTTTCTGGAAATTATAGCAGAACGAAATCAGTAACAGATATAATAATAGAACTAGAATGGGACTCATTGGAAGACAGAAGGAGGGCGAAGAGGGTCCTGGGAGTGTACAAGGCGTATATTGGTGATTAGGCAAGGAAAGATATTGGTGTAAGAATTGAAAGTAATGCCTGGAAGGGAAAAGATGACCATGACCACAAGCTGGCACTCGATTTCAGGCACAAGGGCGTAGGAAGATTCTCTATTTTAGGTAAGGGTGTCAGGGATTGGAATAAGTTACCAACAGAATTTATGAATAATTTGCCAAAAACGTTGAAAGAATTTAAAGTAAAAACTTTTAAAGGGTGGTCGGTGCATGGGTTTTTAGGGAAATTGCCACCGCAGCATGCACTCCATTGCAATTTAATTTAATTTTTAAAAAAATGATCCGAGATCCGGATTTCGACAGCTTCAGAGAAAATGCTGTCCCAATAATCTCTCATACACTCGAGAATTCTTGTAGCCATGAAGTCACAACCATATCCCTTGTCAATACTGTGCTCAGCAACCACTGACTTGTCAATCTGGCCTAGGCGGATGTTGCGTGCATGTTCAGTGCTCCTTTGGTTAATACATTGTGTTATTTGTCCGATGTACGCCTTTCCGCTTTCGCAAGGAATGCGATGTACGGCATGTGCTCGCAACGCAATATTTTCCTTGGGCGACCGCAGCATGATCTTAATTTTGGCCGGTGGTCGGAAAATGGTGTTAATGCCACAGTTATGTAAAATTTTACTAATCTTAGTAGTAGTCGTTCCCACATACGGAAGACAGGCGAAGTGGCACGGGTCTTCCTGCTTCTGTATTTTCCTCCTTCCCGCTCGTCAGCAAACTGAATTTATTAACGCCTCGTTGTAACCGTTCTTGCGGAAAGTTTCCTGTAGATGACACATTTCCACTTGCATACTATTCTTATTACATAGAGCTCGTGCTCTGTGTGCCAAGGTTTGCAGTACCGATCTTCGTTGGGCCGGGTGGTGGTGGCTGCGTGCGTTGAGGTAGAGGATTGTATGAGTCGGTATTCCATATGCAGAATGACCTATGGTGCCGTTCACCTTCTTTTCTATCAAAATATCTAAAAATGGGAGGTGATCATCCTTCTCCATCTCTATTCTAAAATTAATGTTTTCATTAATCCCATTGAGATGTTTTAAAAATTCTTGTGGACTGTCGATCCCATGCGGCCGTACAACGAATGTATCGTCAACGTAACGATAGAATGAAACAGGCTGGCTGTTTTTGAGTACTTGCTAGTGCATGTTCTTCGAAGTGTTCCATATAAAAATTGGCTATTGCCGGAGAAAGGGGTAAGCTCATAGCTACCCCATCAACCTTTTCATAATACTCCTCATCGAACTGGAAGTCAGTAGACTGGAGCACGTGACGGAAAAGTTCCATTTCTTTGGAAGCAAAGTGTTTCGCCAGCAATGCCAATGGTCCACTATCGGTACATTTGTAAAAAATGACTCTACATCAAAGCTGACCATGACATTATGTGTTTCCAATCGAAGACCTTTCAATATGCTGATGAACTCCGTAAAGTGTAAAGTTCATCACATGGTGGGAACATTTTCCCACAAGTGGCAACAGTTTACTTGCCCGATATTTTGCTAATTAGTACATTGCAGAGCCTACAGCACACACGATCGGACGTGAGGGAGTACCATCCTTATGTATCTTTGGCAGCCCATACAATCTAGGTGTAACCGGAGCTCATGGCTGGAGTCACTTGCTTATTTCGGCATCTATTTCTGAATCTTTCAGCAGCTTTATTGTGTTTCTCGTCAATGCAGGGGTCAGATCATTGGTAAGTTGCCTATAGACGTCGCCATTTAACATCAGTGACAGCTTCTGTTTGCATGAATCCGAGCTGAGGGTGACGGTCGAATTTCCTTTGCCTGCTGGAAGGATAATGATGTCAAGCATTCGAGCATTCGAAGAGCACTGCGTTCAGATTTAGTAATATTTGTCTTGGGTGGTTTAGCCCTGCATAATAGATTATTCTCACCTGGGATCAAAGTAAACATATATATCTATAATATCCTAAAAGATTCCCTCCTAATTTCCTCAGCGGCGTCAGATGGAAGATCCCTGATGGCCCTTGTGGGAATCCCTTTCGGAACTGGTGTGAATTTGAGCCCTTTGGATAACACACATACCGCTGCGTCATCAAGTTTTTTTTATTATTTTTTTTTCCAGAGAGATTTATTACACTTCTAAGTTCAGGTAATAACAGACTGGTTCCATGAAAGTTTTCATAATTGGCGCATTTGCGGGCCTTCGCTCACCGAAGGTGTATCATGCGTATTAATATTAGAGCTTTTATCAAAATATTAATCTCGACAATCGCCTCCTGTCTTGAGATGGACCTCGTAATTTGGAGACTTTTTTTTTTAAACTCTACTGTTGTTTGAATGGCGGTAATTTGAAAAAAGTTGGCATGAGATTTCCGTCGACCTCCCTTCCCCCCCCCCCCCCCGAATGAGTTCACGTAATGGACGCCCCCATAATGATTTCCCAGTTCTTTCCACAAACACCAGACACATACATGATTTGGTGGCCTGACACTCATGTACAGTCTTTGACATTATTTCTGGCCGCCGGTGAAAAAATTCTATCACTCTTATTTTGCACAATCTGGCATCAATGTCATCCCAGGGAACAGGAACGCAATACTGGCTCCGCCTCCTCGCAATTTCATTGGTGGATATTTTATTCAGAGCCATCTATACTGCAGATTTTTCATTTCCTTAAGTCAATGCAGGAAACAATTGGCCAACAGGTAGGAATTAAGCTCCTTCCACTGACGATTCTTATTGGCTGAACAGTTCATCATCCTACCATTACATTTCTATAATACTTTACCAAAATTCAGATCTTGAAACGTTTGCCAAAAGTTCTAATTAACGGGATTGCATTAAAGTGAGGCAGGAAACAGGCTCAATGCTGTATATTACTACGGTTGATTAGCATAAAACTATAACGATAAGATTGTTATACTCATTTTTATAATTCCTTCGGATAATATTTCACTCATATATCTGGTCAGTCCACAAACCAAGGGATAATCATGTTCCATGAGGTAGAATTTTTAGTACTACGAAACTACAGAAACAAGAAATTATTTCGGAAGTGTCTCTCTCCAAGATGGATTGAACGAAACAGTCTTCCTACGCTGCGTTGTATACGCCTATTCGAGGAAAGTAACTCCGAGCTTGCAGTGGTCCTATGGTTAGCGTTCTGGGTTGCTGAGCGAGCGGTTCCGAGTTCAAATCCAAGTAGTTCTTATTATTTTTTTTTTTAATTTAGAAATCTATCTTTACTTGTATTTTATTTTTAAGCGTACCGAAACTGCACATTGCTTATTAGTATAAGGTATCCATGATTCTTTCCTAACTGCGTCAGGAAATAAGATAAACATCTGCGAAACTACCCAATGTTTCGTAACTAATAGCCGACGTAAGCATGAAAGATTTGCGGCAGCAGAACTGACGAAAATCTACACGGGTTTCAAGCCGCGCCGAAATCATATCATCTGTCCCTTTTCAAACGACACACATGTTTCCAATATATTTATTTCACAGTAGAACGATCATCGCGTTTCAAAAAGAAATAATTTACAAGAGGAATTATTGCTCTCTTTGTAGGTGGACGATAATGATTATGCACTATATAAATAAATGAGAGTTAATCGCGCAGAACTAAATATTAGCACCGCAACAAATTAAACAACTAGTGTCACTAAAAAATTTACAACCAGATTATTATCGTAGGACAAAAATAAATTCTTTTATAACTGGTGTAAGTAATTAAAGTTAATTGAGAATCGGGCTTAAAGACAGGGATTTCTTAAATGACCGTTTTTCCCGTTTTCTACAATGCTGTTAGTTGTTGACACTATTACTTCATGATCTTTACGGCATTGGGATCTATTAAATACTGGGTCTAAATGCTCATTACTTAACAAGGCGTGAAATTACCTGCGTTATTCTTTGTTTGGAATAACATAAATAAATACAAGCATTTGGCGAATGAGGATGTCGCCGTTCGCGTGATTGTTCTTTAGTCTCCGGTATAAAGTGGAACGCTCAAGTTTTGTCACCCGTCATAATCGACTCCATAATCGCCTAGGTCTCAAGGATTCAAACAAACACAGTCTACCGGTAAAGTAAGGTTGATGATGTCTAAAGACCGGAAGACCGAGCGTGGCGTGTGAGCGGTAACGTTCTGGCTCCAGGCAAATGCTGGGACGATTCTTAAAGAAGGCCATGGCCGTTCCCTACTGTAATAACTTCAACATCGATGAAACGTAAAGCAATAAACAAAAAAAAATAAGGATAGGGAGAAGGTATTGTTAATCGATTTCAAGCCAGCTGCGACCATCCTCAATAAATTTAAAAATTCTTATGATTTTACGCCTCGTCGACATAGAGGTGATTTTTGGCTGGATAGGAGTAGTGGCAAGGATTTCGGCCATGCCCTTGTAAAGAACCTATTCCGGTATTCATATGGAGTGATTTGGGTAAACCTTGGAAACCACAAATATGCATGGCCGTACTTGGATTCGAACCATTGTCATTTACAGCAACGACCAAACGTGTGTTCCGAAATGTTAATGATGTAGAAAAATAGATATTGGTTCAACCTCTAAAACTGTAAATAAATTAATTTGATTCTTAGCTATGAATGCTTGGGAGACGTTACTTTGTGTATTGCCCTCATGCAGTTAACATGGATTCCCACCGTATTTTCAATTGCCAGCTGTAATGCGCAGGGTGTTAATGCGAAATTTGATTCCTTTCTGAATATATTTCTAACACTTTTTGAAGGTAGTTTCAAAAAAAAAAGGAAAATTCTCAACACTCCAAACAATGAACTGGGCATGGGATGGATAACAAAGGGTATTAGAATCTCTAGTAAAACAAAGAGGGACCTTTATTTAAAAATGAGAGAATCAGATAACTATGCGCTGAAAGTTCACTATAAACTTTATTCTAAAATACTAAGAAATGTAATAAGGAAGGCCAAGAACAAGTACATATCGGCGAAAATAGAAAATTCAGACAATAAAATGAGAACAATATGGAATATAATAAAGACTGAAACAGGAAAAACTGTAAATCACTCTAAAGACATAAAAATAGAACAAAATGGACATGTATATAGCGAAGTAGGGGAGGTTTGTGAAATATTTAACAAACATTTTACGTCAGTAGTAGATAAATTAGGCATAGAAAAGCAATCCCCACATAGTGCTCTAAGGCTTCTTGAGACTGCTTTCCCAAATAGCTTTGTGGAGATGAAATTGCCACCAGTAACAGTCTCAGAAATAAATAAACTCATTAAACAATTAAAACCTAAAAATTCTTCCAGCTATGACAATATTTCAAGTAAATTACTGAAAAGATGTTCAGACTGTATCAGTAATGTACTTGCTCACATTTGTAATGAATCCTTAATACAAGGTGTTTTTCCCGATAGACTAAAATATGCTGTTGTAAAACCATTATTTAAAAAAGGAGACGTAACATGTGTAGACAACTATCGTCCCATTTCATTACTTTCAACATTCTCAAAGGTTTTTGAAAAAGTCATGTATAGTAGAGTAATAAAACATGTTTCACACTATAATATCCTAACTAATTCACAATTTGGGTTCAAAAAAGGATCATCCATAGAAATGGCTATATATTCATTTTTAAATAACACATTTGAGGAACTGAATAATAAAATGAATCCTGTAGGAATATTTTGTGATCTTGCAAAAGCATTTGACTGTGTAAATCATGAATTACTTTTTAAAAAAATGGAATACTATGGTATTTTTGGGACTGCAGGTAAATGGTTTAAATCATACATTGAAAGCCGAATGCAAAAAGTTTCAATTTTTGATTCTAAAATAAGTAAAGATGCTTCATCAGACTGGGAGAAAATAAAACATGGAATTCCACAAGGCTCTGTCTTAGGTCCCCTCCTCTTTCTGTTATACATCAATGACCTTCCTGGAAATTTATCCGACAAAGTTAAGAGTGTTTTATTTGCAGATGACACTAACCTGACTGTGCGTAAAACACCAAACAGTACTATAGAATTTAATGTAAATGAAGTACTTAGAGTAGTAGCAAATTGGTTTAAGGCAAATTCATTAAAATTAAATTTTGAAAAAACACATTATATTAGGTTTAAAACAAAAAACTATGCACAGCCAGATATATGTATAAACTATAAAAACAACAAAATCTTAGAAACAGAGAGTATAAAATTTCTTGGTATTAAAATAGATCAGAAACTCTGTTGGCATGATCATATCACTACACTACTGGCAAAGTTAAGTAGTGCCACCTTCGCAATACGAACACTTTCTCTAACAGCAGATCTAGAATTAATGAAACAGGTGTACTCCTCATATTTTCATTCAGTAATGTCATATGGCATAATGTTTTGGGGAAACTCTTCACAAAGTAAAAAAGTTTTCATAGCACAGAAAAGAGCTATTAGGTTTCTGTGTAGGGTAAAACCAAGAACTTCTTGCAGACAACTCTTTAAGAAACTCAATATTCTTACAATGTATTCTCAGTATATATATTCTCTCATGAGCTTTGTCATAGAAAATTTTAACCTGTTTACACCTAATTCACAGGTACACAGTTTCAATACAAGAAACAGAAATAACTTGCATAAAACACAAACATCTCTGTCATTAGTACAAAGAGGAGTTAATTATTCTGGGATACATCTGTTTAATAAACTACCTAATCGTATAAAACAGCTTTCAGATAATAAAGATGTATTCAAACAAAAACTTAGAGATTATCTTATTGGCAACTCCTTCTACTCCATTCAAGAATTTGAAGAAAATAATTAATTGTACTCATTATGACGTTAGCAAAACTCAGTTGCAAAAATGTATGTTTATTATTATTTCTTGTATTTGTAAAATATGTATATATATATATATATTTACTATGATATGACTCATATTATGTGTATATGTATCAACAATGACATGTTTCACATCCCAGAGGTACTTCCTCAGCAGGGATCCATGGAACAAGATTGATAATAAATAAATAAATAAAGATCCTAAAGGGCCCGCACAACAGGCATAGCGTTATGTAGCCCTGTGACACATATTGGACAATACACACCTCTACTCCATTCGGTCTCAAGGACTCCTAAGCAAATATATTACGAATCTCAGTAAAGTTTGTAACCACAAAATCTGTCCATTGCTTTTAAATGGAACGCATGCTGCGTAGAATTTGCAATCAGATACTGCAAGAAGGAAATTTCTTCTTCGTCACTACTGCGATGTTATCTGGAAATGAGGTTCTTAAAATGCACACACACTCACAGAAGGTTTTAATGCCCCGTATAATTTATCGTACCGCATTTCCGGTAGCGAGAAGTTATTTTTGTAATGCGCTGTAATTAGTATATGTAACATTCTAAAAGCACGCCACAGTGTACCAACTTCTACACAATCACGACCACACCTAACTTCAGAAAATAACACTTTTCGAAGAAATTGGTTTTCTCATAGAGATCTAGCTGATGCGTTATGAGTGCGTTATGAAACGTTCATTGAGCTTCACAGTGCGTGCAATCCTTTCCAATCAGTCACAAAATCAGCCTTAGGCTTGGATAACCCAAATCAAATTTGACAAATACAATTGAAGTTACAATTCCGGCGTATAGATGAATTAACTAAAATAAGTATGCTAATACTGAATATGACGAACGTAAACTTTCTATTTATTTATCACAGTTTACAAATTCTTTTCGAAAGGATAATTTTACTTTACTTAAAAAACCAACAAAGCAGTTTTATGGTTTCCATAATTAAACTGTTTATTATTCTGGTAAGCGTTAAATAAAGATATTAGTTAGAATCATTTTGTTGCCAGTGTTCCGAACTAAACACTGTGAATGTGATATCAATTCACTTTCTGGATGCTAAGGAAATTGTGTTTAATACTGAAAGTTGCAGCAAAGAATTATCTGCAGGTGGTTTGAACCTGAAGACTGATGACAGAATTAGTGATATCAGCAGTCATTCTTTCTCTGGATACGTAAATTGGACATGTGCATGTGATGTTCAGAAAGGAATCTAATTTAATGTAATGCAATATTTCTAGTAGTTCTTCTGTGTTAAAATCGTCCTTAAACGAGGATGCGTGTAATGTTACTTATGGAGTCTGTATTTTAAACCTGTCTTACGTTTATCAGGTAATATTATTTGTGTTTTAAAGATTCCGATTTTTCAGACACCAGAAAAATTGCAAGTTAAACGGTCATCAAGTCAATATAACTAGCCACTAGGATAATTAACTTTTTCAACTATTATGACAGGATTATTTTAAATGAGAATGTTTAGGGTGCGTTTTAATTTACTTTTATTCCATAAACACGAAGATTACTTAAATTTCAGAATTATTGAGTGAAGCTAAGCAAATTAATAAAGTAGAAAGTGTTCACAATATGTATTAGAAGTTGTTGAGAATATTGTCAAATCAAGATAGCGTACAAAACACTCGAAAAGAACACCACCAATCCTATTACAAGTTGGCGAAATATTAAAAATATTGTAATGTAATAAAAGAACTTTGTATTCGGAATAGACAAAGGTCCCTAGATAGTAAAAACAGTATGGGGCTAAGCAACTTGTGGAAGTGAATCTCGAACTTCAGCGACGCAAGAAAATTATAGCTACAGAATGATACTGAATTTTAGATAGACATAAAAACTACTAAATGAATATGTTCTGGAACTGGTAACTGGGAAAAAAAGGTTTGTTAAAGTGTCTCACACAAAGCAGATACGAGACGATTGTTGACATTTTAACACCTGCGGGATTTGTTATTGGTTAGTGGAGGGTGCTGCCGTAGGTAAGCATTGTAGAGGAAGACAAAGACTAGACTGTATGAACCAAATAAAAATTGCTGAGGTGAGTGTTACAGAGTGTGGGGTGAGCGGTAACGCTCTGGCCTCGTATTCGGGAGGATGCGGGTTCGAACCCTATCTGGCCTTCCAGATTTGGGTTTTCTACGGTTTTGCCAAATCACTCCACAATTCAGAATTGCTTGGCCAAATTCATCCCCGTTCCTAGCCCCCCGCCCCCACTCCTTTCCCTCCTCTAATGACTTCAACATCAATTTTTTTTAATGTGAATGTTGATAAGTAACATGGTATGTAGTGATTTATACTGATTTAGGAACATTTACATTTTTTTCTAGAGCCAAATGATTTAGATTACCACTAAAGTATTTTACATAATCTCTTGAAGTTTTAAGTGACAGGTAGCTTCTGAATAACCGTAGTATCCATAAGCTTTTAACTTTGTAAATAACTTCGGAAAAATATAAATCAGCTGGACATCATAGTTCGTACCCATAGATTAAAGCGCATTACAATAAGCAAATAATGTTTGCGTTTGTCTAAAGCAGGGGTGGCCAACCCGCGGCCCGCCGTTGATCGATATGCGGACCGTGGTGCTGGATCGTTGTATAGATAAACTTTAACTTTCAACGGTAATATCAGACATTACAACACGAGCACCACTCCTTTCGACTTCAACGCATTAAAATAACAATATTTTTAATACACATTAAATTTGTATGTTTCATTTTTAATTATTTCTTTCCTCCATAAAAACATTCAAGTATTTTTAGCCAAGAAAGTAATAAGTGCAGCCCGATTGAAAATTTTATTTCTAAAATTTGTCCCGGCTGCTGAAAAGGTTGGCCACCACTGGTCTAAAGCGTTGGACGCGCAGTGCGAGGCAACTTGCGGCGCACGGCTCTGTTTGAAACATGTGTTACAAAATTATGGGATCGGTGCAATGCACGATGCGATCAACGCAAACCGTAGCACACAAGTCACGACGAAATGAGCAGATTGCTGCCGTTGCGTTTATTGTGGTTAATTTGTGTACACAAAAACGGAAGGAAAAGCTGCGCCACGATGGAGGGTGAAAAATCTTTACCAGCATGGTTATAAATCCAGAAACAAACTTTTGACGGATTATAGCTATCGAAGAAGAAATAAACTTCTTGAATATGGCCACTGAACACTTTGAGTCTATGAGCCTATAGACGAAAAGAAAGACACATACATATATGTGACATGACATAACCGTCAAAGAAAGGTTACTTGTTACATTAATGTTTTTAGCAAGTCTAATGATTCATACACAAGTTTGCAATATTTGTTCTGCATGTCGAAACAGACAATATCAGTAATTGGTTCAGAATAGTGTGATGCGATAATGGAAGTATTAAAAAGTTATATTAAGGTTAGTACAAAAACATATTCTTGATAATTAGATAGCTATTCCTGTACTAAGATACCAGTACGGAAGACCATGTGTTTGTTACATCGGTTTATCCGTGCGCGTTAAGGCGGTGTATTCATCCGCAGAGGTCTAAAATTTGACCCGCGATTTTTTCCCTATTTGTATTCTTTATTGCTATTCGATTTTGTGGCATTAAAAATTTGTTTTGAAACAAATTCTCCAAATTATTTATTTTCCTTTGACAAATACGTAAATGTTTGGATGATATAAATAATAAAAACATTTGAAACAAAAATTACGTGCATTCCAGGAAAATTTTATGAAGGATATACTTCCACAGCCACATAAAGTGTTTTTTATTGATGTAGGAAAGAGTTCATTAACATTTGTAAATTCCGGCCTTACCTTCGTTAATTTAGAACCATACCGGGCATATTTTACCGTGTCATAAAATATAGCCGCTCGCAAAATGTGGTGAATAATTGAACATTTCACGATTATCATGCAATTGAAGCCTTTTTATTAGTATTTTTCCTGATAATAGAAATACACATCAGATGGCTGACATAAATGCGTACATTTGGGTGGTATCACTTTTAATGTGCAAGTAACATTTCCGTTTTCATTTGAGAAGGCTTGATCATAAGCCGTTGTATAATTGTTGTTGGTTGATTCGTGTAGTGGACACGTTGATACGACGGTCTATGATCAAATCTTATTTGTGAAATATTCAATTATTCACCACATTTTGCGAGCGCCTATATTTTATGACATGATAAAATATTTCTGGTATAGGTCGCAATTGACGGAGGAAAGGGCGAAATTTAGAAATGTTAATAAAATCTTCTCTCCTACATCAATAATAAATACTGTATGTGGCTGCGGAAGAATATCCTTCATAAAATGTTCCTGGAGTGGGCGTAATTTTTTTGGTTTTGATGATTTATATCATCCAAACATTTGCGTATTTCTCAAAGGAAAATAAATAAATTCTAGAATTTGTTTCAAAACAAATTTATAATGCTACAAGATCGAATAACAATTAAAAAAAAGACAAATGAAAATAAATTCGTGGGTCGTGGGATCAAACTTTAACTCTGCTACAGATGAATGCCTGAACGCTCATGGCTAAACAGACGTTATGTAGGAATGGTGTTCCGTACTGGTACAAATCATTTAGACACAATTTTTACACTTTTTAAACGCCTATTTCTCCTAAGCGGAGGCCCGCCAGGCAGAAGTGCTTTAGGGTGAGAAACCAGAGATGACGTATTTTTTATCAGACTTGTTCGTTCTACGATCGCGATTTTCACACTGAAGACCTCTCCTAGTACGACATAAATTCAGTTAATTTCAGGGGTTGTAATTAGTAGGGATTGGTTTTGGGGGTGTAACAGTGTGCTTAGAGTTCATTCCTGTATACGATAAGTTGGAGGAATGCATCAAACCAAATGAGGGGGTTACAGGGAAAAATTGGCAAAACTGCAAGGAAACAACTGACATTACGCTTTCAAGAGAAATCCGAGATCTCTTTAAACTCTTGCACGTGACTCCGTTTCCATGATGAAGCGCTGAGCCTTGTTTGCACAGTGATAAAGGATCGCTTGTTTGCGAAGCGTTACAGGGAACATAGCTAATTAAATCTGCCAGGGTAGGCAATAAAATGCAAATACGTCCGTGTCGGCTGCTTGGAGCCTGCAGTCAAGTCCTTTGTTCCCCGCCTCGCAGGTGTCTGTTGCCTGTGATTACAGCTGAGGCGGAATCACTCATCTCCGGAACTAGAGGCAGTTCGAATCAGCAACCAGTCGTGTAAGCTCCATTTTTATAGACGCGCACGGCTGATTACCTTGACAACAAATGACACAGTTATGGCTACCATTAAGTCCGATGAAGCTTATGCCCAGCGGCGGTTTCTGTAGACATCTGACTCAATGCTGGTGGTGTAATGTGTACAGGCCCGCCGCTAGCTGTTTCAGCGCCCGCGTGCAATACCGATTATGCCGCCCCTGTCTAACTATAGCCAGTGGTGGATTTAGGAAATTTCCGAACCGGGTCAAAAAACTGTGAGATTGCCGCCCCTTTGAACATTGTTTGCCGCCCCCATTGTTACCATTCCAAGTGTCGCCGGCCGCCCGAAGCAGCTGTTGAGCTAAAAAAAAAATGTGCCGCCCGCGTGCGGTGCACGCATTGCACGCCCGCTTACGGCGGCCCTGAATGTGTAGCAACTTACGTACAAATGATAAGTTTTCCACGGACTTGAGCCTAAACTGAAGCACCGATTTTTAGTAATGATCGTCTGCTCCCTTCTACACAATGTTACTAATTCTTCCCCCAATGTCCATCCAGGCTTCATCGGTAACGTACGGCCATCCTCATTTGGGTTTTCTACTGTTTCCCCAAATAAATCCATGGCCGAATTCTTTGCCGTTTCTTGCCTCCAGTCTTTTCCCGTCTCTAATGATATCGCTGTCGACGAGGCGTTATGTCAGAAGTAAAAGAAAAAGACTCACTTTTAGTGGCAGGTGAACTCAATTGTATTCAGTCAAGCAGAGTGGCTGACTGGACGGTCCAGAAATTCAAATCTGAGAACGTTTCACATCATCTTCTCCGGAATTGTGGTACTTTAAGAACTAGTGTGTATCCACAAGCATTGAATACTAGTGTGTGTTTGGCTCTCTCCCGCGGGTCGTGTGGTCCACTTGTGGTGATGATCGATGTGGGGCCTTGTTCACGCAGCTGCGGTCGACAGCGCACCACCATTAATTACCTCCCGCTAGCGGGGGAGCGGCACCAGACAATGACGGTCTCAGCTACTACTCCACAAAGGATCCAACAACAAATTGCACAACATTTACATAATCGGAGCCAAATCTGTTTGCTCCTGTATCATGGGAAAACTACTGGCCAAATTTTGATGGTGTTTCCACAGCTTAATAGCTTGTAACTAAATCTGCCCCCGGAGAGCAATTAACCTCAAACTTTTCTAGCGTCATTTTTTTTTTCTTCTTTGCAAGTTCCTTTGTTCTGGCATGTCTTTAGTAAGGGAATAGCTTATGAATAATATGACCTTGTACGATAACTCTTGGTTTTGTTAGTTCGTTTGTGTCGAGGGTACTCCAAGGAAAAGAAGTAGTTAATGTGATACTTCTTTCCTTATTTTCATAAAAGTTCCTAATCTTTCATCGAGTTCATAATTACTTAACTCCAATTCCTCAATAGTTTTGGTACTTTTCTTCAATTTGATAGCCATGTAGCCTCTCTGCAGTAGCGTTAAACATTTCCTAATCGTCTTCATTACGTCCGAGGCAGCACTGCCCCTTCCCCGCGAGGCTAGCAGACCACCCGGCTAACTGAGCGTAGTTCATACTTGTGTGTTTATCTCCGCCCGCCTCAGCCAGCAAAACCAATACAAATTCTTAAACAAAATGTTCTTACGCAGAGCCAGGAAACGTAAAATTCATGTGTTTCCACCCTAATCTCGTTCTCCTGGTGGGTCTTCTTCGTTTATGAAAAATCGAGAGTTAAAATTTTTAAAATTGTACATGCTTAATGACTACCATTAGAGAAATCATTTAAATAGCAACGAATGAATAGTTTCCCGCTTCTCGTCCGATAGGTGCTAGGTTCAATCTCTGAACATGAATTTTTTTTTCTGGGTGCATTCTTTCTTGCTACTATTCGCTATTTAGTTTCACAGAAATTCAATAGGTGTAGAGGGTGCGAAGGAGACCAGCAAGATTTGTCTGTAGGCATTACCACAGAACGCAATCAGTAACTGATATGATAAAAGATGTGGGTTGGGAGTCATTGAAAGACAGACGGCAGCTGGACAGGGTATTTGGACTGTACAAGGCCTATAATGGTCATGACGCATGCTTGGATATTGTTAGAAGGATTAAGAGGTATACATGGAAGTCAGAGCTGACCATAACCATAAACTGGTCCAGGATTTCAGGCGAAACGGAGTGCGGAAATTTTTCTTTTGTATGTTACGGAATCTGGGTCGGGAATCAAATACCGAGGGAAACGATGGAAAATTTACCAAAAATACAGAAGGAGTTAAAAGTTTGAATTCGTAAAGGGCAAAAGTAGGTTGGTGGTGAAAAATCATTTAATGGAAAGGTGGAAGAGTAAGGTCATGGCCACCGCAGCATGTGCTCCATCGCAACTGAGATTAAATTAAACTTCGGCTTTTAATAATAACAGACTTTCCATTTTGCTCATTGGAGTGGTTCTGAATTATTCCATCTAGCAGGGGGAAAACTTCTTATATGACATTTCTTTAGTGCTAATCCTTTGTTAGACATCTGTTAACGTGTCCTCTTTAAGTTGTTTTTGCTGTTCAGAATTAACAAGCGTGTTAGCTGGGGTCAAAAGCTTGTTATTATTATAAACTTACTTGTGTCTATTGTCGCATCTATATATTTACCATGTGAAGGTAACTTTCTTCGGTTCTGAAGTTTATAAAATACTCAAAATCATAATGACGCAAGCCTACCAGTACTGATCCTCAAAATGAAGTCATTGCAATTGCGATTTTTGCATTTATTTTGAAACAAATATCAGTCACATTATGATAAGGAAAAAATAAGTCCTTTCTCAAACACGATTAGACGTTGTTGGATGTTGGAGAAGAATTAGGATTAGTAAATGAAAGAAGACCTAGAGCATAAGCGAATGAAGAAGTTTTCATTTTTTGGTATTCGACTCAGTGACAGGAGCAAATTATTGTAGTGGCATATAAGAAACAATTTATCTACAATAGTAAAATAATATAAAGCGGAAATTGATGCCAGTATACATGCAATCCTAATAATAAGTCAAATTAACTAGATTCTTCTTGACAAATTTACTCTCTTGTCTTCAGTCACTTGATTGGTTTGATGCAGTTCTTTTTTTCTGTCCACAGCCTGTGTCTGTATCCTCACATGCTCACTTTAGCCTACGTGTAAACTTTCTGCTCCAAATACTAAAATTATATTTCTTAAAAACACTATTACAAGAGGAAAGAACGATGTCCGAATATCCAATGGAGATATGCTGACGGTAGAGTTGTTTGTCTTGTCAGGGTGGATACAGAAACAAGCAAATGTCGTGCAACAATTACATCCAGAATGCCTGAAATGCATTTGATAAAATAGGCTCCCTCACCAAGATGAGGTTTTGGTTGCGACCTGAACCGAGACTGGTAGATAAATGGTTATCGGTCTGGTCTGGCTATAGCAAGTTTGATACTTAATTCAGTTTTCCATGGTTTTTCGAAATCACTCAATGTGATGCCGGGATGGCTGTTTCATTTCTTCCTGTTCGTTGCCTGGCTCTAATGATCTCCACCTCGAATAACCCTGAAGACCACTCTTAAATAATATTATCATTAAGGACTCCGCGAATTCACAGCCACTAAGTCTGGAAAAAAAAAGAGGCAACGTGACGACTGCAAACGGAAACATGAAGCAATTTCCTGTCAGCGATTGGCTATCGGGTGTTGGTGGAATGCCACGTGAAAATATTGGCGAGGAGGTCTTCTTTTGTGAAGAACGTGATTTGAGATGACGTAGAAATCAACAGAAATAACGGCACAGCAACTTGGAGAGTACACTATATTCAGTGGCACCTGAAAAGCAGTACTAACCAACTTTCGGAATGAATGCCGCAAGTCGAAAGCCGAAAGCAACAATAAATGTCTTCGCTTGAGATTCTAAGAAGCTTAGAGGTGAGTGATCCTTGAACTCGAAGTGTTTTACGTTCTAATGAGCAGACGTCGTCATGAAACAATTTGCAACCTTTTTTTTTTTTTTTTACCGAATATGACACCTTTATGAACAGTTTAGTGACAGGATTATTTTGATGAGGTTAGAAACTAAGCCCATCCCAACCACATTAGTACATATGCCAACGTCACTGGAAGATGACAAAGAAATAGAGAAAATATATGCTGAAATTGAAGAATGAATCCAATATGTGAAGGGGGAGGAAAATCTAATACTCATGGGTGATTGAAATGCAATAGTGGGATAAGGAAAAGAGGGGAATAATGTAGGAAGTTTTGGTCTAGGAGAAAGAAATGACCGAGGAAGCAGGTTGTTAGAATTTTGTGAAAAATATAAGCTAGTCGTGCAAACACACTGTTTAAGAACCATACAAGAAGAATATACACCTGGAAACGTCCTGGGTATACAGGCAGATATCAGCTAGATTATATCATGGTCAAACAGAGATTCAGGAATGAAGTTCTGGACTGTAAAGTGTATCCAGGAGCAGACATAGACTCTAACCATAATTTGATAGTAATGAAGACCAGGCTGAAATTCAAGCGAATAAGAAAGCAATATAAGCCGAACAGAATGGAAGTGAATAAACTGAAAGAATCTAACACGAGAAAAAAAATTGCAGAATGGTGGAATCGGGTCTAAGAAGTAATTCTGAAAGGAGCTCAACCAAGAATGAATGGAATGCATTAAAGACCGAAATAATGAAAGCTGATAAAGAATAATGCTTTAGAGAACAAGCCAAAACCTTGGATCACAGAAGAAATTTTTGAGCTGACGAATCAGAGGAGAATGTACAAAAATGCTCATGATGAAGCAGGAAAAGAGCTATACAGGCAATTTAGAAATCAAATAAACATGAAATGCAGAAAAGCAAAAGAAAAATGGCTACAAGAAAAGTGCAAAGACATCTAAAAGGAAATAATCCTAGATAAAGTAAATGTTGCAAATAGGAACATCAAACAAAATTTTGGAGAAATGAAGAAAAGCAGTAAACATTAACGCTGCAATGGGAAACTTCTTTTAAGCTCAGACGATAGACCTAACAGATGGAAGGAATTCACTGAGTAACTGTATGAGGGGCATGACCTGATCAATAGTATAATGGAAAAGGAAGGTGATGTCAACATTGATGACTTAGGAGATCCTGTTTTGAGGACAGAATATGACAACTTTGAATGACTTGAAAGCAAATGAGACAATTGGAATTGATGAGATCCCTGCAGAACTTCTTAAATCCCTAGGAGAAAAAGGGATCAAAAGGTTATTCAAACTAATATCGAAAAGTTATGAAACAGGAGAAATTCCAACTGATTTTAGTAAAAATATTATCTTCACACTTCAAAAGAAAGTACATGCTGACAAATGTGAGAATTATCGCACCATTAGTCTAACATCACATAATTCAAAGTTACTGACCAGAATAATATACAGAAGGATGGAAAGGGCAGTAGAAGCGATAGTAGAAGAAAATCAGTTTTGGTTTAGGAATAATTGTGGGATGAGGAAAGCAATTCTGGCTTTAAGATTAATACTTGAAGGCTGGATCAAAAAAAAAAAAAAAAGATACTTTTATGGCTTCTGTTGATTTAGAAAAAGCTTTTGATAATGTTAAGTGGGACAAGATGTTCAAGAAGCCTGGTCTAAAATATCGATATAGAAGAATACTTTATAAAACATATAAGAATCAAGAGGCCAATAATAAAAGTAGAGAATCATGGGAGACATGCATCAGTTAAAAATGGTGTAAGACAAGGTTGTAGTCTATTCCCGTTAATATTCAACTTGTATGTATAAGAAGCAATAAAGAAAGTAAAAGAAAAATCTTCATGTGGCATAAGTGTTCAGGGAGAAAAAAATCAGTATGCTACAATTTGCTGATGACATTGTCTTGTTAACAGAACAGGCTGAGGATATTGAGAAGTTACTGAATGACATGAACAAAATAAAGAAGGAAGATTTTGGACTGAATATAAATCTAAGCAAGGCAAAAGTGATGAAATGTTTCAGAAATGATACCAATACTAGTGGATTAAATATAAAAATAGGATCAGATGCAATAGGAGAAGTAAATGGATTCTGTTACTTGGGAAGCAAAATTACAACCGATGGTCGCAGCAGGATAGCTCTAATGAAAAGAGCCTTCATGAAAAAGAGAAATCTTTTGATTTCAAACATTGATCTAGGAATTAGAAAGAACTTTTTAAAAAAAACTATGTGTAGAGCACAGCACTTTATGGCAGCGAAACATGAACTTCAAGAATACCAGAAAGAAAGAAAATTCAAACATTTGAAATGTGGTGTTAGAGAAGAATGCTGAAAATTAAGTGGACAGACAAAGTAACAAATGAACAAGTTTTGGAAATGATAGGTGAGGAAAGAAGTTTGTGGAAGAAGCTTACAGAAAGAAGATACAGGTTGGTAGGTCATATTTTGGTTAATTTGATGGTGGAGGGAACAGTCAAAGGTAAGAACTGTAGAGGAAGATTAGAATATATGAAGCAGATAATTGATGATGTGGATTGTAGGGGATATGTAGAGATGAAGAGGTTAGCACAAAATAGGAAGGGATGGAGGATTGCATCAAACCAGTCGAAAGACTGATGACAGTAAAAAGAAAAAAAAAATATGAAAAGACACATTGGCTAACAATAAATATTTCTGTCTGTTTGCAGTTTAATATTTTCTATATATATTTATTAAAGCTCTTTGCATGTTTGATGAAAACCAAGATCGCAGAAGAATAGCTCTTTGAACAATACCGAGGAACTTATTAGTAGTGTCAGCTTGGACATCTGGTGGCGTACCTGAAAATTATGAAATGGCTCACAGAGCCACTCTCTTCTCAAGTCACTCATACTTTAAAACTGCTGAAGATTGACTTTAACTATTTCTTCGTCTTGAAACTCTGAGGCGCTCAGGAATTCATCAGCTTTAACTGTGACAGCGATCGTCAGCATTTCTGCCAGCTAGCTCTATATATGCATTCATGTAGACCTTCTGGAATAAAAAACACTTACACACATAATTAACCTTTTTTGCAACTTTCTGTGCCAAGTATGAGAACCCTCTGGATGAATTCCCACGCTTTATCAACCCAGAAAACAATTCCGTAGCAGATGGTTGCCTGATGACTTCCATAGACAGCCGCAAACATGATGAAGCCAGCGGAGACTGCTGTTAAAATGCTACAATTCTCCCCCTCCCCCGGAAACCTCCGAATGACTTCATAGGTCATTTCTTAGTTTGTAATTTTAGTCAAAATGCTGGCATTACTCCTCTTTTACCTCCAATTTTTCTAACCCAAAATTGACATTTATTTGTTCTCTCTCATTATACTTTGGACTGACAGCTGAAAGATGAACTACGGATACATTAATTTTCATGTTTGTTATCATTTGTTAATGTTGGGGATTTGGAGATTTGTCTAAACTACTTGATCGCAGAATCTTATGATATTGCCTTGAATAATATTTTGATTACTTCTTTTCCAAGATATTTTAACAATCCCCCAGCTGCTGCACCATCTATGATAACTCTATGAGTTAAAATCCTTCTAACATTATCGCTGAAAATCAAATCTCTTATATCAATGAATCATCAATTTATTTCCATCCAATACACTGATATTAATTTTATCAAGTTCAATCAAATTTTTCCTGTTCTAGTGTACTGATATAATTTTTTTCACACTCATAGAATATTTATATGTATTCTTTTCAAGATCTTGCTCTTCTTGAGAGATTAATAGATTTCCTATAGGGTCTATTAGTAATAACCTTTATCTTGTTTACAAACAATTAGTTTTATTTTCCTATGAGTTGAATTTGTTTTCTCAGATTATTATTTTATTTATTTATTTTTGTCTGATTGTTCACAGTTACTTTGTATTTGAGTTATTGCATTATTAGTTATTTTATTTCTTAACCTACTGGTGGCTATCTTAATTTTCCTCATTTTAAACACTATTGCTGCCTCCTCTGTGATGCAATAATTGCAGTTTTATCTTCTTATTTCCTTCCTGCTTCCATTCTTCTTTACTTGAAAACAGATGTCACATTGCTTAAGTACTTCACTCATACTGTCGTGTGTAGTTCATTTTGGTTTTTTACTTGTAACATTTTTTTGTACATGAATTTCTTATGCTTTGGAATTCTAATTTACTAACAATAAACTGTGATCAGCGTTAGCTTCAGGGTATGTTTTACAATCCAAAATTTGTTGTAAGTACAAGGACCTTCCCGGCATTTGATTGTAATGAAATCTTCACAGGTGTGAAAACATATTTTGGCAGCTAGCTCAGGTGTGAATCCACCTGCACTGGTTGACGGACCAACAGCTAAGGTTATTTCAATCCAACATTTGTTTTCTGTATCTTTATTAGTGATAACGCAATATAGTTGTCATCTCATGGTAATTCTAGGCTACCTCTAATACAATCTTCCAATAATGCATTTTTTACCACAAATTTTTTTTCACCAAAATTGATTGTATCAGTTAGAATTGAATTTCTTTCTCTTGCCTCCCAATCTCCTTCTATTTGTGATACTTTTCAGTTTCCTGTTAGATAAAATTGGTACTGCATGAGTCCTGATTTATATCAGTATGCTATCTTCTCTCTTTTGTCAACAACTTTTATGTTAGAGCATGCAAATGCATTCTAGTACTTCTGTGGTTGATTCAGGCTTTGCTTCTACTTTTATTATTAGAATTCTCTCATTAAACTGGTAATATTATTGTTGATTTCAATGTAATAAACATCTCAGTTGGAATTTCTTTATATATGTTATGCACCTTAAAATTTTACACTCTTTTACTATTTATTGCAAATTGTTTATCCATTCCCTTGATCACTTATTTCAGAGTTTCACCACATCACCTAAAAATGTTCTTATTCTATTACATCTGAAAACTAGTGGTAATTTATGATAAATATCGTCTTTTCTGTTCCACATGCTACTCCAAATTCTTTGTACAATATTTATCCTCTCCACCAATGTATGTCCTACACACATCACATTCACGCTCTCCTTACCCACCATTTGTTCCAAAGACTCGCAGCCCAGTTCCTTTATAATATCATAAACCAAATTCCATCTAGAGCAAATTTCACAAACAAATCTATCTGAACTCCTTTATACACCCTCCAACTTCCATATTTGATATCCATAATCTGGGATACAGTAAGAATCTCAAAATGGGATAGCTTTTACCATCAGTAACAATATTGATGCAGTGACAGACAGTATATGTTAGTGATAGAATAATTAAGATACATCAAAAAAATTAAAAAACACTCTCACCATAATACAGGTATATGTTCCTCAATCTTGTTGTTCACAGGAAGAAAAAGACAAGCTCCTCATAACCTTGAGGAACATGTTTGAAGTAGATAACATTATTATCATGGGGCACCTTAATGCTCAAGTTGGCAAATGTAGGAAAATGTGATAGGACATTAATTAATTTAATTTAATTTGATTGCAATGGAGCACAGGCTCCAGTGGCAATTTCCCTACACCCCCATCTTCCCCCTATCCTGCAGCCACCTACATTTGCCCTCTACAAATTTTATCTTTAAATTCTTTCAATGTTTTCGGTAAATTATTCATCATTTCTCTGGGTAATTTATTCCAATCCCTGACATCCTTACATAAAAAAGAGAATCTTCCAACACCCTTGTGCCTGAAATCAAGTGTCAGCTTGTGGTCATGGTCATATTTTTCCTTTCATGCACTACTTTTCATACCTACTCCAAGATCTTTCCATGCCTCATCACCAGTATACGCCCTATACACTACCATGACCCTCCTCATCCCCTCCTGTCTTGCAATGAATCCCATTTCAGCTCCTTATCATATCCATCACTGATTGCATTCTAACAGCCCTTTTTTGCAGCCTCTGCAACTCCTGTATTTGATACATAAAAATGAGGGTCTCATACTGCACTCTTGTAAACACAGCTACTGATGAATGCAGCAAAACTAGTTCAAGAGTGAGGATGAAGAAATACCTTGGGGAATTACCAAAGTAAAAATGCCATTAAAGAAAGAAACATAGTCAAAAGACAAAGGGACCTAGAAAGCCAGAAAGATCTGGGAAGAAGCAAAGATAAACTAAGTGAACTAGATCAATCTCACAGGAAACTGAAACTAAAAGTTAAAAAGTCATAAAAGAGAAAAAGAAAAGTGCTGCTTATCTAGGATAGCCTGAGCAATAAGAAGCTGTTATACAATATTTAAAATCAAAATGAAAAAGAAGAAATGATGAATAACTTACCGAAAACATTGAAAGAATTTAAAGATAAAATTTGTAGAGGGCAAATGTAGGTGGGTGCAGGATAGAGGGAGGATGGGTGGTAGGGAAATTGCCACCGTAGCGTGCACACCATCTCAATTAAATTAAATCAACTGAAAAGTAGATGAAGTAAGGGAAGAAATGAGGAAATATTTTGACCATCTGTACAATGGGAATAAAACATTAAGCAAAGAAGATAACAATTCAGGAACAGGGAACAACATTGGAGGTAAAGAGTTCCCTCTGACATGGTTAGAAGTCGAGAAACCACTGAAAAGTGTGGCTAAAGGCAAATCACCAGGCCTAGATCAAGTAAATGTGGATATGATCAAAGCAGCAAGAATCTTTGGACTTCACTGGATATATAGAGTAACAAATGCCATCTGAATAGAAGAAAAAGTCCTCTCTGAATGGACAAGGTGAATCCTAGTGCCAATCTTTAAAAAGGGCAGTGATAGATAGTGTAACAATTACAGAGGAATAACACTTCTATCCCATGACCTCAAGCTAATTGAAAAATTATAGAAGATAAGCTGAGGGAAACCATTAAACTGCAGCTTGAAGAAGAGCAGTATCGATTTAGATCTAACAGATCAACAACAGATCTCATTTTCACTGCTCGGATGATCAAGGAAGAACATTGGGGAAGGGAACAGATGTCATCTTAATTTTCTTGGATATTGAAAAGGTCTATGACAGCATAACTAGATATAAACTTTGGGAATGACTGTCCAAACAAAAGGTAGCAACTAACTTGATCACTAAAGTTAAAATGCTTTATAAGAACTGTTAAAGCTGCATACAAGTTGGAGACTGCTATTAATACAGGTTTGTGACCACCAAAGGTGTTCAGCAAGGTAGTGCACTATTGCCACTGTTGTTCATCACTGTAATGAATGAAATTACAAAGAGAGTAAAACAGCAACTTGACCCTGATGACTTTAAATAATTTGCTTTGGTGGAACTGACAAGTTGAACTGAATGATCTGGCCTACAGTAAATTAGAAGTGTTCACAGAATACCAAATAGTAAATGCAAAAAAGTATTGTTGTTAAGAAGCAGCTACTGGAAGGAAAATAGTGAGATTGCTTAGTCCAACATGGGTCTTGATTATGAAGTTTACAGTAATTTCAAACCCAGAATGTGAATGTGTGACAGGTGGAAAGGCTTCGAGAAAAGATTTCTCAAATGAAGATCAATAATATTGTAATTACGGAAAGAACAGAATATTCATTGTATTGAGGAAGACATTGCTTTCTTTTCCGAGAACAAATGGCATACGAGGGGGGATCAAATATAAACGGGATTTTATTTTTTATTCAAATTCATTTATTGAAAAACACAAAAATTACAATTTATTTTTCCACATAGTTTCCTGCTTTGTAAATACTTTTTCCCCAGCGTATAGGCAGCTTTTTGATGTCCTCATCATAAAAAGAACATGGTCGTGTCAGCAGCCAGTTGCGCACGAAGTCTTCCACACGCTCGTCATCTTCGAATCGTTGCCCTCCTAGAGCTTCTTTAAGAGGTCCGAACAAATGGAAATCGCAGGGCGATAAGTCCGGACTGTAAGGAGGGTGATCAAGTGTAGTCCAGTGCATTTCCTGTGGTTTAGAGACAGTTAGAGATACAGTATGGGGTCGCGCATTGTCGTGGAGGAGAATGACCTGTCGAATCGGTTGGTCTCTTCTTTTTGCGGCGATATGCAACTCTCGCCTTGTTCAACAACTAGCAGTAGTGAGCAGCATTGATTGTGCGTCGCTCATGCAAAAAATCAATCAGCAAAATGCCTCGCCGATCGAAAAAAAATAACGGTTGAAAGAACCTTGCCAGCTGACAGTCGAGTCTTGGCTTTGACTGGTGCTGCCTCCCCTTTCCTCCGCCACTCCTTACTGGCTTCTTTGGATTCTGGAGTGTAGTGGTGAACCCATGTTTCATCGCAGGTGACGATCCGACTCAAAATGCATCACCTTCTTCCGCAAACCTTGCTGTAAGCCTCTGACAGACTTCCAAACGTCTCAACTTCAGATTTTCGGTCAAAAGGTGAGGGACCCATCTGGAACACACTTTACGGAACTGTAGGTGTTTTGTGATGATTGCTTGACAGCTCCCATAACTGATTCCGACTTGTTCTGCAATTTCTGATACTCTCGCCCGTCGATCGACGTCAATAATGTCTTTAACCGCACGAATGTTTTCGTCTGTAACGCTGGTCCGGGGACGGCGACGTGTTGCTGATTTTCCACACTTCTCGTCCTTCCTTGAACTTTTTATGCCAGAAAAACACACGCGTCCTTGACAATGTTTGATCACCGAACTGTGCAGTCAATCTCTGGAAAATTTCCGCCGCTGTAACTCCTTCAAGAGCAAGAAATTTTATAATAATGCGTTGCGCAGTGGAGGGGTGCACCTGTTGCTCCGACATCGTGAGCGTTACTGACTAAATGGCGGGAAATATCTAACAGCACGCTCTCCCCACTCCTAATGGTCCCGCCTAAGCATAGCAGAAGCGCGGGGCCAGTACTGCCAATTGTTGATGTTCAGGAACAACAATCCCGTTTATATTTGATCCCCCCTCGTATAAACTTGCATTTTGCAGGCCAGCTTTTGCTTCTTATTGCGGATGAGAATGCAAGATGCCAGGAGAATGGAGCAGGTATTCCTGTGACAAGTGGAGTTCAATCAAGGTCTTTTTGTGTAAATAAAGCAGATACATGACAACAAGGAACTAAACTGTCTGTTAATAAGAATCTGTTTTATTGCTGAATTAAATCAAAAATTATAACTGATGTACAGGCATATGGTGATATAAGTAACACTTTCATAATCAAGGTCTTCAGACCAATATCTATATCAAAATGTGAGAAAAATGAAAGGTTAAATTTAAATATAATATTTGGGTTGCATTATAAAAGTACTGATGATATCAATTAAACTTAAATAATAAGTAATGAAATTATTTTGTGTTTTAGATGACAATAAATCCAGGATGGTTGAAGTTCCGGTATGAGATGTCACATGTTACTCTGAGCATCATTTGTTTGTCACAGTAATAACGCAAACTATAAATTAAGCATTTATTATTTTACATCAAATATGGAGATAGGGGGGAAGGGGCAGCCATTTTCCATAGAAATAACAATCAATCCAGCAGTGAAGTTGTAAGTTCTGTGTAGAACAATGCTTTGAATGCCGTGTTACAAAACTGAGGTACGGTAAAGTCCTTCTTGGAAATTTCAGTCTTTTTTCCTTTCCTTATAATGGTTAACAAATAGCAAACTGCTACATTGAGATTTAAATGTTAACTTTCTCAGACACAGCAATGAAGGACTAAATGTAGAAGTCTTCATGTTGTTCTTCAGTTTAAAAAAAGTTGTAAATTTTCAAACAAGTTTACAAAATAACACAAGTAATGCATTTTTTTAAAGGAAAGAAAAAGGCTATCTGTCATTACTGGAAGTATAGCATACTCCCAGTAATGAATGATATTTTGGATCATGGTCCAGAAAAACTGTTGTAATACAGATACATGAAAGCTTCGTATATGAAGGCAAATGCAATATAAAACCTTTCATGTTTAAATGATGAAAACTACTTGGAAGTGTTCACTTGATATGGCATTAATTCAAAAACTGATTACTTTCTAATCATATTTTTAACGATTTTTTTTCCATGTCACTTAAAAAAAAAAGTCTCCAAAATGCTAGATACTGAATTGTGGAAGGGGTGGATTACAAAGGGTATTAGCATTAACACATAAGAAACCTTTACATAAAAGTAAGACTGTCAGACAGTTATTCGTACATTGAATACAATGAAAGCTGACTATAACCTTTATTCTAAAGTACAAGTAATATAATGACTAAGGTCAAAAATATCTAAGAGAAAATAAAGAATTTCAATAATAAATGAAAACTATTTAGAATACAGTATAATAAAATATGAAACAGAAAAAACAGTAAATCACTCAAATTAAATGATGAAACTTTATACTATATTTCTTTTAAGTTCAGTTGTAGATAATTTAGAAATAGAAAATAAAACAGTTTATAAGTAAAAAGATATCATGGTATTTAAAGAGAAACCAAATGTTTATTTCATTGTTAATACTTTGAATTCCATGCAAGAATTTGGGAAAATCAATTAACTGTATCTGAAAAACTTCTAAAAACTGTAGTTTTAAATTATTATGTTTAAATTTGATAGTTTGTAACAGATAATGGTTGACAATATGATTTTTATCACCTTGTGGTATATATATTATACATGAAGTGTTCCACATCCAGAACATTGATCTCCTGAAGAAGAATAATAATAAAGGAAACTGAAGGAAATGAAGGACATCCCCATAATTTTGGATTAGAAATAAGAAGTTATTGAGGATGTAGAAAAGGTGGACACACTAAGCAACTCATTGATGATATTTAGGTTCTGTCATGCAGAATAAAACCAGAAATACCAGAGGAGGGTTGGTAGAAATAAGCAAAGTAGAATTGATTTCAAGAATATCATGAATAAGCTCAGAAGGTTAAAGAAAAATAAACGGGCTGATAAAGATAACATTCCTATTTAGATTGTGTCTGGACTCTGGAGACTTGATAACATACCAGAGATCTGAAAATGTGCCATGGTAGCATCAATTAATAAACAGGGGAGACTGTTCAATTATCAGTTTGAACTCCAATGGCAAGGAATTCGAAGGAGAGCTTGATGTCCAATGTCATCAGGAATGTCTTTGATAAATAAAAGAGGCTTGTAACATGCCAATAACAGCAGACTAAGAAGGTTACTAATGTGAATCACAGTTAGTTGGCTACTACATGGTATTTCAGATGGAATAGGCAAGATTGGAAAATATGATGGAGTAGCACTAGTTTTCTAAAACAAATTTGAGCCATAGAATGTTTTATGTAGTACTGTTTAATTTTATGGGAGTGTTTGCTCCAGTGGAAATTTCCCTACAAATGCCTGAAATCATGAGCTGGGTAGTGGTCTTGGTCCCCACTTCCCTTACATGCATTACTCTGCTACTAACCCTGCACCTATTACACTCCCAGCACTCTCCTCCTATCTTTCAATTAGTCCCATTCCAGCTGCTGCATCATATCACTACACATTTTGTTCTGCAGTAATTTCCACAAATGAATATAGCAGCCATGCTTTTCACGCCCTTGAAAGCCTTTATTTGATACTCAAAATGTGGGTCCCATACCACACCACCATATTCAAGCAATGGTCTGACCAAAGTGTTGTAATTAAACTCCATCACTTCTGTGGTACATCATCTCATCACTTTCTCCAGTAAATGAAGGCTTTTGAAACCTTTCCCTACCACCTGCACAATGTGTCCTGCCCAGTTGAGTTTATTATCAAATGTTATACGATGATATTTACTTGCCAAGTCTTCATCAACAATTCCTTCTCCAATCTATAAACATCAAAAACCTTTTTTTTTTATCTGCATACCTAATAAGTTGACTCTTATTGGCATTTATCTTCATATTATGATTGAAATACTCAGATAGATATCCTGTCCATCACTTGGCACTTTTTCAAAGTCTTCTCCCATTTTGATCCTATTATATAAGATCAGCGTAGTTTGCTTATTTTTTCAGAGTGTTATATCCTATGGACTTTTATTTTGGGGCAATAGCACACATGTTCAGAATGTCTCAGTCCTTCAAAAGAAGGTAATTAGGATTATGTCAAACTGTGAAAAATTTGCCCATTGTAGACCACTGTTTATTGAATTAAAAATATTAACGGTAATAAACTTGTACATTTACACTGTTCTCCTGCACACAAAAAATAACCAAGCTGAATACCTTCTTAGACAAGATTTACACTGTCACAGTACGAGAAATAATAGGCACATTGACATACCTTACTGTAGATTATCGAAATCATTGAACAGTTATGAAGTGTTGGGTATGAAAATGTTTAACATACTACCTCTAGAATGGGTTGAAGCCCCATTCAATCTATTTAAGCAGACAATGGTATAGCTGGTTAGTCACTAATCCTTTTTATTCAGTTAATGAATTCTATGAATGTGGAATATGAAATAATTGTGTGTGGAGTGTGCAATTTAAATTGCTTTTAATTATGAATTTTGTCTTGTTTGTATTTTCATATTTGTATTTTCATATTTGTATTATTGACATTGTCTATTGCTATGACAGTTTAATGACAGTAAAATTTTTATTATTATT